>CM036539.1:15670461-15992961 GCA_020745685.1 Tautogolabrus adspersus
AACATATGTGCTGTACTTTGGTCAAAATATAACATGAATCAAGCAGCAGAGGAGGTTTGTGACCCTGTATAAACCAGCTCTCTCAGAATGCTCCATTTTGGTGTGTGTGTCTTTAAATGCAATGAGACCCTCTGAGTTTTCCCAGTAGACATCACTCCTCTGTAGAGAGAATAAAAATGGCAGACCTGCACATAAGTTTTGCTCTAGGTTGGGGGTGGAGTCGATGGGTGGAGAAAACAGGGGAAAGGAGGGTATTTTTTTCACCAGAATCCAACTTGTGATGTCACACGTTGAGAAAATTCAAAACGGAGCATTTTTCTCTGTGTTGTCAGACTTATGCAGACCACAAACAAAGGACTGGATGGGTTTAATTCACATTTTGTGGGTCGGTAAACACTCAGGTTACCCAAATATATGTTCAAAAACACTGTAAAAGTGGATTTTTCATACTATAACCCCTTTAAGTCAAAGAAGCAAAAACTTTGATGCCTGTTTAAGTAAGAGACTCATTTGACATTCTCAACCTGTGATAAATATTTTCAGAACAGGAAATACAGAGAGGCCTAAATGCATAAAATTGAAAAATGATTCCCACTGGATTTATTATCATTAATAATATATAGAATGCAAAACAATACTGACAATCTTACAACCAAGTGATCTGGGTGAATCTTTAAGAAATCATTTTCTGTTCATTTTGAATCCAAGATGGATCGTCTGTTATTTTAACTTTGTCTTTCAATGTTACCAACTATTTCATTTTAATAAGTCTTGAATTATATTCCAAACTAAATAAATCTCAATGTGACCAAGTTTTCTTCAAAGAAATCAATGAAGGAGGTATTGGCCTGATGTACTGTAAACTGACAAATCTAAAAAGCCTTCTTTAGTTGATTTACATTTAAGACTCCTGTTTTCTATACAGAACAGGACTGCTTCAAGTCAGTAAGTATTTCCACTAAGATTTTAATAAGTCAATGTGTTGAACACATTTGACAGTCTAACAGAAATATAGATGGTACACAGGGCTGTGGCTGTAAAGAGAAAGTGAGCATTGGGTTTATTTCTGACACTCAATTTAATTGAATAGCTTTAAGTTATACAAACATAAAACCAATTGTCAAAATGGATCAGACATAAACACAAGAGCAGGTTGTTTTAATGATTTGTAGGCTGCTGATGGATGTTAAGATCTTCATTAAAGGTTAAGATAATGTTGAGGAAAAATAACAATGAGTTCCATTAGGATTATTAAGACATCAAACTGCTCTATGAAAATGTGATTACATAATGCTAGTTAAATAAATGTTATTAATAACATATTGTGCTGCTACACTTCACTGTGATTACATATTCTGAACATTTCACTTTAATAACCAGAAATAGTGTAACATAAAAAACACACAAAAAACTAACGGGGGGGAAAAAACTGTGAATCAGGGAACTGTACAAGTCCTTGATCACTCAGTCTCTTAGTTATAATGAGACGTTGACATGTTCAGACTGCAGAGGGCATCAGAGCTCCATTCGCAGAACCGTGAGGGGTTTATCACCCACAACAAATCCACAGCAGAACTTCTGTAGAGCTTCTGTCTCTCAGCTTTTTGTTTGCAAGGTTAATACCTGTAATAAATATTATTCATTTTGTTTAAAAGAAAAATCCCCACATGTGTGTCTAATGTTTGCCCATTAAGAATCAGCCATCTTGTCCCCACCTGTAGTAGTTTGGTTTGAAGGGTCCATGTTTGGTGATGCCCAGATACTTGGCTTGTTCATCAGTCAGCTCTGTGAGGTGGGCTTCAAAGGTTGGCAGGTGCAGGCTGGCCACAAATTCATCTGAAATTATAAAAATATATGTTTGAATAATTGTCATTTAAAAAAAAAAAAAAACATATAAGACATGTTGTTATTGTTATAGGATATTTAAGCTGAGGGCTTGCCCATCTTCTTTGGCAGCAGGTAAACGTCCTGCTTGTATCGTCCCTCTGGAGCACTATAGAGCTCTATGAGAGCCAGAGCCTGACACACAGCAGGGAAAGTCTCTGTTAATACAGCTGAAGATGACTACAAACAGCCTCAGTGTGACAAAGCTACAGACCATTTTTTTTAATGCATTCATAAAAGAACGAAGGAAAGTAAATAGCATAAAACCTGTGAGCATACCTGAGTTGTAGCAGTGATAGAGAGGACAAGTGACGGCACAGTGGAGCAGCTCAGATTCAGCAAACGACCCTGAGATAAAAATAATCCCAGAGACCCATGACATGTTGTAATGTGACAGCAGTCACTGATCATAACTAAAGATTCTGCAAAGTGTCAGATCATTATGAAATTAAAGAACTACAAACTGAAACAATGATCAGGTAAATCTGTTCCTGGTGCTGAACTGATTTAGCAAAAGAAGTGCACTGATCCAATGTTCCTCTTATAGTGCTATGTCCTCTAAAATTGTTAAAATTCACAAGATCCTTTTTTGAAGTTCAGTTGCTGTGGTAATGTAGTAATGAACATTTACATTTTAATTAACCCTCTTCTGAGGACGTGAAATCCTTTGTAAAGTGTACTTAATAAGTCATATAGTGTTTTCACGCATGCACTAAACTCCTGAAAACTTCCTGACATTTTAGGGATGAGCTGCATGTGTAAATGCAAACCACCAAGTAACCACTAAGTAACCGCTAAGTAACCACTAAGTAACCACTAAGTAACCATTAAGTACCCACTAAGTAACCATTAAGTACCCACTAAGTAACCATTAAGTAACCACCAAGTAACCACTAAGTAACCGCTAAGTAACCACTAAGTAACCATTAAGTACCCACTAAGTAACCATTAAGTAACCACCAAGTAACATTAAGTAACCGCTAAGTAACCACTAAGTAACCATTAAGTAACCATTAAGTAGCCACTAAGTAACCACTAAGTAACCATTAAGTAACCATTAAGTAACCATTAAGTAACCACCAAGTAACCACTAAGTAACCACTAAGTAACCATTAAGTAACCATTAAGCAACCATTAAGTAACCACTAAGTTACCATTAAGTAACCACTAAGTAACCGCTAAGTAACCACTAAGTAACCATTAAGTACCCACTAAGTAACCATTAAGTAACCACCAAGTAACCACTAAGTAACCGCTAAGTAACCACTAAGTAACCACTAAGTAACCATTAAGTACCCACTAAGTAACCATTAAGTACCCACTAAGTAACCATTAAGTAACCACCAAGTAACCACCAAGTAACCACCAAGTAACCACTAAGTAACCATTAAGTACCCACTAAGTAACCATTAAGTAACCACCAAGTAACCACTAAGTAACCGCTAAGCAACCACTAAGTAACCATTAAGTACCCACTAAGTAACCATTAAGTTAACCATTAGTACCTTGTTCATTTTCTTTTCTACACTTGTGTCAGGAATTTTAAAAGCACTTTGGATTGATGTAAATATAAAGTTATAATGAATAACAGGTAAATACTTTTTCAACGTGAGTAAAGTTGTTCCTTTTTAAGAGGGAAGAAAAGTCCTTAAAATGTTATTATGAAAAAGTTGAGTTTGTAATGCTTCAGTACAGATTAACTACCCAGTATGATGCCTCACTTCTCTTAAGTAATCAAAAGCTACTCTATAGAATTGGATGAGAAGTTAATCATTAACTATTGGTTAACTAGTAGTTCATTCCCCATTAACTATGCAACCATTTGTGTTGTCTATCCAGCATTCATTATCCGTTAAATAATCATGAGCTACTCTAGAACATGTGATGAAGAAGTATTCACTATCTACCCATTACTTAGTGGTTACTTAGTGGTTAGTTTCCAGTTTGTTTCCAACTAACTATGCAAAATGTGTGAACCTTATTGTTAAGTATTAGCCTTTTGTGCATATGTGGAAACACCAATAAGTGGGTCTTAGTATGATCGAAGATGTAAAGAGTCATTTGTTTTATGTTGAGGTGTTATGCTGCCTTTAAGTAACTCCTTATAAAATCTTTTGAAATATTTGAAATGAAAAGTCAAAAACAATAATAAAGAAACTTTTCGCAAGTAAGATAATTGCTTAATCAACATTAAGCAGTAGTAGGTTACGATTTGATTATTGTTAAACTGCTTTATGTTTTTTTTGAGTACATGCCAAAGTGAGGTCTAAAATCATTATCTAACAAACATTAACTTATAGAGAATCTATCAGTTTTCACTGAGGTCTTTAAAGTTAACCAGCAATGCTTTAAAAAATGCTAATGTTTTCCATCCCAGTTGTAGTGCCAGTAAGTAAGGAGTCTGACATTGCAGTTTCAGCCAAGGGTGCAAGCACTTCTCTTGCTCTTTAACCATCTCTGTTACTTTAGCTTGAGCATGTCAACGTATACCTGCTTGACTCACATTGAGTTCTAGTGTGTCTGTTAGGTGTGTAAGAGCAATGTCAGTTAAGGCTATATGTTATTTAACTAGCTTGTTAAACATTGAAGAAATGCTCTTTGTAACATGAACTTACTTTCAACATATCCATCTCATTCAGGATTCAATACAAGGTCACCCATCTCACCTACCAGTGCACCCATAGAAATGTCCCCCCCTACCTCAAATAACTCCTCAACCCACAATCTCCACACGAGGCTCTGCTCTTGGAATACCAACGACCTCCATCCCCCCAGGACTAAGCTCAACACCACCGGGCATTCTGCTCCACTGCTCCCAGTCTGTGGAATGCTCTACCTGACCACCTGAGGGCACCACGGTCTGGGAATTTTTTATTCCCGTGGTTGTTTTTATTGATGTTACTGTTTTTATTTTTAACTCTGTAACACTTTGAGATTTTTTACAAAAATGTTAAGTGCGGTATAAATAAAATGTATTATTATTATTATTATTATTATTATTATTATTAACAAATGAAGAGACTGGCGAGCAGCAATTTGGGTTCAATGTTGTGGAAAAGCCTGTGTCAGTGTACTACAATAAATAGTTTTATTTTAAGAAGGCCTGCTATTTCAATGTTAGACTGTCGTTAAATATTGTCAACTCACAGCGCCCCTCACTGGACATTTGTATTAATAATAGTTAATATTGTAATGTATATATGGACAGTATGACTGTAACTCTGTCTTTATCCATGAAACTATCTCTAGTGAAGGAAAAGTCTCATTGTGTTGTTAACGGACGTGCTGTAGTGTTTGTCAGTCAGCACCTGGAACAATTCAAAATCTAGCAGTCACACTTCAAATCAGTATATCATCCCATCATCCTACAGTATATAACAGCAGTATAATCACCTCAGCTAGCAGGACAATTCTCTTGCCATCAGGCCAGATCACATGGTCCACCTGAGGCCTCACACGCTCCCACCTCAGCTCCGGAGTACGCAGACTTGCCTGAGAGGCAAGAGTTGATGTTTACATACAAGCATATAGGGAATTATGCATAGACACAAACACCATGTTCATACCAAATCTATCTCTGTATTGGAGTGTCCCATGTTGCAGACAATGCAGCCATTTTTCATTCTGTCCAGATGTTCCCGAACCACCACGTTTTTATTGCCTGCAGAAAAATAAAGAAATACAGTAAATGTATTATTTTAATAATAGCTTGAATGACTTAATAGAGAGCAGCAGTTACCTGTGCAGGTGATGACCATGTCTACCTGCCTTAACACTTCACACAGTTTAACCATTCTAAAGCCATCCATGCTGAGAGGAAGGACAGAAATGGGGGTTAAACTTTTCATAATATTTCACTCTAATGTGCCACTAAAAGACGTAAACACACTCTGCATCTGTGCTGATAAAAGCTTCTTCCATTCATACTGTACCAGGCCTGAAGGGCACAAATGGGATCCACTTCTGTGACGTGTACGACTGTACCCAACGCTTTCAGGGCAGCACAGCAACCTTTGCCAACCTACAGGAGAAGAGAAAAGAGGCTGGTAGAGAAGAGCTGTTTGAAAGCAGTCATTCTTCTAATTTTTTTTTTACTGACCTCCCCATATCCGCACACCACCACCTGTTTTCCTCCAAACATGACGTCAGTTGTTCGTTTCAGCCTGAAAAAAAAAGATTTCATAATGTTCCTCATCATCACGGCAGCTCTTTCCTGTACTGTTATTTTATGGACCTGTGTATGTTCACATTATGGTTCATTACCCGTCCAGAATGGACTCCTTGCAGCAGTAAAGGTTGTCAAACTTCTGCTTGGTCACCGAGTCGTTCACATTCATGGCTGGGACACACAGCCTACCTGCCTTCGACAGCTGGTACAACCTGAAACACAGACAGATACACGTGCCAGAGCTTGAGAAGGATTCTGTGGAATAAGAAGAAATATCATTTAAGTCTAGAATAAAAACGAACCGAAAAATGCCTGTAACACTCTCTTCCACGATGCCTCTGATCTTTCTGAACAGACTTGGGTACTTCTTATAGATCCAGTGGGTCAGGTCACCTCCATCATCCAGAATCTATAAAAAGGGGGAATAAACTTGCTCTTGATGCAACTTTTCTCTCTTTTTTTTGCTGAACACACTGAATAAGAAAAGTAAATAAAGGTACGGTTCACCCAAAGTCAAAAACAAAGTCAAACTTACTTACTAAATCTACATATCTTTCAATGGATGGTGTCAGAAGTTTGACCAATAAAAAGATAGCTATCTTTAGAAAGACTTTTGAAAATGTTTTTATCCTGGCTGTCACATCATATATTTTACTAACATGTAGATAATTGTTACATTGTATCAGTAATGTGTACTTAAAAGACAACAATAAAGGCTACTGTTAGCAAAGTTGAATAAGCAAAGTTAGAGAAAAACATCTCAACACACAGTACAGCAATCTTAAACCCAAAAAAAGGATACTTATTTTTCATAATGATCAAACAAAATACACATATCTGTTGTAATATTCCACTAAACATCACTTAAACAGGCTGAACTATAGTAATACCTTTAGCTAATCAACCTTAAACTTAAATATGAGTGTAATATTCTTAACCAGAACATCTCAGAGACAAGATTGGGGGTTAGTTCAGAGTACCATGTTGGGTTGCCATGTCTCGGCAGCCACACATTGGTCGATACACCACCAGAAGTCATCCTCTGATTCTCCTCTCCATGCAAACACTGAGGTGCCTGCAATAAAGGGAAGGTAACATCATTCTACAATAAGTAAGGAAGCAAAAAAACAGCGGAGAGGTGAACAGACAGTTTCACCTCCTTCAGCCAGAGCAGCAGCCACGGCGTTCTGAGTGGAGAAGATGTTACAGGCGGCCCAGCGACACTGAGCTCCCAACAGAGACAGAGTCTCAATCAACACCTGCAAGACACACATGTCAATCCATTTTGAGCTTTTTTAAATTGAATTTATGATTCATACAAAAGACTATTTTCAATGTACAAATGCAATCTTTATAATATAAAGTATAATAATTCAACTCAGGCGTGTGTGTGTGTCTGTTGATCTCCTTTGAGTGTGTTTGTGTGTTGAACTGACCGCCGTCTGTGCAGTGATGTGTGTGCAGCCCACCACTTTAGCTCCAGCCAGAGGTTTCTCCCCACCTGCTCGTTTTCTTAGGACCATCAGAGCCGGCATTTCTAAGTATTAAAGGCAATGACTGATTCACATTTAATTCAAGAACAGACAAATACATGGACATCAATCAAACAATCTTTAGCGCCAATTCATAACAAATGTAATCTTAAGACACTTGCACAAAAATGCAAGTCTAGACTACTCTATGTTATATCATTTTCAAAGACCTAACATTAATCCACAATGAGCACAGCACTAAGCAACATTTAGCAAAGTTACAGCGGCAAGGAAAAACTGCCTTTAAGAGGCAGAAACCTCGAGCAGACTCGTGTTGATCAATCATCTGCTGTATTTGTATTGGGCTAGCAGGGAGAGGGGCGATACAAACAAACAGAAACATCAACAGCAACAAAAACAAAAACAACAACAACAAAACAGACTTATGGCTACAAAGCCAGTAATTATGGTACTAGTATGTGTAGTATTTGCAGTAACAAAGTATGATAATCGACTGATTGACAATAAAATTGGAAGGACTAATAATGTTAATTATAGCAGTTGGAGCTGTCATCTATCTCTTTTTGTCTTTTATAAGTGAAGGTGTAAAAAGTGCGCTAAAGTCTGTACCTTGCTGTGCAATTTCTATCTCTTTGCGTCCAAATGCAGCCTGTTTGATGTTTTTGATGCAGAAGTCAGACAGGCCGCTTGAGCTGCTCTGACGCTTTTCTCTGGGAGAAGACTCCTCCTCGGAGCTGTCACTGCATGCTGCAACACAGAAATGATGTTTCTGTTCAAAGATCAGGTGATAAAGTCTTATCATGTTGAGTCTGTCTTTGTTCTCCAAAAGTCCCTTTCCAGACTTCCAAAAACCTCATATGGTTACTTCTTGCTGCACATCTTCACTCCTGTTCCCTGTTATAATCAGCCCATCACTGTCTAGACCTTTCCCTGCCAACTTGTTAACCTTTCCCCACTTCACTCATCAGTCTCAATCCATATACATGCATATCAGACTATTTCCATTGGTAAGTAAGTCACCAGTTCATCCTAAAAACTCTGTCTCATTGTTTTGCTTTGTTGTCTTTTTTTGGTGCATGTTTTTAAATCTGTGTCCTTGAGCTACCTATCTAACAGCTGGTATTGTTTTGCCAGTCTGCCTACAGCTACCGCCCTGTAAGCTTGCAAAAACATATCAAACACAGGTCTATGTTTGGGTCCAACCTTCCTGCCTGCCCTTCTCACCTTGACAGTTAAAGTTTAATGGACGTGAGATTCTTTAGTTTGAACATTATGTCTGCTAGTGGTTGTTTGAAAATTTGGGATCAGCCTCAGCTAGGTGAGTCTTTTTCTGAGCCTTTGAAGTCCCTGAGTGACATGTTTGAGAATGGCTTAAAGATCCCATTTGGTCCAAAATTAAAAAAGTCTTAATTCTTCAGAGGAGTTTTTCCTTTTAACGAAGGTTTGGCAAAGGGAAAAAGCACAAAAGCTAATCCTCTGGGCCTGTAGTTCTCGTGCTGTTGGAATCAGAACCAGCTCAGTTTAAATATCAGAGACATGTGATCTGACTTATGAGTGTGTGTGTTTTCATGTTTTTAAAACCTGAGCTGAAGCTGTCTGTGGACGACTGAGAGATGGAGCGAGACAGGGAGCGGAGGGCAGTCTTGGTGGGACGTTTGTTGAATTCTTGCTTCTGGTCAGTGAACTGGATTTGCTTTTGGGCAAAAAGACACAAACAAAAGTCAGAAAGAGAATTCATTTGTTACTTACAACACTGCAAATCACAATCATAAACTCTCAGACGGACCCGATAACAGAGCTGATAGTCATACAAGTGCTACAAATCACAGCAGATCACAAATCTCCTGCTCCTCTTCTGACTCATGCCTGCTGCAAATGTCTCACCTTCCAGTGTGGCTGTTTGAAAGCTGAGCTGCGGCTGCAGGGATCCCACTTGGCCATGTCTGCTTGCTGTCGGCTCACCTGACTCTGCAGCCTGAGCTTCAACTCCAGCTTCACAAAAATCCAATATCCAAAGGCTTACTGAGGGGTTTATCCCCTCCTACTTAGATCTCTAGCCATTATAACAAGGTATTTTTCTGCTTTTCTTCCTACGTTTTCACCCACGTGGACTAACAGACATTTAAAGACCCCTAGCATAGACACACCTCCAAAACGGTAAACATTATGATCTACTTCTTTAAAGGGGCACTCCACCAATTTTAAGATCAGTTCATACACTGGAAGCACTGCCCATTTAGTGAATATAGTTGTTCAATGTGTTCTGTGACTCAAAAGAAATAACACTGATGATGTCATGGTGATGTAATCAGGGTTATCTTCGCTAGGGCGTTTTTTTCACTTCAACTTTTACTGGGCATAAGGTCTAAAGGATGTGAGTATTCATCACTCAGGGCGAAGATATAACATAGTTGCATTATGGAAAACATTTAGGATCAAGTATATTTTGGGAGTTCGGACATTTGCAATAGTTTACAGTATTGTTTGAGTGATTTCCCTTTACAGTAAAATACTGACGTCTCAGTTGAATTACTCGCACCTTATTGACAGTTTAGCAAAGTTACTAACACCACACTGCTATCCGATTTCAACTGTGTAAAATCACATTTAATACAGAGCTCCACAACATTATACTTTAAATCATATTTATATGATGGTCAAATTAACTTTAAAGTCACAGTTCAAGTCAGTAACTCTACAAGAGTTTGTGCTAAATCAAAGTTATTAATATACATTTTCACAGTAAACTCCCATCTAAGACTTTATGAGTATAAACACAAAGTCAGTTAGTCAGAAGCAGAAGTCAAACTTTAACTGTGTATTTAAGCTCTGTTCTCATGTGTATATATAGCTGAAAGTTCTTCTTCTTATAGCTGACAATCATCAAGTTGAATCATGGAGAGGCATCACTTCCTATTAGGATTATATAGACTCCTGTAATCTAATGCTGTTAATCAAACAAAGTCGTTTAACCCTCGTTAGGTTCAAATAATCCCGGGATGCTGATGACAGTTTGTTTTCAGCTGAATTTGTTTTCCTCTGACTCTTGCACGTTTATTTTTTATTTTTTGCCATCCTCCTGATATGATTCATAAAGGTGCACAACAATCGAGAAAAACATACATCCAAACCAAAGAGGGCTGGTGCTGAGTCGAGCAAGAATGTCACAGAAAACAAAGAAAAAGACGGCTTGCACAACTTAATCACCAGGGTAGTGACATGTCGAGCATGACCTTCATCAGATTCATCAAGGTCATCAACAAGCTCCAGTTTGAATGACTGATTTAAGTTTCAAGTCAGCTTCTATCAAGTAAAACCTAAAAAAAGATCCACTTTGCTGAAGTGGCTGTTTAAATGTGGAAATAATAGATTCCTGCTTTAAGGTCAAATCTACAGTATGAACAATAAACAGTGCACCACCTGATTTAAACTAAAACAACCCTTCAGGGTTCCTGTTCAAAGTCAAAGACAAAGCAGTTTAACATTTCTCTGTGTTTGTTCTTAGAAATGATCACCTGCATAAAAACTTTCAGCAATTCAGCTCGCACTCAGTCAAGCAGCTGCTTAATCTTTAACACAAAAAGACATTATTCTGTGACTCTGAGCAGTGTCAAAGTTAACTAAATAAACACTATCTTCTCTTAGATGGGTCAGAAAATGGTTCTAAATAAAAGCCAGAAACTGTGAAAGTATAAGCTTATAAGTATTATTATGCAAAGTGGCTGCATGCCATAATGTGCAAAATAAATCTCCCTGTAAACAGTTTGTGCATTGATTTGTTGCCTAAAAAGTCTAAATTCAAATGTTTTGTCTTCTCTGCCCTATATACACATCTTTTTTTAAATAGACAGTAGATGAAACAGGAGTGAAGGATCACAAGTTTACTCAAGTAGTCCCACAAAGTCAGCTTTATACACACCTCTGACTGAACAGAGGATCAGTCTAAATCTATCTAGAGAGAATGACAGTGCCGTCAAAACAAAAGCAGTGATACCTTGATGCAGATGGACTGTACAGCCTCCTGGTCCTTTGCTTTAGTAATGTTCACCAGACTGTATACTTTCTTCATGCTGAGAGCAGGTGCACAGTAACTTTGCAGAGCTGCTCACTGCTGCTGTCTCACTAATTAAAAGCTCTCAGAGTGACGCTTTATGCCACACCTTCGGCCAGAAGGCCCAGGTGAAGGGGGGGGGGGGGTTGAAAATAAAAAAAGTCTTTGTTAGGCTGACAGAAGGAAATCTGGGACAATACAGAAAAACAGGTCAGAGATGCAGAGAAAAAAGAAGGTTTTCAGGAAAGAGGCAGACAGATGAATGGGAGCATGTACAATACAGTTTACCCTGGTGTCTGAATTTACTAAGACAGACAGCAGAGAGATGAGCATACAAAACATACATGAGGGACTGCAGATGTAAACTAGCTCGAAGCTAACTCTGGCACTAACTTGCATGTAATGCGCTTTTCTAGTCTTCTGACAATAAGTGCTTTTACACCGCATGTCACACCTACCCATTCACACACTGATGGCAGAAGCTGCTAAGTAAAGTGACTATCAGAAGTAACTAATCTCATTCATACACATTCATATGTCACCGATGAAGCAGCGGAAGCAATTCAGGGTTGAGTGTCTTGCCCAAGGACACATCGGACATGTTGCTGCAGGAGCGAGGAGCGAGGAGAGACGACTGACTCTACCAACTGAGCCGCAGCTGTTGAGTATACCACGAGTATCAAATGGCAACATTTATGTTTAATACATGGTCCCTTTACAGATAAAAGAAAACACAAATATAAATGACAGAATTTGTTAGAGACAGGGATGTGTCTGGACAATTTTGACCGGGGTGGCCCAACAGGGGCCCAAATGCTGGGGTGGCATGAAGTATGCTTGCACACAACTACTTTAACTTCTAACAAGTATCATAAAATTGTTATATCCCTGTGTATATTTTGAAAACCCTATCGCCTCTGAAAAGTAACACAACAGAGTTGTAAAATATACATTTCAAAATTCTGTATTCTGAATATCTAAAGTGACATTCTGACATGTCCCGCCTCTATCAAGGCAAATATCCAATCGTAGTTTAGGAATTTTGGGGCGTCACTATGGGGGCCAATCAGATTTCAAGGGGTAGGATGGGGGGGCATGCAACCCATGGCCACCCACTGAACTTGCCCTTGGTTAGAGAGACACGGTCAACAGCTGTTAAGGGTGGATGAGCAGTCATATTCGACCACATTAATATGAAGTCAAAACTGGAAATTAGGTTAGTGGGAACATGACGTTTCATTCTGTCTTTGTTACAGTCTCCTTCTGACATTGTCAGAGGAAATGAACCAGGAGCCCTGAGTGGAAGAGAATAAAATAACAGGCTCTGGCACAACTTAAAGAATAAAAGGACACACAATTACAATATGTAATGGACTTTTTTGATTGGTTTATAAATTTAAAAGTGTAATACAGAAGCTGAGCCTGTTTTAATTACTCAAGTTTCTTGCATTGTCCTTTATATTCACTTACATTCTTAATGTCCAATTACCTTTGTATTTTTCCTCTTGAGTTAATAATTTATAATTTATATACATATATTACATCATATTACGATACGATACAATACACTTTATTGCATAAGCAGCAGAATACTGAAACCCTGCTCTCATAGACAAAAGTGGTATGTTTAAATGAATTGATAGTTTATACAGTGGCCAATTAACTTATTTTTTCTGTTACTAAGTGACACTACAAAGTCAAGTGTTGGGTAAATGATACATGTTTTGTCTGGGTCAGGACATTGGAAAGTTCTTTAGCTAACGCTAAAGAGTACTTTATTAACAACAAGGGATCAAAAAGGCAGCTCCCTGCATCCACGGCTTTCTATTCAAGTACTTTGTGGGTCCTCCTGCCTCAGTGGTCTTTTTCTCCAGTCTAATGCCCAAGTTATAAATGGCAAAAAAAATGAAAACAGGTTAAAAACTTCACTGTTGCTCTTTAACTGAAATGTACTTAGTATCATGAGGATGGCTTTTAACTTGATGTTTGTTGGATCAGCCGAGGAGACTTCCACTCCTCAGAGTCCAAATCCTGTGTATGTTTATATTTTTCATTTATTTAAGGTGACTGACGACTATTATGTTGGCAACTGAAAGTGTCCTTAAATCAAGAAAGACTACAATGTTAGCAGATCAACTGTGCTCCATATATAAGTGTCAAATACAGAATAAACAAACCTTTTTATTCCACACATTGTACTTCCTGGCACCTGCATTACCCACAATGCTATAGTGAGATGTTTGGGTGTGTAGTGCTATTAGCGGTTAATGGAGCCTCTAGCTGCTAGCCTCAAGCTACGAGGAGGAGGGGAAGTTTACTGAGGTCAGCTAAGCACAGTTCTTTAAAACGCTAGACCCCTGAGTTTTTTTCATTTTCAAAATTGTAGTCTTGAACAAATCATGACTCAGGTGACATCACGTGAGTTTATTCATATTAGTTACTTTTCTCTTTCAATCCTTTTTTTTTTCAGTTTAAGTCAAACATTCATAAAGGAACATTGAAGCTAAAATCATTAACAGACTGTGTTTATGCAGACTCACGCTTCCTATTCAGTTCACTTACAGAAGCACATATTATGTAAAAATGTTTGATCTAAAGAGAAATGCCAAAGTAGTCAAAGTCAGGGGGTGAAACAGTTCCCTTACTTACCATGTCTGTCTTCAGAGCCTCAGTCACCATCTCTCCTGACCCAAAATCAGACACCTCGGCCTCGTCTCTGTCCCGACCCTGAGCTATCCTCCTGCTCTCTGCTGCCTTCAGCATCTGCAGCAGGTTTGGACTGCATTTTACTGATTGATCTTTGCTACTGTTGACTCCATCTTTCTCTCCATTCAGAACCAATGCGTCCTCCATGTGTGGCTTAGAAAACTCATCGGGTAATGGCAGGTCTTTCAAGGAGGCTCGTGTTGGCTCTTTTTCCATGACTCCACTAATAAAGAGTCAGCTCAGGTGATGTGATAGCAGACCAGGGTGAAGCCCACATCTATCAGATACTTCCTGCTCTAAGGGCCTGTTTACACAAAACAGCAGCAGGTTCATCTGTTAGTTTCTCTCAATATAAAGTAGATAATTAGTCCTGAATGCAGTGTGTGCAGGGTAAACACTGGTGGGAGCACTGAGAGAAATGTAACCAAAATATGTAAGAATGTAACTCATTTCAAATTCTATGAATGGACAGTGAATGTCTACAAATTCTATCATAAATTATGATTTTTCCTCAAAGGTCTCCTGAAGAGCACGTATTTTGAGACTTGAGACTTCAGGCATTTAGACTCTAAGAGCTACTTCATGTTTTTGTGTTGTCTTTGATAACATTGGCTGCATTCACAATGAGTACAAAGATAAGACGGTTACATAATAAACAAACAGGCATGGTTACGTGTTTACATTAAACCCCCAACAGCATCAATAGAGGCGCCATGTTGACCAAGCTCCTCCACTTATGAGTCTACTGAAAGGTTGGAGGAAGTTAGGGGGCCAGATTGTGGGGTTGTTTTTGCCCCTTCGCCCTTGTTGCATAGAATCACATTAGCAAGTGGTTTTAAAGGGGACATATAACCCTTTTCCACCTTTTCAAACAGTCCCCTGTGGTTTAAATGAAACATCTGTGCTGTGCTTTGGTCAAAATATAACATGAATCAAGCACCAGAGGAGGTTTATGACCCTGTAGAAACCAGCTCTCTCAGGACGCTCCGTTTTGGTGTGTGTGTCTCTTTAAATGCAATGAGACCCCCTGAGTTTCACAGTAGACATCACTCCTCTGTAGCGAGAATAAAAATGGCAGACCTGTGCAAAAGTTTTGCTCTAGTTTGGGGGTGGAGTCCATGGGTGGAGAAACCAGGGGAGAGGAGGGGATTTTTTTACCAGAATCCAACTTGTGATGTCACAAACTGAGAAAATTTGAAACGGAGCACTTTTCTCTGTGTGGTAAGACTTATGCAGACCACAAAGAAAAGGACTGGATGGATTTATTTCACATTTTGTGGGTCGGTAGACCCTCAGGTTACCCAAATATATGTTCAAAAACCCTGTAAAAGTGGATTTTCATAATATGTCCCCTTTACCAAAAATGGTGCAAGGAGGGAACCCCTTTCAAAGTCTTGTTTACTTGATCAAATGTGGACCTGAGAGGCTTCAGTCTGGAAACTTGTAGAATTAGTCTTTAAGTTTAAGGTATTGGTGAAGATATTATTCCCTTTTTTGTCAAATAAATTAAGTCATTTTAAGACACTTTAAATTGATTGGAAATTTATTGTGCGGATAACAGTTGAAGGATATTTTCGAACATCAAAATGTTTAAGAAATGGACTGTATGTTGAAACTAATGCTACAAAAGTCTAAACTGGACAAGTCCTCAAAATTGAGCCCTCCAAAGTGTTCACTGGACACATGCTTTTGTTCCACTAGAGGGCGTATCAGTTGCAGAGCTTTACAAAGATGTTTTCCCACAGCTGAGGCACTGAAACAATCCATCCTTTCTTGTCTTTAGTGTGAAGATGGTGGGAAGATTTTAACTTGACTTCTTCCTCTCTGTCGTGTCTAACAGTTAACAGAAAAGGTTCAGTTTCAGCTTCAGTTTGAGGCAACTTCAAACAGAATGAAGAGAACTGTCCAAACCAGACTAGGGGTTCTGTTATTGTCTACTTTATTTACAGGAAACATGTTTTAATATATGAGCAAAGAGGGAAAAATCTGGACGAATATCACATTTGGGCTCATTTCAAAACATCATGGATTACAGACATCTTGATCTTCACACGGCTGAATAAATCTAATCAGAGGGAGCATGCATAACTCTCTCTCTCTCTCTCTCTCTCTCTCTCTCTCTCTCTCTCTCTCTCTCACTCTCTCTCACACCCACACCCACATATACACACAAACACCCACACACACACACACAATCATACAAACATCCGTTAACAGAGTATAAAAACATATATCCTCTATTTACTCAATTCGGAGTGAAGATTTTTTTGACAGATTTGTCTATTTTCACAGCTCAGTGTCGGTCAAATCACTCCATATGTCAATAATACCATGTCTTTTTTAAAGTATGTTATCATCTTCTTATACTAGTCACAACATCACATTAAGCGCTACTACAATGTGGGGGTAAAAATGGTTTGCATATTAAACAACGTATTGCACAAGTTCATGTAGTAGGAGTGAAGAGGAAAACATACTTTCAAAGTAAAACTCCAACTGACAACAAGGTAAAAAAAAAAAATTCACACAAAAAAACAGCAGTCCTATCGGAAGGCATTGTCCGATGAAATTTGATAGAATGCAATATATTTCTAAAATCTCCAAGATATATAATGTAATTATCAATGTGAAACACACTTTTACTTTGAAGAGAGAGTAATTTCTACTTTTCATAAAGAAATGCACAATAAGAGCACCCCTAGTCTATATTATTTTTCACTTCAATAAACCTGTTGTTTCAGTTTACAAGATTTATCACATTATTTTACTCCATCACAAACACGAGTCATTATTTCCACCCTCATCGTGCTGTACGTATGTTCTTGTACTGGCACAGGAGCAGGTGCTTGAACGTGTTCTTGAAGGTGGTGTTACAAAGGGCATAGCAGGCCGGGTTGATGGTGCTGTTGATGTAGCAGAGCCAGTAGCCGATGGTCCAGAGGGTATTTGGGATGCAGATTGAACAGAAGGTGTTGATCAGGACCATTACGTTGTATGGTGTCCATGTGACAACAAAAGCAACCAGGATGGCCATGATGGTGCGCGTCACCTTCTTCTCCCTGGAGGATATACCCTTCCTTTTCCAACGCGCCACGGCATTTTGCTTTGTTACCTGGAAAGTAAAAAGTGAAATTACGAAATGAGACAATACGAGACATAAGCCTCGTTTCCACTAAGCATTCCGCTTCAGTTCAGTTTGGTATTTGTCAAAAGTTGGAAATGGTACGGAAAAACAAAACAATCTATACCATCCCAGTTTTTTATACCCTTATGTTGGGATGCCAAGTGTACCAATCAAGACCCTTAACTTTAAGGATGGAGCTAGACACACTGCAGTTCATTGATTGGTCGAAAGAACTAACACAAACGCGCCATAATAAATGACACGTGGATTTCGAGAGAGTGATTTCAGGAATGTTTTTGTTTTTTGCAAATAATGTCAGTGCATAGCACTGCCCCATGGACGACCTTGGAGGTGCAGACTTTCCTGGACGTCCATTGTTGCCCTTTGATTACTGTGTCATGTTCTTCTTCTTCGTTAAATTGGAGGGCTACACTGTGTCTCACTCGCACTGTTACACACTATTATGTAGCTGACAGCCCTATGTCCATCCGGCTTATACCCCACCTACCAAGTAAGGGTACAGTTGGCTGTGGAAGTGCAGGCAAGATCAGGTATTAGTTTAGTTTAGTTTAGTTTGAAGTTTATTTCGGACATGAACATTTTTAAATTTTAAAAGACAGAAGCTGTACCAAACTGTACAAATACTGAAATGAACCAAACCTGACGGCTTGGTGGAAACGGCGCTACACCATACCGTACCGCATCGTACTGTGCCATAACCTACCATATGAGATGAGACGGTATAATACCATATCACATAAGTTACAATTCAGTATACTCAATTACAGAACTTCAGTGCCGAATACATATAGCTGCCTGTACAGAAGCATGAATTGCTCATGTTTTACTTTTTTGTGCACAACTTGGAAGCCACATTATCACCTCAAAGTTGTAGCTGGAATATGTCACTCTAATAATCACTCCCTGAAGCTATGTTTTCGTTAAAATAGAATAGAAATAATTACTAGTTGGTCATGTTAATATATTCGAGTAAGATTTAGAGTTTACAGAAATGCTTTTGGCTCACTTACGCACACAGGTGTTTCAAAGTAAGTGCTAGCATTGGCATGCCAACATTTTTCCAATGAAAAATGTTAGCATGCTTAAGTTCAGCAGGTTTTATGTCAAACTTTCTCACATAGCTATAGCTTATAGCTAATGTTAGCATGCTAACATTAGCTATAAGATACTAAACTTAAACATTAGAGGGGTAACAACATGAATATCTGGACACATTTCAGAGACAGATATTTCACAGAAAACACAAATGTCACGCTTTTGGTGAAACTCTAGAAACAGTCAAGGGGTAACTACAGTCGTAAGCTTTATACTCTGGAAACTTAGAATGTCTGTAGGCTACAAAACTTTACAGCAATACAACAGTATGTTAAGATATATTTGTGTAGATGAAATTGGTGGACTATAGGTAACATTGCAATTGCAACACAGCTAGCATTGCTAAAGACATTGATATCTCTTAATCTGATCAATTTTGGGATTGTAAATTAGTGTTTTTATCAGCATAATAAATCCCAAGCATTTACCTTTAACAGTGTCCTTGCAACCACACGTCTGTCAGCGGCAGAGTTCTGCGGGGAAGGGGGCAGTTTTTGATTCAGGTTTTTTCTACCAATTATTGATGCAGGCTCAGCAGTGTCCTTCGATGTTGACCCATTTGTGCTGTCTGTGTTGGAGTCCACTTCTTCAGGTCTGTCTTCCTTGCAGGGCCCGCTTCCATTCTGCTGCTGCAACATCTCCTCCTCCTTTTCATCTCCTGCCTCCTCCTGAGCCTCTTTGGCTGGAATGCAGTTGTTCTGGCTCTCACATCCATTGTCCTGGCTGGGTTCAGGGCCTTCTCCTAGACTGGTACCTGATGTCTTCCTGCTGTCCTTCCTCATGCGGCTGCGGCTAGCCTTGGAGATGCGCCAGTAGAGGTAGATCATGATGGCCACTGGTAGATAAAATGCTGCTATGGCTGTCCCAAATGTCACTGCTGGGTTGGAGAAGAACTGAATGTAACACTCACCTGGCGGTACGGTTCTCCCACCCACTATGAATTGCCAGAACAAAATGGCCGGAGCCCACAAGATAAATGACAAGACCCAGGCAGCAGCAATCATCAAGCCCGCCATCTTGGTGCTGCGGCGCGCTGGGTAGCTGAGCGGTTTGGTGACACAGAAGTAACGGTCAAAGCTAATGATGAGAAGGTTCATGACTGAGGCGTTACTAACGACATAATCAACAGCCAACCACAGGTCACACACCACCGCTCCAAGGGGCCAGTAGCCAATCACGATGTAAACAGTATAGAGGTTCATGGAGCAGATGCCGATAATGAGGTCTGCACATGCCAGGCTGAACAGGAAGTAGTTGTTGACGGTCTGCAGGTTCCTGTTTACCTTTAGAGAAACAACATAGAGCAGGCTGTCAGATGCTAATCTTTTTTGTGCCATGAGATGTGTGTTTTCTCATTTTAATTAGATCACCATTCTGCACAGGGTTGCACCTAATGTATCTGAGTATCTAAGCCTTGTTGTGCTTTCCAAGGTGTGTATGTTTTAAATAATACCCATTAATCAATCAAATCTGAGATTCAAACCTTTATAGAGAGCATAACCAGGATGTTTCCAATGACGGTGATCAGACTCAGAGATCCTGCCACCAGAATGATGAGTACGATCTCCACAGTCGTGTACGTACTTTCAGAGAAGATGCTGGTGTTACCATCGCTGCTGTTGTTGTGAGTGTTGGATGAATTCAGAGATTCCATGCTGTCTTTTTTTGGATATACTTCTCACAGATGCTTCACACTCCAATCATATCTGCACATTACCTGTTTAACACAAAGGTTATGAAATATTAAGCCTCTTGGAAAATATTTTGCCTTCATTTGATGTCAACTCTTTGCTCTTTGTGTGTGCATGTCTCTCTCTGCACAGTTACAGATGAAATGAATAATGTGAAATTGTCATTGTGCAAACATTTGGCAGATGTTGGAGTGTTTTTAAGCCGCTGGCTTGGCCCAGGTGAACCGATGGACAGGTGAGCAAATAAAGGACGCTGCAACTGTGTTTAAAAACACACAGTGGTTGTCCACACTCTCATATCAGGAACAACACATTGAAACAAGTTAAAGTGGAGTCTGAAGGCTTAAAATCTGCACATTATGCACTGCTTCGTATCTGCAAATGATTTGTTATAGTGTATTTAATTAAAAGATGTAAGAACTAAATGGTTTTAGATGCTGATTATTTAGAGTGTGACTTCAAACCTTTTGTTAGCTCTTGCTTTGCTAATATTTGGTTTAACTTGTTTTTATATTTTTACATTAATACTTGTAAGATTTGTTTCTGTTCTCCGTCTTCCTAAATGACCTAGAATCCTGAACTATGGTCACATTTGACCTGACAGGTTGAACTAAGCTACCGTCCTCTCTTGAAAGTTAATTTTCATTTTCCATTTGGACTTGAAAACAACAAAATGCCCTCCAGAGTATCTTATCTGTGCATTAGTACCAATTCAAAAAGGTAATCTTCTATTTGATCCTAGAGGCATATAGGATTTGGCTCCATAACATCTCTGCTCCTTGAAGTGAAATAGGTACTGCCTGGTCTGAAAATTGGATTCAGTATTGAGATGCTACTGAATGTTTGTGCATTATGTCTGTTCACATGTTTTATGATTAAAATGGATGTTCAAATAAACCATTATTGGCACCCTGGTTTTACAGCAATGTCATGACAGTGCATTGGGTAAAGATAGTTCATTGATCTGCGACCAATTTAAACCTTCTTGATAAGATAAAAGGGTGACATTTTGCTTTGGCTCTTCCTATCCTATGACAGCCTGTTTCAGTGACTGTACAGACAAAATTTGATCTATCATTAAATATCAGACAATCAAGGCACTTTGGATTAAAGCATCCTTTGAAAAACACATGATGTGCGTAATGGAGATTTTGTTTTGCATTGACAATGGGCTAAGCTTTTGAAATGGCCAACAAAAAGGCATCAAAAACCACAATTAGCCTGTGGCAAAGCATCACTACAGTTACTTATGTTAAACTCAAGTAACACCAGGAATAGAGCTACATTAAACACAACATAACAATGTGATTAAGTGATGTATTGTGATCAGAAAATCAATGTAAAGACACTTAGCTGGGACCATAAGGCTTGTTTCATACTGCTTGAATCCTGTAAGTGACTCCATTAAGGCCACATGATAACATCAAACTGTACCTGAAAGATGTTCCCTTCCTGCTCTTACAGTCAGATCAAACTTCATTATAGCATCTCTAACTCTATCACTCACTCATCAAAGACCCATTCTGGGCGTTTTCTGTTGCAGAGGAGAGAGCTGGTGTATCTCTCTCTCTCTCTCTCTCTCTCTCTCTCTCTCTCTCTCTCTCTCTCTCTCTCTCTCTATCTCTCTATCTCTCTCTCTCTCTGACAATTTAGTTAAGCTACAACTCTAAGTCCTTGTCTTGATAGACTGTGATTTCTGGGTTTTAGATCTGAGGACATTTTATTTACCAGATTTGTTGTAAAAAAAGGTTTGTGCTAATGTTAGAATCAGACTTCAGTTGTATTTTTCTTACATTTTTGCACTTCTTTTTCTTTCTTTTGTCTCTTTCAAAGAAAAAAGTACAGAAGAAGGCCTAAAGAAATCTTTAGAGTGGTAATCAGAAATCAACAAAGGTTTTAACACTCAACTCCTCAAATGATGTGCTATCCATGTATGTGCTTGAATAATCTATGTGCTAAACTGTATGCATGACTATGCTCCCACAGACAGCAAAATGTATGGATTAAGCCCCACTGACACCAGATATGACTGACCCTGGATATCTGGTTGGCATTGAGCAGGTAAATACACACATCATATTCAGCTCTGACATTACAAATGGAAAACAGGTTTGAACCATTGACACATCTCAATCAGACAGGAGTGGAGAGGACTGCTTATATGTTTTGATATGGGATTAGCCAGTTGACAGAAAAAGGCAAAAAATCTCTCATATCTCTCAAAAATAATAACCTATTTAAAGAAAACATATGGCTCATGCTCTCAGATTAAAACTGCCTATATATGGTCTACAGAGGAATCAACAGATTCAGCACACACTCTTATTGATGACAGTCAGGTGCAACAAAACCAGGGATCTCAAGGGGATCTACAACTTTATTGATCCCCTCAGCCTGCTCTGGGACACCTCAGCCTCTTTTTCTACTTCCAGTGCAGCTCTCCTCTCTCATATTGGGCACAGGCTTATCAGCCAACATCTGCCTTCAGTAAAAACAGACTTAAAATTTGTAAAGAAGTGCTTGAATACACTTATTTAAGCTTCATCAGCATCTGGTCTTTGGAGGGCAAACTCATTTTAAATCAGTGACTCAAGTATCAAACACAATCTCAAATCTTTACCTTTGACCAATATAAGAGAGCGTGCAAGTTATATATTGTCATTCCATATTTCATTAGAATTTTTAGACTGCTAAAAGATGAAGTTGGAGTGACCTTTTTTATTATGTTCTCCAGTTGAACAAGTTTCCAAAACATATACGGGAAACCTAAACTTTTAACAATTTCACTTTCATATTTACACCCCCATCAATATCAGTACTAAAACCTGTCTTGGATTATTATAAACTATTTAGCATAAATAGAGACACACAATAAGAGACATACTCTTGACTTAATCATCTCCAGGGGTCATACCATTTCTCTGTTTTTGACTGGTTTAAGCATTTCTGATCATCCTTATTATTCATTTAGGATAAGCTGTTCGATCACCAGTGAACTCAAAAGTTCAATGAAAAGTGTATAATGACTTTCTCTTCCACATCCTTTACTCACTCTGATGTCAGTCAGTGATATTTTAGATCATTTCACTTCTAAAGATGTTTTTTCTGTCATTGCACACAAAGGCAAAACTGTTCTAATGGTCAGGCATCCAAAAATGATATCTCCAGTATTATGATACTGTTATTTTGGTGCTGATAAGTCAGTTTTTCTTATCTGACATAATTTGTTAAAATAGTAACGATACATGTTGCTTTTTTAGCTTCGTTTGCCAGGTTGACAAACCCTCCTGTGTCAGTTAACATTGGAGGATTTACATAGCACAATTTGATCACTTAAGCTTGGTGGAAAAGGTGTTATATCTGAGATCTTTCTATTGCCTTGATATTTTCCTTACAAAATGTGTTTAAATTGTTTTATTTACAAAATAAATAAGATCTTCTGCAAAATGTAACCAATTGGGATAGCCTGACAGCTCACTGCGTTTTTGTGTCATTTTACCTTTGGCAAAATGCCCAAATGAAAGCTTTAAAAAAAGTAAACAATCCTTTCTCTAATGCTACTTAAACCGGCCCTGAAACTTAATATAGACAACATTGGATAAGAAGGCCTGTGCACAAAGTAGATGTATTAAAAAGGCCGTTTTCATCAGCCTTACAGCTTGTTGTCCACTAACTGCTGTTTTGATGTTTTCCAGTCAGAATTTGGATCACAGCGCAGAGACTGCTCTTATTATGTCTTGATTGACATCCACTTAAATGCAGACAGTGGAAAAGTTCCAGTCTTGGTTTTATTAGATCTTAGTCCTGCATTCAGTAAACCACAACATATTACTGGACGGACTGGAAAATGGGGTGGGACTTTCTGGCACAGTACTAAACTGATTTAAAATCCTTTTTGAAGGACAGAGACTACTTTGTGTTGACAGTAATTACACAACTAAGTGTTTAAAAATGACATTTGGAGTTCCCCTAGGCTCTTTTTTTGAGCCTTTTATGTTTAATATCTACATGATCACACACAGCTCAGATGACAGAAAACAACAACATTCTTATCATCATTAAACACATGACTCAGAGATTAATATAACAACATGTGACTTTTGGCAGGTACATCTAGATCACAGTTTGGATGTGCCGTCATTTTGTACAGTTAGTGAAATGTTGCCACATTTTATGTTGATAATGTTTTTATATTAAATAAATGTTGATGGCAACTGTATTCCATTAAAACTTCTTCATTGCTGAAATACAATAAAAAAAGAAAGCCTTGTGTTACAGAAAGTTAGGAGTTTGCAATATTCTCTAAAAGCTTAAGACAGCACCAGAGTTGAGATGACGAGAGTTCAACTGAAATCAGGTGTGTGTGTGTGTGTGGGGGGGGGGGGGGGGGGGGGTCATAATAATTTTTCTTTTACTGTGTTTGTTGTGATCCTTTCACTACAGGCCGAAGTTTAGTACTATTTTTGCATCATCATCCTAACAGCCCCTCACACAACTAATTAACATTTTACAGAAGTTTTTTTATCGATGTTTCTCAAATGAATTCTAATGGTAAAATAATGTCATTTAAAACGTTTACATGAGAAAACGGCTTGATTTTTTTCATTTACAGAAAATAACATTAACACCCTTTATTGCTTTTCCCAATATCCAAGTGTTCTAGCTTCCCTTTATTCTCCCTTTTGTTAACAGCAGATTGGTGCTGACACTTGTGTGACAAATTTGCCAACACACAGTATAACATCATGTTCAGAGTGCATGGAGAAATTAAAACTCATCTGGAAAAAAACGTAAATGTTTGCAGACCTGTTACGAACATGGTAAAGTAGTACACTTGAGCCTCTTGTGGCAAAAATGACAATTACAACAACAGAGACAAATATCACTGAGACATGCCAACACTTTTGTTATACTTGTTTTTTGACATGAAGGTAAACTACTCTGAAAAAATAACCCCAGAATAATCCTCTTGAATTTCTAACAGGTTTTTGTTTTGTCGTCTTGTATTGCCTTTATTTCTTACATATTTTCTATTTTTTACTTTGAACTTTCTTGTTGGTTAAAGATGCTACATAAATACATTTCATTTGTCTAATTAGTTTACAGAGTACATTTGCACCATATATGTACTGTATACTAACAAGCTGTAGACTAAGCTTGCATGAGGATGGTCCCATGTGATGTGGAATCGGTTGGTGCAGAGCTGGACATCACTTCCTGCTCACAAGCTTGTCCTCACTTCTTCCCCACATTCTCACTAATAAGACCAACATTACTGGAGCTCCCTAATTGTTATTCAGGGCTACTGGAGAGAGTCACAGAGGCAAACGGTATTTCTTTGACAGGCACAGAAACAGAGTAATTCGATCCAGCAGACACTGCCTGCAACAGCTGTACCGGTAATCTGCTCCTAGGATATAGTACTGTAGTACTCATCAGGCAGGGTGAGCTGAGCTTTAAAAAGTCTGGCTTTGATTTCATGAACAAACCAACAGTCGGCTGCAGAGTTACTGGCAGATGAGGGACTGAAATGAGGGGCTTTGCAGAGATAGAAGCAGGTGTGCTAACAGAGGGTACATAGTTCCATAAAAAAGAAGGATTTAACAACTACAGGGATCAAAGTGCTGCCGTGTTTAATCATTGAAAACGGATTTAGAGCACTTAAATGAATTTCATACTTTACTACATATTTTAAGGACACAGACTGAGTTCAACCAGTAACTTTAACATATGTAAATGCACAACATGTATGCACATGAGATAAAAACGACAGAAAAGGTGCAGTCTGGCACATAATTTAAGTCTGAGATTTTTAAGTTTGAATTGAAGTTAATTGTTTTAACGTTAAAAAAGATGTCTTATCTGCAACATTTTACTGAATCTGTTTTTCAATAAATTATTATGAAGCAAATTCCTCTGATGGCTTTTGGACTAGTTGTTGTTGTTACACAAGTTGGTTTTGATTTCAGAGGAGTGTGTCTTGAATCTGAAGAGTGGGAAATTTCACATCAGCCTGAGCTTTGGCCTCACACAGCAGTGCAACAAAGAGAAAACCAATGAATGTCCAATGTAGCTCTGCAGTGGAGCCAGAGTACAAAAAAGGGCAGACAAGGGGCAAACACACACAACACTGCCATTTAACTTTGAAACAAGGATCAAATTATAAAGTAAAAAGTAGATGGCACCTAGAGATATTCATTTCTTAAAACTAATGGTGAAGAAAGGTCACCATAGCCAGAAGCAGTCCTGGACACTGGAGTAGAAGGGTTAATGAGCAAAAAAAAAAATTTAAACGCAACTTGATTTCATCTTGTAGGCCTTCAGTTTCAAGGGAGGAGCCATCTGTTTGAAATCTAATTTCCGTCTCAAATGCAAACCCAGAGTATCCAAGGGGATTCCTTGGGAGCAGGGAGACTGGGGAATCCACAGACAGAGTCTGAGCTTTGTGTCTGATTAAAACCTCTCAACTCAGGATGGACATAAAGATAAACATTACTGGAACACTCTCAGGGGAATCATTAAAACCCAGAACTTTGTACAATAATAGAAGCTTCCTCAGGAAGCCAAAACTGCATGTAAAGGGTTGAATTTCAATCAATATATTGTCTAAAGTGTCGCATCAAATAACTGGAATATTTCTTGTTGTGTGTATGTCCATTCATTAAGCGACATTTCCATCAATATTTTAATGTTCCTGTGATATTTTTCCGTAATTTTTATTGAAGAATGACTACAGTTTTGACTCTAAAGAATTGTAAAATCAAGTTTTTTTTCCTACTTCACATTTTAGTAAATTTTCACATTCGAAAAAGAAATCTCACCTGAATAAACGGGAAAAGATTTTCTCCTTTCACAGGTGCAAAAAATGTACTCGACTACATAGTAACCTCACCTGACAGATTTTAGAACCTCTTTCAAGCAGCTTTTCTTTGAGTTCTTATATCTTTAACTGCATGAGTTTGGGAGAAATCTACAGAGATATATTCTCTTACCTTGTCTGCTGGGAATGACGTTTCGTCCATGTTACTCTCAACTCTGTCGACACACTGGAGCAGAGAGAGGAGCAGAGAGTAACCCTACGTGGATGTCGCTCCTCCTCTGACAAGAATCAGAATGATGTGTGTGTGTGTGTGTGTGTGTGTGTGTGTGTGTGTGTGTGTGTGTGTGTGTGTGTGTGTGTGTGGGTGTGTGTGTGTGTGTGTGTGTGTGTGTTTGAGAGACAGTAAAAGAGACTTGCAAACACAAAAGGGAGGGGTTATGGGGGCTATTGGTGGCTGTTGTGTTGCATCCGTTGCCTCCCTTAACCTAAGGTCGCTAATTTTAAATAAAGAAGAGATAGACAGATGTGAGATGTTTGTTTCAGGACCATGGAAAGCTCTGGCCTCTCCAACACAAACCCATTATTTCGCCCAGTGTTACAGAGCTATGGGCAATTATGTAGAGAAAGTTTCAGTAGATATGGCATGAAATAAAATGATAATAAAAGAGAGACGGCTGCACTGTCCTTCTGCTGCAGGACTTTAACCTTTACAACTCTGTTATTTTGACCTTTCAACCAAACCAGTGAGGCAGTTTGCCCGGCTGGTGGATGACCTTACTTTGATGGAATTACCACAGAGAATAATGGACCCTCCCCTTGCAACAGTATTTCAGATTCAAAGAGAAGCGTGCCATCAAACAGGCATGAGCCGGACATATAAACCAGATTTGATATGACAAAATATGACATGATTTATAGTGCTGGTCCAGACTTGTGGCACACTGATTACATCAAACATTGGCCTGTCAGTTGATTTTCTTGGATGTAATGTAAAACAGTCTGAGACTTCTGCACATCTTGTATTCTGTGTAGTCACTGAGATTTATTATCAAAGAAAACAGTGCTATTGCTTCCATGGTAATGAAACTCATTCAAGCTTTTTGGCCATTTGTCATAAACACAAATCAATACAATGCTTTGACTTTGTGTCTCTGCTACATGTGTGTGTGCTGGTTTCCTGTCTCCTAGAATCACCTTTCTCCAATTTCCAAGACATTCTGATATGGTTTATTGACTGAAGCAAATACAATTATTTGAAATAACAAAATAGTGTTTGGACTACTTATCCTGATGATAAATAGCCTAATTTAACAAACCTTACAGCAAAGGCAGATTAAGGCTCATGCAAGGATTGAAGTCACGAAGGAGACAGGAGTTAGATGAGATTTTTTTTTTTTTACCAATTTTGTTTCTGTCTGATAAATACAAAGCAGCCTGTAGCCAGTTAGCTTAGCTTTCTTAGCTTAGCATGAAGACTGGAAATCACTCAAGATGTGTCCAAAATTACTTTTCTTTTGCTTTCTTCAAACCAATTGGATTTTTTGAGGTCACTGATTAGGTAATAATTTGTATATAATAAAAGAAAATAATGTATATAATAGTATAGACTGCAAAAGTGATGACGTATTTTTGTAGGCCAACCCGGAAGTAGCATCGCCATGGGTTCTAACGAGAATTCGCCTATGGGATTTTTGCATTGGATTTTGGATCATTGCAGAAAATAAGCTCTGTGGCAAACACACGTTTCTGATGCGTAGGCGTTTTGTTCAGCAGGATAATCTTTACAAATGAACACCACTTTTATGAAGTTTGAAGCGTTAATGCAGCCGAGAGAAGTAAAAAGCTAACATTATGCTACAAGCGAACTACGCCACAGTCGGTTGATTTTGACGTCACTGCCGTTATGCTTCATCGATCTAATCAGTGGTTTTGACAAGCTAGCGAAACCGTAGCTTAATAAGTTGTTTATTAACCTAATATTTGCAAGAGCACTGAAAAACATGACTAGAGGCTGTAAGGCGGACTAGTGACAGAGTTCCCGGCGTGATGACGTTTAATGTCCCCGACAACCACTGTAGTCTCATTTAGCCACTTGTTGGCAACCGCCACAGACCTTATTTCAGGCGTCTAACCACAAACCCATTCAAAATCCCCATTGACTTTTAGAGTTAGGAACCCATGGCGCTAAAATGCTAACTCACTTTCGGGTTTTAGGACTCATTCCTGTGGCAGTCTATAGCCTACCAATCTTCAAAGTCAAGTTGTTTTTTTAGCTGCCATTGCAGATGTATTCAGTTTCCCCTTCAGTTCAGACAGTGGTGCAGATGAAAACTGTTCATCTTTTAGAGCTCAGATTCTGCCATACAATGTGTTCCAGATTCAAAGCAATAACGTAAATGTGAGGTATCTGAAAATGTTTGATGATTTCTGATTGATCAGCATCCGAATAGACATTTAATTGTGAAAATCTGACGGTACATAGGACCATATTTTAAGTTAAAACCACACACTTAAAAAAACATTTAGCTACCAACAGCTTACATTGGCATCAGCCACTTTCTAGCTAACATGCTTGATAGAGTCACATTGAATTGGCATGAATTCCAAGCTATCTTTATACCTTCTGACACTATAATGCTAAGAGCTACGTATATATTAAGCTAAGCTACACTATAAAGCGAAGCTTTGCTATAAAGTTCTTATGTGCTTACGTGTGTTTTTTGAATATATCAATCTTCTCTTCTCTTCTCACCTTAACCCTAACATTGAAGTTTTTGTAACAACAAATTGATTATTATAATTATTATTATTTATTTTTTTACAGCATATGAAGAAGTTTCTATCAGAAAGAGAAACTCTTTTCAGTTCTTACTTTTATGAATTCAATTGTATGGTGGTATATTTTATGGTTCTGATTAATCCAAACAAAAAAACACAACATAAATAAGAGCTGTTTTCATGTTTCATTTAGCAACACTTTGTGTAGTTTTCAAGCTTGACATCAAATGTATAATTAATAAAGGCTAAGTTCTTTCTAATACTCACGAACTGCTGAAATTGCTTCACATAAGCATCGGCTTCCCTACTCTTCCTTCCTCTAAATACTGCCTGAAATGTGAAAGAGGTGGTTAAACGTCCTCGTCTTTTGTCTTAATGTTGGTATGGACGTGTTTTTTCTGTTGAGTAACACACAAGCTGACCTACGTTTGACAACACATTCAAGGGCTGAAATAAAAGTGTCAAGAGTTGAAAGAAGGACAGTCAGAACAGTAAAGCATGAACAGCTGCAGGGCATATTATGTGTATTACTGCACAGCACCGTGAGTGATAAAAGCCATCACTCCTCACACATACAGACAATGCCCTTTCACAATACATTTCCTCTCTCATCAGTCATTTTTGTCTTTTTTAATCATCATTTTTAATTTAATCAGTTTCTTGTCTATGTTAGCTCAAAATCGCTGTAAGTCCTAAAAGTAAAATACATATCTCTTGATGTCCTAACAGAAAGAAGACCCCTCAGTCACAGGATGTTATCCAGCACTCTATGTGTGTAGAAAATAAAAAACAGCACAATGAGGCTCTCTCCTCTTCACTATGAATTAAAGCCCAAGGCTTCAGGAAAAAGAGGTCATCCAGTCGGAGCCCGAGTAGATGTTTGAATGGAAGAGGAGCCACACAATAGCAGCCCTCTATGTAACATTTGTGACAAGACCGCCTTGCATTTTCTGGACTTTTCTGATGCGTTCAGTCTTCAACAAAGAGTTAGAATTTAGAAAATGTGAATATGTAGGAGATGAAAGAAGGGTTCATAGTCTTACTGCTAAGATTTTTTCTTTGCCCACATAAAATATGTACCTCATCATGTGCTAATAGGCTGATGACATTTACTGTTAGCCTTCTGTGGGCCTGGAGCAAATCGTGACTTTTTAATCTCTCTTCTGATGATTCATCAAAGACGGACAATGATTCATCTTTGTGTTCAGGATCAGATCTGTGTTCAATAACTACTGGCCCTAGTAGATAAATAACCTCTAATCTGTGTGTCTCATGCATTACTATTTGAATGGAATCAAGGAACTGTAAATCAGTTTGACTGAAATATAGAGGACCTATGACCTTTGAAACATCTTACAACACATATCACTGTTCTGACACTCTTCTGATAATAAAAATGAAGAAAAAAATCCCTCACCTGCTGGCTGCAAAAATATTTCCATATCATTGCTTCTCCAAAATATTTTTAAGACATTTTTTTCCAAAAATCATTCCAAAACAGATTTAGTCATTTCTGGCTACCATCGATATTTGGTATAAAGTGGTTGTCAGAAAAAGGGAAAAAAAGGTTTTCACTGTACAGTGGTCAGAATAATTATTAATCCAGATTGTAACAAGAGCCTTTAAGGATTCTGAAAATGCCTTCATAATGTCAGTAAGTGATTTTTTTTTAAAGGGACTAAAGCTTCACAATACCACAGAAATGTCAGATATATTCCTGTGCCTGGGGATTTCCTTGTCAAATGAATTGTGATAAAGTGTAGTAGCTTTACTCTGAGGTTTTTAAACATCAACTGTTTAAAATTTTGATTTGTGGATACTCAGTCTATCTAATCTTCTATAAGATGTATTGAGGCTGTAAGGGTTGTGCCATAGCTGTATAGTGTTGTGTGGTGGAACTTGTGCATTATGGGTAATGTGATACATGTGTATTTCTGATTGTGATTGTCAGAAGCTGATATGCTTACAAGTTGATTATTGCTTTTTTTCAAATTTGTTTGTCAAACATGTGAACAGGATTGCAGTTCACAATAAACTTCTTTATTGGACAAAATGATAAGATAGTATTGTATTGAATCATATTGTATTGTCCTGTATTTCCTCTCTATAACTGGCTGTTCCATTTTTTTTACAACTGAAAGACTAAACACTTCACATATTCATTGAAAAATAGTAACATTTTCTGGACAGTACTCATAGATATTCTATGACTTATTATGGTGAAAGGACACCAAAGTATATATATTCTCATGCACATTTTCAAATCTAAACTTGAATCAATAAATGGTCTTATGCTTGTGAACAAAACCCTGTATATACTGTCAGTGAGTGATACAAACAAAGAGGACAAAAGTGCTCTTGCTATTTAGTTTGGTGAAGACAAGATATCTTAACATTCTTGACCTACAATACTGGGGGAGTCCCTTCCTCAGACTCTGTTCTCATGCTGTTTTGTTCCTCCATGACTCTGCTGCCATCTAGAGGACTAATATCTGCCCTTTTCTCTCTCTCTCTCGCTCTCTCTCTCTCTCTCACTCTCTCTCTCTCTCTCTCTCTCTCTCTCTCTCTCTCTCTCTCTCTCTCTGTTGCAACATGTAGTCTTCTCTGCCTCAATGACCTCTGGACCCTGTAGAGTTCTTATATCGCTCTTTGTTCTTATCTAGTGAATGAAAATATCTTTAGTTTTTATTTGACAAAGTTTTGGCAAAAATTGCCTTTTTATTGACTGAGTATTATCTCTGAAACTGAAAGTGAACTGAAACAAAACTTAAGACTGTAGGTTATTTAATCAGCAAGCATCCCTTCGAAAACCAGAGCAATTGACCAAATCATGAGGGAAGCTTCAAGAAAAGAATCCAAGAAAATCTTGTAACAGAATTGATCTCCTTCTTAAAGTTACACTATTTAATGATTTCATGACATTTAGATTATATTTAAATGTTAAGATGCAAAGTTGTAATTTTCTTGTTGTTTATCATTCAAATGTAGCAAAAGACTAACATAAAAATCTTAACTCAAGAATCAGCTCTGTTGTCTGCCTCTCTCTTCATCAGCTTAATGCTCAGTTGTCACAGAGATGGCTGTGACGTCAACATAGGACCTGAGTATGGGGCTTAATTAATAGGCCAATACAGTATGTGCGAGGAGGGGGGCGCATGAGTTGTTAACAAATATCCTCCTTAACGGTGACCCATAGTGACCACTTTCTTGACGTGTCTTTGACCTCAGGCCAGATAATGCTCCTGGCCTATATTGATTGTGTAGTCCTCAATAAGTTGAAGACACAATACAGCGTTTGATGCGAGTGTGATATGATGTTTGTAAAACAAAAGAATGAGCCAAATTAAATATAAAATAAGGGGTTTGTAGGTACCTGATCACAAGAAGACAATGTATAACACAAACACACCAACATGCACACATACTCAAAAACGATAATTGGTCCCACTTGGAAGCTCTGATCTCTGTGGAATATAAGGAGCATTTAGCAAGCTGCTCTTTCGTTTCATACTCATGAGGCGCCATCACTTGAAGGAGTTAAAAAATGTTCTTTTGCTTTAGGATAGGGCATGATATTGTCATAGCAACAGAAATAGACATCACTCTCTTCTCAGAAAAAAATAACAACATCCTCTGAAAACCTGATTGGTGTGTTGTAACGTTTGTTGGTGATTATCAGAAAAGGGTTTGGTAACCTGTTGGCCTCTCTCAGCTCATGTGATGTTCATGCTCAGGAAAATCTTTCCATGTTCACTTAGAGGGGATTGGAAAAAAAATATGACTCTAGTTTGCATGATGCAGTGGCAATGGAAATCACATGTAAAGTGAGGAGATGAATTCCAACCACATCTCAACCCTTTCCCATCCCTTTTATACATAAAACCAAACGTGATGGTTCAAAGGAGGTCACACTAATTCTGATCATTACATGAGGAAATTAATATAAACTGATTTTGATTTAATCTTTCTTTACATTTGCACCATGAGTTTGCATTAATGTATATAATCAGTCTATTCAGATGATTGAGCTGCCATTACAATGACTATCTTACATACATGTTATAGATTTTATTCATGAAAACATTTGCAATTAAATCATGTGGGGCTTGATGTTTCACATATTTCTGTTTTGTAGATTTTAGGTGCTTTAGGCAAAGAGTTCTGAATGCAGAATCACACAACCATACGCCAGCCATTTGAATTCATGGATGTGGTCACAGAGAAGGTTAACCACAGCGTGTAGCCCTCGTGTGTGAACATTAGCATGTCCTCTCATTACCTAATGTGGATGCTAAACGTGGAAGGACAAAAGGCCTTTTACCCATCAGAAACACCAATGTTGTTTAAAATTAAAATGTTCAACTTATTTTAGACAAGTGCCTTTTATTTCAGCTGTATAACATGTATTGGTAAGGTAACAAATAAACTTTTGAACTTGAGCATATCAAGATTTACAAAAGAAATGTGAGGAATGTTCTGTGACTGGGGGGGGGGGGGGGTCAAGTGATTTCAACTCTGTTTAATCATACATTTCAATATGCTGTTTGCAGACATCTCATTAGACAGATCTTATTAGACAGGAGCATTTAGAACATAGAAGTTGCAGATTACCAGTATGGATGTCTATAATGTTGAACAAATACAGATACTGTATATAGACAATGATAAGACTCTCAAATAGCTGAACCTTTAAACTTTTTAAGTGTCTCTGTTTGAACAGTGTGTGACTATTCATATGCAAACATGTTACTGAGCACTGACATCTCACAGCAGAGGATTGTAATGCAAATCAGCACTAACACTGAGATGAAGTATAGCCTCACACTAAAATCTCTCACATACTCATACACAATAAATATGTGTAAACGAATTGTTAAACAATATGCAGAGAACACCCTATACATAGATTTAAATATTGTGAGATTTAACTTGTTTTAAATAAGATTGGTTTAGGCTTTTAATTCAAACAAAAAGTGTAATATTTTCTTCCAGTTTTGCAACAGCATCAAATTGCGGAGTCATTGAACCTCTATGTTGTAAATAATGAAGTTTTAAAAAAATCTAAAGGCAAAAAAGTGTGGTCCAAACAAGCAATGAAGAAAAGAAAAGAAAAGAAAAACTTTGACCAAAGAAAAAACATGATACTAATCTATTTTACTGTTGACACCTTTTTGATAGTATTTCAGACCTACTATATCGGAAATGATAAACTTCTACGTAAGAGTGAACAAGTCATACGATTTAGGGCCAACAACTGTAAACGGATATGATGCAAATAAGGACTTTTAACTGTTTCGTAATTTTAGCAAAGACTATAGCCTCTTAATTTTAGGCCTATTATAATATTTTCTTATTACGTCTTGCTCAGTTTGATGATGCCTTTTTCTTGGATTATATATATTTATGTTTTAAGAAAAGACGGGTCCAAAAAAAATGAAACTCAACATTTTGAAAGTAGCTTGTTGCTGCGACACGCATGCGCAACTCACAAGTATGTGAGAAGAACAGGAAGCGAACAATTTCAGACAATTTCGACCGACGCAGATCCTGCCGTCTACTCCCTTCTTGCTTTGAATGATACAAGCTGTGCTCTTCTCTTTCGGGTAGTTAAAACGCTAGCAGGAGAGACAGACATCTTGAAAGTAGTGCTTTGTGGAAAAAGTCGTGTTTTAGGCGTCGGGGCAGTACATTTAGGAGTTTGGGTGCGAGGCAAGGGCGTGTTTGAATTTCGCGAGTGTTGGAGAGACATACTGCCTCCTCCTCCTCCTCACTGGATGCTAGCTCGGTAGCTTTTGCATGTCGTTGCACTCCTAGTTCTGAAGTTGTGTTTTAGTTCGCATTTTAACTTATTTGGAGGTAATTTTAGAGGAAGATGGGATGTACTCTGAGCACGGACGACAAGGCGGCACAGGAGCGCAGCAAGATGATCGACAGGAATCTGCGGGACGACGGAGAAAAGGCAGCCCGGGAGGTCAAGCTGCTGCTGCTCGGTGAGAGAAAGATGGATGGACAGAGGGACGCAGGTCTCGGTCTATTTGCTAGAGAGGGACCCTCCTAATGCCCACCGTCTCGAAAAAAACTTGTGGCCAGCCTTACCGTATTAAGACGTTAATCTATTAGCTAAGTCTAATGTACATGGCTGCGTTATCGATGAGTGACTTGACTGTGTAAATAATGAAGAAACTATCAAGTGGTGGAGTTTGAGACATTTCGGGCTTTACATAAATGGCACGGTGCTGCTTCAGTTAGCTTAAAAAGTTGTATTTTCTCGAGTTGCTTTCCTTACTTAATTAAACTCAGCTCTGTCATTAAAGTAATTATCTGTTCGCAGTGTGATTAATTAAGCCCTCAAACGTTATTTCCCATCATTAAGTCAGTAAGCTAATTTAGCAATTAGCTGCTTAGCTTGTTTAGCGTACCAACGCTAGCCTGGATTAACGTGAGTTAGCTAGCTCACAGAAAGCTTTTATAGTGTCTGAACTGTCTTTTATTTACAGCCTATGGTCTGAACCGGATATTTTTTAAAGGTTCACCAGCCCGAAATGTTTGTAATGTCGTCTTATTGTTAGACAATACCTTCGCTATTCTAAAATACAGCTAGCTGGCTGGTTATCTTCCTGTTTCAAAGCCATTCATCACACATGATAAACAATAACGTTCACGGACTTCAGGCCGGTTCAACCAATCGCTCAGCCAATGCCGCTGGCTGATGAAAATCTAAATGAAGATTTTAAATAAATGTCCATTTGACGTTAAAGGTGCCGTCTGTTTGATATCAATTTATGTAGTGATGCGTTCAGAGTTAATGCACCCCTGCTGCTAAACTTGCCTAAATATCTCTGTAAAGTGAGACCATGGAGGATGGCAAGAGAAAACTGAGTGTAAGGATTAAATAGTGATATCTTGTGTGTAATTATGCTTTTTTCACTCTCAATCCAATCTATAATGGGGTTAGTGATAGTCCCCCAGAGACACCTGGCATATGGTCATTTTAGATGTGACGTCCAAACAGACAGAGGCTTGCACTCAAAATGTACAATCAACTCGAGATATGTATTTGGAGAATCGATTTTATATGCCGTTTTCTGCCTGCTTCATAGTTTAGGGAAAAGTGCTACTTCACATCTCAACTCTTCCTATCACTGGTTGCTTATGACCACTGCTGGCTGCCTCAGTGAGGGAAAGGCAGGCAGGAGGTTGCATAGCAACCCAGTGAGCCTTGCTGACCGCAATAATCATCTGTGGCAACTGTATACACACAACAAAGACAGCTATTGCATGCTGAGTGGATGTTCGCACTCTACGTACCATTTTTTTTTTTTAAAGCAAAAATATTATGTATGTGTATAGTAATCTCTAAAAGTCAGGTCTGTGTGTCATTACAAGTGTCACATGTTTCAAACATGTAAATTCACCATAAGCACAGACTCTAAATATTGCTCAGCTGCTCTAACCATCTCCTACAAGTTTGTATGTCATTTGAGAAGGAGCTGATTTGAATTTTCATGGTTGTTTTTGTTCTGCTGTCATGGGTTCCCACAAGCACCTGCAGTAGATGTCTGTGATTGGTTTGTGGATTTGTTGCCTGAATGGGAAATTACCATATTGCTTTGAACACATGGATGCATTTTGCTTGCACATTTATGGTGTTGAGTGTGTATTTTATACTGTGTGTGTTCCTAAGCTAAACAAAGATATGTGGCTTTACCAAAATGCATATTGCAGTTTATGCTGTCAGGCATCCCACCGGGGGTGTTTGCATTAATTCAGTGATCTGCAAATGACATGCTCTTCAGTTTTTTGAGTGGGAGGACCGCCTTGAATGTAGACAGTTTGTGCACTCAACAATAACAAATGCAAATCACAAAGATTGATTGTTTGTACTTTTACAACAGCATTTTCAATACAGTTACTTAAAGGAAACACAGGAGACACTGGCAGTTTTTATTGTTCTCTGCAGAGATATCGGCATCTCATATGGCCTGAGGGAATAGTGTGTTCTCTGGTCCAGCCAGAGAAGCACAATTAAACATCCAAGCTCAGTGACCAACCTGAACAATTTTACTTTGTCCACTTTTTGCCATTATAGCAAATCCATTCAGCCCTTCAATGTGTTATGATGTTTGCAGTAATATTAGCTTAGTGTTAGGGGTTTGTGGCTGTTTATCATATGGGACAATGAATTGGTGAACCGTACTAGTCATTGGGGAGCTGAGAGTCCCTGCACAGGTAGGGTAATTAAAATGTTGTGTGCTCAGCTGAAAACACACCTTTATCTCCGAGGGAGCTGGAGACTCAAGATTATGTACTAACGCTTCTTTGGCTTATAAATATGGATTTCAGATAATATAACTGTTTCTAATGTTTCTTATATACTTCCTCACTTGGTTTGAATGTTGGTCCAACAACAATCAAATCGTTCACATAAGATTCATCTGACAGCTCTGAGTGTCTAATCCAGGGATGTTTAAGCGGTGTATAATCTCATTATCATCAGGATCCTGTTGATTAATCCAATTGCACTGTGTCCTGGCTCAATTAGGCCTTACACACTTCCTCCCTGTATTATGTGACAGTGTAGCTGCAGCTTAAAGTTTACTATTGATTTGATCAGCAGAGATTTGTTTTTAGTGGGCGTGTGATTTATGATGGCTTCCTAACATTTTTTAAAAATGGTTTATGAATGTTTTGTTATGCCTGTAGGGCAGCGAAGTGGCAAGTGACTCATTTCATTTCTTCATTTTTAGTTAAATGGGAAGGAATTTCCACTCCAATTTTGCACATGCAGACACTAACAGAATAATGAAACCTCGGTGAAGAGAACCTCAGTTTAAAACAAACAAACCTGTAGTCTATAATAAACACTACTCCTTAAAGACATAGATTTGAGATAAAGAGACCTGTGTTTGAGGATCCACTTGCAATAGTATCGGTAATTGATTGCTTGTCAACCATCAGGAATTCCAACTTTTTTTGATTATTGTTTCACTGCTTTGGGAATGAATTTATTTTAAAAGATGTCCTCCTGATACAAACTTCTTTAATGGAATAATTCATTTTTTTATAACTTTATCTCATGAAAATGATATTTTTGGGTTCTGGGTTTTAGAAAAATTCACACAATTTTGGACATTTGCAACTCTACAACTGTACTGGATGAAACATAACAAGAATGATCACTCAAACTATTTTCATAGAACCAAATTAATTTACTAGGCTTCATGTTAGGACCTTATGTAAACTAACAATAAGTAGTGTATTGTATTCAGCAGGTTTCTGTTCTTAATGACTTTTAGGGGTTGTTCTGATACCTCTTTGCCTACTTGTCTGTTTTTTTTATTCAACTATTTTGACTCTACTTTAATCTTCTGTCTGTTTCAGGTGCTGGAGAATCTGGGAAAAGTACAATTGTTAAACAGATGAAGTAAGTGTGGACATTCAATGTCACGTTTAAGATCATGCCCATCCTGGCTTGTAAAACTCAGGTGTTGTTTGTTTAGAGAGCCACCTACCAGACACAGTCATGTTGTAGTCCTTTTGACTGACGTCAGATACCAAAGAGAGTAAATGACACTCTTTACTGTGTGAGCACCAGATGGGATATCAGACACTGAATTCTTGTCATCTTGCATCATCACTGACCTTCCTCATGTGGAAAAGCCTTCAATTAAACGTTCATTTTATGAGGGTTTGTATTTTTACAAGGTGTAATTAGAAACAAATGTTTAAATACGACTCAGACACTACAAAACAATCAAAGTCTCAGTCTCTTACACAATTGAAAGCAACGTCCTATTGTTAATTTTAAAGTACTCGAGTTAGCTTGAGTTTTATATCTCTTCTTAACCTTATACAGCACGTATAATGTTTTCTGAACTCAAACATTGATTCGGACCTGATTTGAAAAGTTTACATTTGAACTGTAATGAGCCATTCAAATTCAAAATATACAGCCCATAAGCACATCAGGCTGCCTGAAGTAGTTTGATCCAGCAGAGGGTGCACTCAGCGTAACTTGACCATTGCATGCACTCTTGACCTCTGCTGATTAAGACCTTAATATTGTGGCGAAAGCAATGGAGGTGCAAATCATGTCAAGCAACCTTACATACTTGACTCCTCTGTCTGCAGACATCAGCCCACTGCTTTCTTAGAGAGACACAAGGTGCACTAAATACTCGCAACTCTCCAAGCTGACTCGCATATGTATTATTTATTGATGTAAAATAGGGACAGTGCACATTAATGAACATAGACATGTAAATATGCCAGATTGTAGCTAATTTCCATCTGTAATCCCTTTGGCAGGTTGGTGGTTTACATGTAATACAAATTTACATATAACCACAATGACAAGCAGAAACCAAACAACAAGTCATGATCACACAACTAGGGCCCGACCGATATTGATTTTTGAGTGCCGATACCGATGCCGATTATTTTCAGAGAGAAAAATTACGATAACGATTTAATCGGCCGATTATTAAAAAAAAAAAAAAAAAAGCATATAAAACGTATTTTTTGATACCTTAAATATACTTTAAATACTTTTGACGAATATGTGAATTGAATGCAGAACCTTTGAGTGTTTTAGAATACATTTACAGTCAAAAATGAGTGCAAATACAGCCTTATCTTATTGTCAATAAAATTAAATAAAAAGATCTTAAAAAAATGAGTGTAGGAACTTATTTTTATTGGTAACATAGTTCTAACAAAGTAGTACAGGACAGTACAGGAAGAAGAACTATTTTGTACATTGGTGAGGTCAGCGCGCAGCTGCCTGAGCGAGCGTGCTTTCATGTTGTACGGTAAAATTCAATCTCCTCTTTTTTACTCCGGCTAAAGTTGTTAGTTAGCAAGGCTAGGTTAGCTTTACTGTATTTGAAGGGTAGTGGGGGGTTAGGTGTACTTTTCCTTTTTTTTAAGCATGACCTACACGTTTAAAAGGACCAATTGTTCATTACACAAACTAGTTATAAACTTACCGTGTGGGGAAACTCTGCTCGGTTTATCCAATGAGCTCAGCACATTCAAGCTACATGCGCTCCGGTGTTGTGTCCAAAAATGAGTGCGGTGGGTGAGACTGAGAGCCTTTCCTAAGTAGAATGGAGTAGGAGCGCACTCTGCTGGATACTAAGCGCAATAACATTTAAAAAAAAAAAAAAAAAAAATCGGTTGTAATCGGCGTCTTTTTGGCAGATGTTGATTATTTTCAAAAAGGCTATAATCGGCCGATTAAATCGGCAGGCCGATGAATCGGTCGGGCCCTACACACAACCACAACATAAATTGTACATGACAGAGACACACAAACAAGTATAAAAAGTGGCTGTGTGATGTTGCTGAAAACAAATCAGGATGAAGTGATCATCACAGTTAAAGTGCTTAAAGTGATATATTCAAATATCTGTAAGGTCCAGGAACCTCTAAACAGATGTGTTGTCAGCAGGAAATATTGTAAGTAAAAAGAGAGCTGCACTCGATCCTGATCAAATTGATAGACTTGTTTCTGGCAAATTATATTCAAAAATGATCGATCCTTGCAGAGTTACAACAGGGTGTTTGTTTAATGCTCATATTGCTGCGGTTTCAAAGCCGTAAGTTTGAATGCGTTCAAACATAACTGGATCAAGTTCAAAAGTCTTTTGAAGTTTTATTTAAAAAAGTGACCGGTCTGGTGAAAACAAATGTTTTGCTTCAGAATAAACGTGTTCTTATTTTTAGTTGTCAGCAAACTTGTTCAGTGACCAAAAAATCTGAACATGGTGATGTTAATTTTAAAATACAACGGCCAGTCCTTCCTAATCATCTGAGTTGTGTTTATATCCTTGATGCAGAGACAGGTGCTCATGTCTTCTCTTTGTGTCAGGATCATCCACGAAGCAGGCTACTCAGAGGAGGAGTGTAAGCAGTACAAGGCAGTGGTCTACAGCAACACCATCCAGTCCATCATAGCCATCATCAGAGCTATGGGACGTCTCAAGATTGACTTTGCTGATGCAGCCAGAGCAGTGAGTAATGAAAAATAAAGCTGGCATTTACACTGTTCTTGGAATATTATAGGTTGTATTTCTGTGCAAATGTGTGGCTCAGTGCTTTAAGAGGAACCGCTTCTTTGTCAAATGTCAGCCTTGCCAACTGGGCATTTCTCTTCTCACTTCCTCTTCTGCGGCAGGTCAGATAGAGCTGGTAGGGGTTTAGTATCACTTTCAAAACACCTCATTACAGTGGAAGCTTATTGACATGAGAACTGTCCATTGGTCGTTCAGCTTATGGGATCACCCTGATCTGGATCAGGACATTTCAAAGTTGTTTTCCACGAACAGAAGAGCTGCTTGTCAACAAGATTAATTTTTACGTTGATTATCAGTACCTTCAGACTCTTCAGGTTTGCAGCCTTTTTTTCGTGTTGATGTGGTGTTTGTTTTTTTACAATGGATGTCATTATAACTACATGCTGCCAATAAAAACTGTGCAGATAGACTGCCAGAGTTTCTTTCTCTTTCCTTAAATAGCTCACTTTCATGTTTTGTAAAACAGATTTTGTCCTGGCATAACAAAGGCCTTTCCCATCATCTCAGGCTGACTGGCCTACTCTGTTTAGGTGACCAGTTGTACAGCTTTAGCTTTTTTTGTGATTGGATGCCCTTACAGAAGTCAAGGTTTTGTCACAAGCCTTTTAAACATTTCTACATCTCTGAAATGCAGTATTAAACAAAGTGTCAAGCATTAAAGGGCCATCGCAGAGAACTTACTCGTCTTTTTGATTTAATCAGTTATATTCTTTTTTTTTTAAAGGTAATGTGTGTAAGTGGCAGAGAGCTCTTGCTGTGTTTTCATAAAAAAGGACTGGCCCTTATTCATTCGATTAGCATTAATACGACATCAGACCAAATGGAATGTGTTTTTTTCACAAGACAAGAAATGTACAAAGCAATGCTCCTAAATCCATTTCACCTTCAGAGTTTAAACTGTTGCACACTAACCCACACACAATTACCAGCAAAACTGAAAGCTACTTATTTGCCAGATTTGTCAGTTCTGACTCTAATCTGAGTGGCTTTGTCTCCGTAGGATGATGCACGCCAGCTGTTTGTTCTGGCGGGTTCAGCAGAAGAGGGCTTCATGACAGGAGAGCTAGCTGGGGTCATCCAGCGGCTCTGGAAGGATGGCGGAGTTCAGGCCTGTTTCAGCCGATCTCGGGAGTATCAGCTCAACGACTCTGCAGCATAGTACGTTGGGTTCACAAACACAGGAACAATAATCAGCTTTGTCACAGATATTTTGTACCTGGTGTGTTGTTGTTTTGTTTTTATGCTTCCATCTGCTCTGTGCCTGAATGAATTTCTTTTCCCAAAGCTACCTGAATGACTTGGACAGGATATCCAACGGTGCTTATGTGCCAACCCAACAGGACGTGCTGAGGACCAGAGTCAAAACCACGGGTATTGTGGAAACACACTTCACTTTCAAGGACCTGCACTTCAAGTGAGTACAGTCTATCCAGTCATTTATCTGTTTTACATGATGATCGGTGGTTATCTCTTTTAGTCTGCCCACAGCTTACATTTACTCAGTCATTCAAATTGGTGTGGTATTTCCCTCATTGGCTAATTCAATGGGCTGTAGTGTGAGTTGACCAATCAGAGTAACGTGGGCGGGACAAAGAATGGGAGCGTCTACATAAGTATTTAGGTAAATCCATGGGGGGAAACGTTCAGAATAATGTAGATGACATGGGCCAGTTGTTGTTTTTAAGTCTGTGAACAAAAATAACAACTACATGTTTTTAAATCCCTGGTCATCGTGAGTGACGATGCATTTTTGTGGTATAATATTTAACAGTTTACATGTGTGATGTTTCTACAGAATGTTTGATGTAGGTGGACAGAGATCAGAGAGGAAGAAGTGGATCCATTGTTTTGAGGGAGTCACAGCTATTATCTTCTGTGTGGCTCTGAGTGACTATGACCTGGTTCTGGCTGAGGACGAGGAGATGGTAAAAAAAAAAAAACTTCCTGAACTCCGTGTATCCTGAATCATTGTTTTTAGATTACACTTTAGTCACACTTTCTTTTAAATTCAGCTTAATGCCGATACTGTATTACATCGTTGTGTTTCCTCCGTTATGTTTAGAATCGAATGCATGAGAGCATGAAGCTGTTCGACTCCATCTGCAACAACAAGTGGTTCACAGACACCTCCATCATCCTCTTCCTCAACAAGAAAGACCTGTTTGAGGAAAAGATCAAAAAGAGCCCTCTCACAATCTGCTACCCAGAATATGCAGGTGAGAGAGAGTGACAGACACTTGAACGCTTGTATGCAGAGCAAATGTGTTGTACATGAAAATACTGAACTTCATGTTGGTGTTGCACTTAAACCAGCTCATCCAGACAAATATATGTAGGCAGACTCGGATCGGCAGTATCAAACTTATTAGAAAACCTGTCCTCAGTTTCTGGAATCTTGAAAAATGTATTAGAAATGATCATACAAGGCAACAGGAAAAATACATGATGTTGTATCGATATTTAAGCCCGAATAAAACCAAATATTACTTTTACATGCTACCGCGAGGACTTTAATAATGTTAAAACTAGTGCTTAGTTCCTGTTTTTAGACTATGTGCTGTGGTAGAAACAGACTCTCTTCTGTACGGTTTTCTAAATATTTGGTCTGTCGACCTGCTGGTTGCACTTTGAAGGCGCGGCAGTCTCTGCAGACCACACAAAGATATTTCTTTATTCTCCTCTCTGCTTTTGAACTGTGTGGGAGACTTCATGCTGATAACAATGTGTCCTTGTCAGGTTCACCAATCATTACTGATACTTTTCAGTAATGTTTTGATATTACCAATATCTAATCTGGTTAGATACAAATACTGTAAAGTAAAGATGAACACGCTCTCAATATCTACTTGGTTAACCTCTGTACAGATTGTCAATAAGACAGTTTCCCCACAACCACCAGACCTTTCATGTGATTCAGTCAACCTTATGTAAGAGTCTAACCTATTCCTTCATTTAGTCCCCAGTAACAAATCTCTGCATTCTCAGTTGAAACAGAGCAAAGCCAGTTTGTTAAAGATGCTTTGTAGCATGCCAGTCACACAATACAGCAACATAGTTTTTGAATGCATACACTAGTTGCACAGTTTATGTGTTTAGACATTCAATACAGTTCTTGGTCTTAAATGTGTTCATTTGATGGAACTCTAACATCACACCCTTTTTGTCTTCTTTCAAAATGTGTCCCTTGTGCCCTCTTCCTGCTAAAGGCTCCAACACCTACGAGGAGGCTGCCGCTTACATTCAGTGCCAGTTTGAGGACCTGAACAAGAGAAAGGACACCAAGGAGATCTACACCCACTTCACTTGTGCCACCGACACCAAGAACGTGCAGTTTGTGTTTGATGCCGTCACTGACGTCATCATCAAGAACAACCTGAAGGACTGCGGTCTTTTCTAAAGGTAACAGCTGTGGCTTCAAAGACTCGCTGGTCTTGAATAGTAAAGTGTGGTCTGTTTACATTGTTTTCTGTAACCATTGTTTCTTGTCTTGTGTTCTTCTTTCTGTGCAGGCAGATCGGTTGCCAGCTTTCTAAGTGACTCTATTCAAGGGGACTCTGACTAGAGGGTACTTCATGCACCCTGCTGAGAATGTCACTTTTAACCTCTTATTAACTTATGTTCATCTCTCAAAGTTTTAAAGACGGTGTGTAGAAAAAACATTTTGTGTAAAGTATTTGTACAACTGTCTACGACCGGGGATTTTTCACAGTTTTTAAAAAATGTTCTTGTTTTACCTTAATATCATGATTCTAAATTTTTATATAAAAGGGGGGGTCTTCATTTTTTTTTGTCCATGAATGAACACTTTTTTTTTTTTTGTAGGTGCTTGTGCCTTGCATGCCTTAGTTGCAATGTTTTGTTTTTGTCAAGGTAGATGTTAGGTCCATGTAGATGTTACCATTGAACTTCAAAGCCCCCCGAGTCCATCTTATCTCTTCTATTCTAGTGATATCATTGTGGCATCATTTTTGCCTGCTTGGACAAACCAAGAAAGACCAAGTCACTCTGTAGACCAATTCACTCTGACTCTGACATACTGTGAGAGCTGTGTGTAAACCTTTGCGAGTATGTGGTTTGCGTGTGTGCTTTTTTTGTTTTGATTAAGGCCAAGAGCCAGAGTGAGTGATTGTATGTCTGTGTGTGTGTGTGTGTGTGTGAGAGAGAGAGAATATAAAACAAAGGGACTATATTCCTCTTCTTGTCATCCTCTTTCAAAGTTGTATTTTTCTAAGCGACCAAACAGAAGCTAATCTCTAATTAAGAAGTGCACGTTGTTGGTGCATGGCTACAAACTGTAACATTTCTAATTGAATTGAGAATTAAAGAGAAGCTTTGAACAGAGGATGCCAATGTTGGCCTTGTAGCAGACAATAGGACCACATGTAGATCAGTGACAGTTGGCAGGGTACCAGTACTGTCACTGATCTTGATCTGTGACAGTTTCAAGTTACATATCCCCCCTGAAACCCCAACCCTCTGTTTCATTGGATGGGCACATTAGTGGACTAATCTCCATGATTTTGCTAATAAAAGAGCTGCTGTGGTAAAACCATGGCAACTTATGCAATGCACTGATTTTTCTCCTGTCTTTTTTTTTTTTTTTTTTTTTTGTGTGTGTATGAATGTTTTGTCCAACAGAAAGCAGAAAAACATTTGACTGATGGAGAACATTGTGGGATTCAAAGCCAACTACACGGAAGTAGATCCAAAACAAGACAAAAAAAAATGTTTTCTGATTCATGTGAGTTTTGTTGTTATATGCAATGATAGATGTAAAAGTTTGAGAGTTTTTTTTACATTTACTGTAGATTTTAATGCCTTTATCTCAGAGACAGGACAGTGGATAGAGTCGGAAGTCAGGGACAGAGAGAGTGGGGAATGACATGCGGGAAAGGAGCCACAGGTCTGATTCGAACCTGAGCTGCCAGGTTTAAGGATCACAGCCTCTGTACATGGGGCGCACAAACTAACCACTAGGCCACTGGTGCACCAAAGTTTCAGTTTTTTAAACAGTTGGTTGGACAAAACCATTTGAACTTAAATTGAGCTTCAGTAGTTTATCTTGACATTTTTCATCAACGGCTCTTTGGATCATTTTGAATGAAATAAAATAAACTGGAAGTTGAGAAATGAGTAACTGTCCCCCTTCAGCAGATGAATATTCATACAGGCTTATAGTCACAAACTAAAGCTCGAACACATTTTGAGGGAGCTGGACCCAAAGCAAAAGTCAGTCCTTTATTAGGCTTTTACTCCTTCTGCCAGTACTGTTCATTAGTAAACAACTCCTTCTAGTGGTCACATTTAGTACCTGCGTATGGTGATCAAGACTGATGGTTGCTTGACAGCAGAATAAATTAAGGAAATGTGTTCATCAAGGCAATAATAACCTATCTATATCTATATATCACCATTGAATGAAACAGTTACAGAATACTTTAAAACAACAAGCAAATCCAGAAACTCAATTGGTAACGGAGGAAAACAACAGAGAGACAATACATATTCAATCTGACATGAAGCAAATCAAAACAAAACATATAAAAACATTTTTTTAAAGCAATAGAGTAAAAAAAAAAGGAAAAGCAATAAAAAAAACAACAGAATTTAAAATGCAACATTAAGTAAAGTCAATAAAAAGAAATTAAAGGTTTTTAAAAAATGGGTCTAAAAAAAAAAGAAAACAAGAAAAAATCAATAAGAAGCAAAAATAAATAAAATCTATCAAAATAAGGAAAAAGGGAAGAAAAGAAAATACATGAAAATTAAAGGTAAAAAGCTTAAAAGATGATAAAATAAAGATTTGTATGTTTGTGTTCAAAGTGATAGCGTTTGGTAAAAGAACTTAAAGTTATATTATACAGATTGTTTCTGAAAAAGTATAGTCCTCTAAAGGTTTAAATGAATTCATCCTGAGCTGAGTGGTTTTTATCCCTCAACTGGGATTGTTCAAGGTAAAGACAGTGGCCCACAATGTTTTTCTATGTCTCCAAGAGTTTAAGCATTAAAACAATTAGTTTAGAGATATTGAATGGATAATTAAAGGGGACAGTCAAACTCCATTGATTCTATATATTCCATAATCGCCAAGATGATAGCAGCTAACGCAGGTCACAGCAGTGCCACTCATGTCTTACAGACTGAGCTAAGCTATCACTTCTTGAGCACAATGATGAGGCATTAGCTGAGGGACACTATTTTTGGGAGTCATTGTGTGACTTAAAAGCTAACTGCAGAGTCATTTAGCTAATCCCCAAAGCCCTCCCAGGGAGATCAAACCGGGTGGATATCAAGCTTCTTCTAGATAAAGGTGCGGCTCAGGAAAGAGAACAGGATGATGATGATGATGTTAATAACGCTGATCAAAAAGCACATCACTGCAGAATGCTGCTGACCACAGAGTCAAAGCACACCATATACATCTTCTTAAAGAAACTCTTTGAAAATGACATGTAATGATAATCATCTCTTGGATGTCTAGATGAGTAGACTTCACATTTACCATTAAAGGGCTAACCTCTGAGGAGAGAAGAGTGTGAGTTTTTATATGGTAATAATGTGTCTGTTAAGACAAGTATTATTGGCATATTTGAGTTCAATGTTGATGTTAAACAAATCTTGAAAGAAGTGTCGACCCATGTTATTTATTTGAACACAAACACAAAAAAATGATCCTTCAACGTTTGATGAAGCTAAGCTAAATGCTAAGCCTGGCTAATTGGCTGCTGGCAGGAGCTCTGTATTCCCCAAACTCACTTGTTAGTGGTATCAATCTTCTCATCTTACCCTCAGCAACTAAGTGGATTAACATATTTACACTAAAATGACAGATTCAGACCTGACTTTATTGAGTACTGTAATGGTCTCCGGGAGGAATCATAACGAGAGGCAAATAATGTAACATTACTTAACGAGGTGAATAAAGTTACATGTCACACACATCAAATCAAAAAAGGGGCAACATTATTCATATGCTTTAAGTTCTGTTTTTTAGCGTCTTTGGCTGCTAACTCGTTCACTTTCACCAGCTAGTAATGAACTTTGTCTGCAGTTTGGTGCAGAAGGTTGTGTACAGGGATGAACATGAATCCAACGTATCTGCTTTTATTGGATACTTTTTGATGAGAGCAATGAGGATGAAAGAAAACAGTCGATGTGTGGCCTGTGAAACCATGACAATGAGCTGGATGACTAAACAAAATACATCCTCAGGGTTAAGGAGATGTGCAAAGTCCACTCTTGAAATGTTTTCTCCATATGAGTGACCCTGTTCAACTTTTCACCGGACATTTGATCCACAGTTCATATAAAACATTGATTAATGCAGCTTGAAATTAGTTATTTAGAGAAATACAACTATGACATTTTTTAGATAATCTCCCCCCAATAAAATTCAATCGCTAAAATACACACAAGAAAAGGCGTAGTTGTTTTAGTCTCACTTTATACTTTGATTTTTACATAATATAGCACAAAGGGTTTAATAACAGCATAACATGACAACATAAAAGAAAGCTGCGAATCAAAGTTTGCAATTTTCCTCAAAGCCTTTAAAAATGTTCACTTTCAACAGACAACCACAGGTCCATGGTATATGTGCGATAAGCTAACATCAGCTCATGTTGTTGAGGTCAGTGTCTTTGAAGCAGTTTGTATTTTTTACAGGTGTACTCAGCATCACCAATTTCACCACCTAATTACATTTCACTGTGAGCTGGAGAAAAAGCCAAAATGATTTTGGAGGCAATCCTCTAAGCCATTCAGTCTAATTAACTAATTCTGTGTGTGTGTGTGTGTGTGTGTGTGTGTGTGTGTGTGTGTGTGTGTGTGTTTGTGTGTGTGTGTGTGTGTGTTTTTGTGTGTGTTTTTGTGTGTGTGTTTGTGTGTGTGTGTGTGTGTGTGTGTGTGTGTGTGTGTGTGTGTGTGGGTGGGTTTTTCAAACTGATTTTAAACTGCTGCTCCAGTCACCCCCCCCCCCCCCCTCTCTGATGCCTCTGAAAATTCTGTTTAATTTTAAAATTCAAGATGTCTTCCAAACATTAGCACTCTCTCAGCAGACTTAAGATGATAGTTAATGTATTTCTGTTTTCTCACTTTAAGATCTCCCTTGTCAGTGGATAGAATAAAGATGATAAATATGGAAAGAGTGTGCTCACCCTGTCGTGTCTGTGTGAAGGTGACTCTACTCCCCTCCGTCTCTACTGAGCAATAAAAACAACTTAGTGTGCATTTCTTCGCTTACAGCAAATGCACAAAGCAGAGAGTCAATGAGGGAGGCAGTGAGCTAAATCCATATAAGCTCTATTGAAATTCCCACTCTGAGCGCGCAGACTGCCTCGTGTTATTGTATTTTTGCCTTCTGTTGTTGGCAGTCTGCTTTAGGAGGCTCTTTGCTTTCTGTCTATAACGATGATATAAAGTAATATCCTTTTCTTTCGTCTTCCCACCCCACCCAGTGTGCACAAACACAGCCACTAGGATATTAATACACAGTCTGCGAAGGATATGTGGATACTTGGATACTGGTGAAAATTATGTTGTAGTTGTTCCAGGTGGGATTAAAAGTACTGTGGTTCAAAATAATTTTCCCCCAAATTCCCATCAAAAAACATGAATAAACCCAAACCGAAAGTCTGCATTGCTATGCAGAGTTTGTCTAAGCACAGTTCTTGTCCATGTGAGAGTCCACACAGATCCGGAGAGTGACTGCTGTACTCTACACTGTCAAGACAAGATTTCAGAAAGGCGGTGAGATGCTTGAAGTGACTCCAAATTTAGTAGCTCCAGCTCAAAGCCCTGACAGCTGATGGCTTTTCTGTTTGTTCTTGTATCACACTTCTATTCACAAAGAAGGTCCAAAATAGAAAAATACTCTGATCCCAATATAGATAGATGAGCACGTGAAACAAAATTTCATGTCATGTAGGCCTACACAACAGAAATACAATTTATGCTAGAAAAAAGCTACATAGTGACAGATTTCTGTTCTGCTTGAAGGCAGAATCAGCTGATTTCACACCTCAGAGCACAGGTAGCCTTAAATGAGCTGGTATTAGATTGAAAACCTGCAGAGTTTTAGCCCTATAAAGCACATAATTCTTCAACCCTGAATCGCCTCACTGTCAAGACTGCAGGCCGCTTGATGCTGCAGCGCTGACCTCCACCAGCAGAGGCAGGCCTTTAATCTCTTAATCCTGCTAGTTTTCTGGATTTTACCAGTTCGTTTTCTGCACTGTGTTGGTTAGTCTTAAATATACATCTAGTATACTTCGTCATAATCTGCTTTGAATTAGTGTCAGAAACATCTGCTGTTACAAGAACATGCAGTGTGACCTCAATGCTGAGACACTGAAGTAAATAAAGTGACAGTCAAAGTGAAGTCAGTGCACTTCATGGATTATTTACTGCTTGCAAATGCACAGGGTCTTGTGTACGGTGAAGTAGTTTTGTAGCGAAGGATACTCACTTTACAAAAGCACATGCAAGTCCTTAAAACTCTCTCTGGCCCACTCGCACGCACACACACACACACACACACACACACACACACACACACACACACAGTCAGAGGCTTAGAGTGTCAGTAAGAGGGACTTTCGTCCTCAGTAGAATTGGAGGAGCAGCTCTTTACTTTTCTATTTAATAATGAATGAAACTTTACTTCACCCTGCTTCAGAAAGTCATGAATAAGTAATGGCAACAAAAGGATCTGTCATTTTATGACAGACTTGGATTTGTATCATCAGAGTAATTATGTAACAGTGACCAACTGAAACAGAGTGAGTAAAACCACATGTGCATATGCTAGATGTTGCTTTTTTAAATTTCAACTGAGTGGTTGCACTTTTACGTCACTTTCTATTGGCTCATACAGTAAACGTGTAATGTTTTTTGCATAAACTGAGGGGCATTTGTAACACAAGTACAACATCAGTGATATGTGACCACTGAGCATGCAGTCATTTTGGGTGTAAACAAAACTGCTTGTTGTGCTGCATGTGTAACTCTACATCTGAATGTAAGAGGACCCAGAAGGTAAAAGCATGCACAGGACTGGATTAACACACATGTGGGACAAATGGCAAAGATTTACTGTGGTCCCCTATGGACCCTACTTTCTACCATCCTTATAGCCCATTATTTGTCACATAGTGGAAAATTCAACATATTCATAAGCAAGCCATTTTTCTCCAACATCATGCTCAAGGTGAGATGCTCAAATGTTGATGTAAACACAATACTGATTTATTGCAGACTGCAAGTTGTATAAACATGAAGAAACTGACTAAAGCAATGATTTCATGATTTAGGAACAATAGTAAAAATCTAGATACAAAATGGATAACTGACCAATCTATTAACTTAAAGACTTTGCTTAAAGACAGCAACAAAAGTTAACGTTCAAACATGTTTTAGCTAACGTTTGATAGTCTTTCAGGACACCATTGAAAGGATAAAATTCCTAAGTAAGGAATTGTGTTAGCTAGCTAACAGTCATGTTTGTTCAACTTAAAGTTAGTTCAACGTAAAGTTAGTTAAAACATTGACCAATTGACGTTTGGTGTGCTTATATGGATGAGATGCTAAATTGCTATTAGCTGTTGTGCCGTAGCTGCAAGTTGCTGATTTTCACCCTCTATTCTTTAAGAGTTTTTGGTCAATAAGAAAAGTAGTGAAATGCTAATAAATATGCTATATTCACTGTGTTTGAAGTATGATGCAAAAATAGCATTGGAGCTTCTCAACCTTAGCATGTCAGAGAAAAATTGCCGCCCTGTGACTGGTGAATTCAGCCCCCAATGATTTACAATTGATGCCAACCTTAAGTTATTATTATTATTATTAAGTGCCCATACAGAAAGAAGTTGACACTTTATATATTAACCCAGAAAAATAAGTGAGGATGTTTTGGAGATGGATGAAAATGTACCATGTCAGAATTGTATGCAGGAGTTATTCCTAATTAACCATTCATATGATCTTTCAGTACTTTGACCAATTGATTAAGTTTATATCGTTTAACAATAAATGAACCAGAGGTGATCAGCCATAATGACCTTTTGCTAACCTTTACTATTTTAAAGATTTGAAAGTGGCAGATATCAGGATTTTCTCTTTATGCATTGGCATAGGACATTTTCAGAATGATCAGTAATGATATTAGTTATAAAGTGTAGTAATCAAAACCAATTTTAGTAAGATGCCGATGTAAGCACTGTAAGAACTGAAATACTAGGGCTCTTAAACTAGCCTACATCTTAAATCACATGTCTTCAAGATATTGCAGTAACATTGATAATGCCCATAATGCATCAAGGCACCATATCATTTTTATAATGAACTATGTTTGTCCAAATAGCCTTAAAAACATATACTTAATTAATCTACAATAAATTATCACAGATTAAGTGCCATATGGTGAACCTGCCTCAGGGGCCCCTCACCCCCCTTAAGGGTCTAGATTTAATTAAACCAACTACGGGTAGGCTATATCTGCATAACGTTGTATACAATCACACAATAAGGTCCCATAAAGTCTTTGGTGTTAATTTTTATTTATTTTTTTAATTGAATGAGCTTTTTTATAGGCTATGTTTGATACCAGGCTAATGCTGCATTATTGGACTGAAAGCGAAAAAAACAACGAAAAGTAAGCCTGAAAGCTAGGCCTATCTATTCTTCTATTATGTTTATAGATTAATCTTATTTGTTGAGGTGTGTAAGTATAATGTAGTGTTCCTTGTACATGTCATGTGTGGGATCACAGTGAGCCTGAGGAAGCGCTCCTGGCAGTGTAGCGGGAGTGAAGCGCCTCCTGTCTTATTTCCCCTCCTCTCTCCATCCTTTTACGCCGAACCAGAACCATTCATCTCTCCCCTCCTTCAGGCTTCACATCCGGGTCATCCGCCAGTATCTGTCTCTTGCGTCTGTGTCTGACAGTAATAATTATTTCATCCGCCGCCGCCGTGCTGTACTGCAGCTCTCTGCCCGACTGCGCGGCTCGCAGAGCGGACACTTTGGGTGGCGTGCACCGCCGATGTTGGAGCCACGGGCGCTGTAAAGCTCCAGCCGGTCGCACCAAAGCAGGGATGAGACGGTAGGAGGCTTTTCTATGGGCCAGTCCGCGGTGATTAACTCGCCCTAACGATGTCTAAGAGCCTCAAGAAGAAAAACCACTGGACCAACAAAGTCCACGAAGCGGTGATAACCCGCGGGAAAGAAGGGGAGCTGGGGTTCGAGCTGAAGGGGGGCGCGGAGATCGGCCAGTTCCCCTACTTCGGCGAGGTGAAGCAGGGGAAGGGACTGATCCAGAGCGGCAAACTGGCCCAGGATGAGCTGCTGCTTGAGGTCAACAACATGCCGGTGGCCGGGCTCACCACCCGGGACGTGCTGGCTGTGATTAAACACTGCAAAGATCCGGTCCGCCTCAAATGTGTCAAACAAGGTGAGATACGACGAGCACGAGAGTGACCAAGAGCGCACCGACGCGGGTTAAAGAGGCAGGGAGGAGTGTGTGTGTGTGTTGTGTGTGTAGCTTGTCTGATTACGTTGTCAAAACAGTCATATGTCAAGCTTCACTACAGGCTGAATCCGTGTGTGTAGTGGACACTGCACACACCCTGTGCTCAGGCCTGTGTGCATCTGAATTCTAATTACGAGCCGTAATGATGGGTTCAGCCCACCAGGACCAGTAACTGTAATGGTTATTTTGCAGCCGGGATTAGCCGCTGTTTGTTTATCACGGTGTCGCTGGTTCGATGCCACAGCCCGGAGGGGGTGTGTCCGTTTAGGCGTCATGCCACAGCCTGCGGTTTTCTCCTTATTCTAGTCGAGGATAGGGGCTCGATTCTCCAGCAGGCCTGTGCCGTGGATCAAATGTTTTTCTCTTTGCTGCTGTAGAGATTGAGCAGGCAGGCAGACACACACACACACACACACACACACACACACACACACACACACACACACACACACACACACACACACACTCTCACAGATACTCACGCTTCAAACAACACACTCAGTCTGCTGGCTTCCAGTGCAGACTGTTATTACAGTTCAATTACACACTGGTGAAAAATTACACCTCTATAGCCCAATTACTGTTCAGCTCTTGTTCGCACTGATCAGCTCTGAATACAACATGCTTTAAATCCAGCCTTCTTCATTACCAACACATGTCTACACACACATATTTTGTTTATGAAATGTTCCTGAGTTCAGAAGTGGAAAATAATCGTGCATGTCTCTTGCTGTCATGCTCTGAGGAATCTCGGAGTGTTCTTTTTTTGTGAGCCGGTGCAGTGTTTTGTGTAATTTGTGTGGCCTCCCGAGCTTCCAGGCTTGTTTGTATGTTTCTGAGCACAGTGTTGGATTTACTGCAACAGTGTTGACTGAGTGACCTGCTTCTGTCAGCCAGTGTAAAAGCACACAGGGTCTGTATACGAGCAGAACATTGGATTGAAGGAACAGCGGAGGAGATGGTTATCATCACACCCTCTGAGGCTTTTCTTTAAGTCCTAATAAGTGGCTGCGTCCTCAGCCATGAAATGAGCATTACAGTAGCTTGTTTTCTGGGACACGAGTAGAGAAGGAATCCATTTTTTTTATTTTTGGACTTTGCAGAGTTTGCTCACAGAGGATTTGTCTTCACACTCTTGGCTCTGACTGCTCGCTCTCAGAGTTTCAATGGGTTGCGTCAATGTGATTGATTATTGAGTTATAGCTGCTGACAGAGTGAGAGCATGGTCTTGTGATGTGCAAGGGGTTAAATGCTAATGTGTATGTATCCCAGACAGGTCCATTCTCTACCTCCCTCCCTCTTGTATCCATTTAAACATGAGTCTGTCTGTTTATTGAACTTCCCACCTCACAATGTGGTTTTTGCTAACATCATACTTGAGCACTCTGCTGTTTGTGCACAGCTTGATGTCTCCTTCACTCAAGAGTTTTTGTTTTCTCTCTCGCTATGCTGTCATACTACTGTTTGACTTCCATGCAGTGCAGACTGGAGTGTATATTTAGGGCTCTGTGGATGCAGACAATTGCAGCTGACACACTCGTGGCCTGGTGAGGATCAGCTAGAAGCAGTCCAGGTGCGCTGTACAGATAGAGGCCACACCAAAACACACACACACACACACACACACACACACACACACACACACACACACACACACACACACACTCAGAGATGGAGGTCCTGTCTGAATATGCAGTAGTGTCTGACTGCCCTTGCAATATTGCATGCACAGTGGGAGTGAGGCCCTGACCTCCTCTGCATTCATCAATGATGTCAGGAAACTAAACATGTTCAAATACACAGCACCTTACACTGCTTTATGGGAAATGTAAAAAATCTGTCCCTGCTTCATTTTTGGTGCTGCTGTTTTTACAACACAGTTTATAGACTGACACATGAGCACACAGTTGGATTTCTAAAGTCCTGTGCTTGCAACTTTTTGTGCAGATCACAACATGCAGAGGTTAGCTATACTGTATCAAGTCAACCTCTAGTGTTCATGAACATGTAGAGCTGGAGAACAAATTATCAAATGAAAGAATCAGTTGGTCAATTGTTGCTCACTGTTTGTTTTGTTTTGCAGATAAAAGACTTTAATGTGAAAGAAGCCAGGAAAGAAATGTCTCAATAGAGGTGTTATTTATTCTCCTGCTGTGTGTGTGTGTGTGTGTGTGTGTGTGTGTGTGTGTGTGTGTGTGTGTGTGTGTGTGTGTGTGTGTGTGTGTGTACGTGCATGTGTGTGTCTGTTTGTGTACGTGTGTGCGTAAAGTCTTAAAGTGTTTCAGTGTGCTGTCATGTAAATGGATGAATACATCTCAGCTAATAGATCCCAAACAACGTAACAACACAAAACTTCACCAGAGAAACAAAACAAACACATCTCAACATTATGTAAGTAATATTCCACTCCAGCTTTCTCACAGGAGAAACTTTAACATGTCACAGAAGTGACACAAGTTAGCTATTCAATGAATGATGTCTGTATTCCATTTAGCTTCTTCAGTCAGGGTGTTGTTGTTTGTGCTGGCTCACTGTCACACTGTTATGAACACAGAAAAACCTCAATAGAACAAAGGCATCTTTTCGCATGAACTTAGACTATCTTATTATAATTATAACTTAAAGACCCACTGCCAAAATAAGTGTTATCTTTACTTTTTTAAGTACAGAATCTATTCATTTGTTTTTGGTCAAGAAAGAGAACAAACTATCCAATGCATTTTTGTTAAACAAATACGGATAAAACAAAGCCTATAGTTATAGAATTTATTTTCATTGCTGGCTTTGCCGTTGAGTTATTGGCGTTGTCTTGTCAACGTTATCTGATAAACATCTCTCATGTGTTTGTCTCCCCATCAGCAATCGAGCACGAGTAAAGTGCAACCGGCTGCTCGGCTCAGTGAGGCAGATTTATAAAAGTGCCATGAAGATCATAACTGTCGAGAGGTGTTAGAACAGTATGGAGAGGGGAGAAGTGTGAATGACTGTGTGTGTGTGTGTGTGTGTGTGTGTGTGTGTGTGTGTGCTGAAATGTAAGTGAGAAAGAGAGGTGGAGTCTAAGAGAAGAGTATGGTGAAGGTGTGAGAATATTCACTTTGAGGAACAGAGAAGATTCCATCTTGTAATTTATTTTTAGCCCATTTCTGTCAGATCCTTCATTATTCAAAATCTAAATAAATTCATATTTTAAAGTGCATTTTTCTTTTATTATGAAGTGACTTTGTTGTGCTGGATTTTTACAATAACTAAAGCACACCAAAAAAAAAAGACAGTGGCGTCTTGTTTTTGTCTTTTCTTTCTCTTTTCCTCTAACACAATAAAGATTCCAAGTCATAAGACATTGTGTTGTTGAATAGTCATTTCTGTTTTGCTCATCAATCATTTTATCCTGTTTATAAAAAACACGTTATGAAAGGGATATTTATGAAGAATGAAAATGTATCTGCCTCTAAGAACGCCCTTTTTAAGTTGTTTTTAATTGGCATTAATCTTTGTCATAAATAGCTATGGCACAAATACAGTGATATAAATAACTTTGTTGCCAGCTATTTTTGGCCTTGAATTTTGTTATTCGGAATGCATTAGAGCCATCATCCCAGACTTAATCAAACACAAATGTTGCCCAGATTTTTTTTTACAAAAAACAGAACATTAAAAATTCTGTTTTCCTACCTGAAACTTCTTAAAACTTAGGATTCAAAATGAGGACTTAAAGCTGGAATGATGTCACTGTTTTCTGATATGGCCTGTTTGGAATATAGTTCCAAAGGTAGTTTTTGTACCTCTGAGAGTGTAGATGAAAAAGGCCTCAGGATATCTAATGCACCTATAGGTTCATGAGAACAATATGCGGTGCTGTTTTCTTAGGAAAAACAACACAAGTTGAAAATGTTAACATGCCCTGGAACATCTAAGTGGAACACAGCCAGCCATGTGTCACACTGTGCAGCAGCTCTCGGACACAGCAGATATGTAGGGCAGACGTGGGAGCTCTTGATTTCCTAATGAAACTATGAACACTGACCAGACGGAGGGATTCTAGGATATCTGAATTATTTAAACTGTAAACTTCGGACAGTCAACAAAGAGCTTTGTGAAATCGATATCATGTGAAACCTGTATCCCCTTATTACATGGTGCAACACCTGTCAAGTTTGTCATTGGAGCAAAGCAGACTTCTGTTTTAAACTTGTAACAATGTGTTGCAGGATTTAATAATGGTTAAAACTAGCAAAAATGGTCAGCCAAAATTGTGGGACTTAGCTGAGGACTTTGACACCAGCTGACGTTTTAATGTTTACCAACAAATAAAAAGGATTTTAAAAAGGAGGTGGTGGCTACCTGCATGATATAATGCTCTGAGGTAAAGCTTCTTGTCATTTGTTTCCGATTCATTTTATCTGATAGTTTGAAATATATATGAAAATCAAAAACGTGGACTAGCAGGACAGTGGTCACATTCATGCTTATGTTTGCCCTACTTTCTCAAGGATTTGAAGAGGAGGAATTATTGATGAATTTGGCAAATGTAGCGTTATCTAACACAAGGTTTGGCTGGAGACGCTGCAGTGTAAGCCTCTTCCAGCCAAATAAAGTGCAGAACAGTGATTCTATCTTTACTCTATACTCCTACATGCTGGCTCTTGTTTGGAGCTAAACATTTCAACCTTATAAATAATTTATTCTATGCTAATTAGGCACACCTCGTCTGTGGAAGTTTGGCCTTACCATGTTATCTAATTAGAGACGCGTCCAAACACTGAAAAAAAACTGTTTAGAAAAAAAGTGCTCCAAAAAAAGTACATGTTGAATATTGACCATATTCATTATGCACCATATATGCATTCTTCATCCCTTTAGGGGACAAAATAGCATGTGATTTAATAGCACTGTGGATAAGCCTCTGCAGTGCCTCCCTGTAGTCATAGTGATGGAGGAAAAGAACAACACGCTCCATCTTTGAATGTGTCATTTCACTTTAAAAACTGTCTGGACAGCTCAGTTGACGAGTCAAAAGTAGTATCAACCTTATGACATCAAACATTTTAATTTTTAGCTGTTTCTAGCTGTTTTCATTTAGTTTTTGATCCGTAATGAGTTTCTTTTTCCGTGGTCAAATTAATTTCAAAACCTTTGATCTATCAGAAGGTCCTTACTTTATTTCAAAATAAAAGCAGGGTTGAATTCAAACAGCAAGTTAAGTACTCTCAGCTTACAACAATTGAAGATAAAAGCTAAACAATTTCTATTTTAAATGCCAAATAATGGAATTTCAGACTAAAAATGCGACCCACCCTGAGTGTGAAATCAGAGGAAAATGGCCGCCATGTGAAAAGTGCATGTCCAAAGCTTGACAAGCCTTCCATGCCTACTGTAGTTACGGTTGTTGAGCTGTAATTGGATAATAGCTGTTTGATGGAGGACTTTGGCAGAATGGTGAATGTAAGCACAAATCTAAAGGTTTCCCTGTTTATTATTTACAGAATCTATGCGCTCAGGGATTGTTTGAAGATGTATTCTGACCCTACTGTTCAAGTCCTGTCAGTCTTCTAAAAGTGGGAACAGTATTGAAGGACAGATGGAGCGGAGGGAAAAGGGCGACCTTCTTCTCCTCTCATGTCACTTTGTTGAAGAATCAGTGCATAACATCCTGTCCGCTCAGTTGGTATTAATAACTCACCAAGAGATGAGTTTTGTCAGAGGCGGAGAATGATTTTATGGAGGGTGGAAGCTTCTGGAGCTCAGCTCAGAGGATCAAACTCAAGCTCAGCCAGCCAATGACCAGATATCTAACTTGTCCAGTTAAGTGAATTAGGTCAATGTAATTCTCCTCAGTGTGGACACAGTGTTCAGGACGATCTCGGCCTCTGCATGTGTCTGTCACATGGATGTAGAAATGGTGTTTAAAGAAGGCTTTGTGAGAGCACTTTCACTATCCCTCAATCCTCATGGGGTCAGAGTTGTTTCCACCAACCATCTAATTTATGTCCTTCAGTAAAAGTGATGTATGATCGCTTGACTTAGTTTGTGATCCTCTGAGATGGCAGATGGTTGAACAAGAAGTTGACCAAAGAAACAAGTCAGGTTAAAGTATTTTTTTCTGAATAATAACACAGACCTTTCAGCGATGGATCACCATGGCAATGTGAATTTATGATGCTGTGGTCATATTTACATAAATAGGTTGTTGCCTTCAGAAGCACTTCATATGGCTCAGACGAAATACCATATTCTAATGATTATGTGTGGGAATGTGTGTGATTTTGTCTACTGTGTGTGTGTGTGTGTGTGTGTGTGTGTGTGTGTGTGTGTGTGTGTGTGTGTGTGTGTGTGTGTGTGTGTGTGTGTGTGTGTGTGTGTTTAGTGCTAGTTTGTGTGCTTGGTAAATGTTGTCCTTATGTGTGGCATTTCAGAATTCTATCAGTGTTCCTCTATAAGTCACTTGACCTGATATTACACCGAAATCTATCAAAGAATTGGTAACTAAATAAAAGCAGCAGGAGCTTTTCTTTGTTTGTTTTATATGTCAGGTGTTCATGTGTCCATAGCCTACCTTTTGCTTTTTTTGTATATATTATGTACATGTACGGATATATTAACTTGCTGTTTTTGACTTAAAATAACATTACACAACACATCATATCATCTGTGCTAAGTCAGCAAGAATGATCAGCACATTTTCCTCAATCTATACCAATATAGCAACCACTGAAAATCTATTTTTACAATGCATTGTTGGTAAAAACATTTTGTCCTCTTATGTGTATTGGTGTTTATTTATATTTATACTTCCAACCACTTGGTGGAGCATTTGTGCTCTCAGTTATTGACAGACGCATTTGAAGAAATGTTCCTATAATCAAATGCTCATCTGCTGTAGTTGAATTTTACTATATGGAATACTTTATTAATTCAGTGGAAATGGAAGCAAAGCTCTCCTAAAAAATCTAATCTGACTTCAGCCGATGGACAAACTGGCGAAGTTATCGAACAAGATTACATAACAGTGACTCCCCCTAGGCCTTTTTAACAAATAGCTTCAAAGCTGAACTTTGGCTGGCAATAACACATTTTAAAATGACTTCATACAAGTACATTTTGCTTATGGAAAAGTGTATACTTAAAAGATCAACCTTGTGCAGATATGTTAGACCTCTGTCATTGTATAGTTGTATTATGTGACTGACTGATGCATTTCATATATACACTGTACTTTACTTACGTACTTTAGTGGACGAGAAGTGTAAAAGTGGGCCTACCTCACTTTCAAAACCGTTCTCTAAATTGAGTTGCTTTACAGTCCCATGTGAGGTCCTGGCAGCACGTCCGTGTTCTCCCTCTGGCTTCTGTCACTCTACAGGGAGGGAGAGTTCAGTGAAGCCGCTGTTGCTGCGAGACACAACCATCTCTCACCTCCAGAGACGGAGGCAGTCGGGACATCTGGCTTATCTCAACCAATGCATCAATGTGAACTAGAAGTTATAAAGTCTGTGGGTGGACTTCTGTGTGTTCCCTCTGCTGGCTCACACACACAAACACATCGACACAGTAAGGCATTAGGTCTGTCTTCAAAATGATATTTAGCTAATTTTCTGTATGTAACTGAGCCCCCCCCTTCTTCCAGTTTCACAGAGTCATATCTTTTTCAGTCAGGCATAGCAGCACAGAAGGCAGCGTATGGTTTACATTCATTGACATAGTGTAGATTAGCCTTCAGCGCTAATCTGATAGCTTTGCTGTGGGCTTGAATTCTGAATGAGAAGGATTATAAAAGCGGTAGCCAGCTGCTTAAACTGGTGGACGGCTACCAACAATGTTCTGACTTTGTAAAGAGGCTCACCATCATTCCTGAGCTGAGTATCTTGAATTAGAGCCAACACAGTATTATTCACTCCGAATATACAAAACATGAAGGAAAATGAGACAATATTGAGTTTAAGCCCTTTTTTAAAAAATTATAAAAACCTCAAATCTTTTAAAAACCTCTCATTCTTTGCTTCTTTTTATTTATATGCCAAATATTATTTATAAGATGTTTGAGGAAAATCCAAATGTAACCTGAATTTACCTCGTCACTCTGCCTCATAAAATACGTTATTTGTAAATGCATCAGCTCATGAAAGAGAAGATGTCTAGACTGTACAGATATGAACCTAAACTGCACTGCTGGCATCATCATGTTCATTGCAGCAGCAGGCAGCTCCCTGTCTTACTGGAATAATCTCAGCTGATATATTTAAGTGCTTTGTTTGCATTCAGGATAATTTCATCCCTGTAGTTGATAGTTAACACCAGTAGAGGACACTAGCTGTCTGATCAGCAGAAGGCCTGAAGCAGCCTCCATCACTGCACTTACTTCCTAAACAGGAGATTATGGTCCGGTCTGGAATAATGTTGCATGTTTGAACTGATGCAACTGCTCATACTTAGATGAAGTACAAGATTGTTTTATAACCAACCTCTGAGTGTCCTTTTCTCCCATAGCAGATACATGTTAGAGATTTCAGGGCTTCTGATTGAGCTGTCAAGGAGGAGTTGTTTGTGTAAAGCTAGTTTAAAAACCAACAAATGAAATGAAAGCTTAACTTAAATGTTCATTACATAGTGGTGTCATATTCAAAAATCTAATTTCCTAAAAAAAATTCTTCAACATAAAAATACAAAGTTGCATAATCTTGCAAATCTTTGTTTTACAGAAATAATATATTTGCCAGAAATCTGTTTAAATAAAAATGGTCTACACTGTTTTCACTGAAGGGACACATTCGGAAACTGTTTTTTTGCCTTTTGATGTAAAAGTTGTTTTGAAAAAGATTCTCTCTGAGATAACACTGGCCAAGTCTAAATCCAAGAGATTTTCATGTACAACAAAGTAACTATGAGTCACACTTTCACAAACCACAAAAGATTTAGGTATGCCTTTTTGTTAACCTGTATACCTTAGTACTTTGTTCTTTGATCCAGGTTTGCTGTTTAAATCATGTTTTTGGTCTTTGAAGCCCGAGAAGGTGGAGGTCACAATGGAATGACTGAAATGACACTTTGTGAAGGGCTTATAAGTATTTTCTTCCTGAGCAGTCATGTTGTAAATTGCCACTTCTCAACAACTTTGTGTGCTTGGTGTGCATAAAATTCCTGTTTATAACCTTCATTCTGGTATTGGATGAAGGAAATAAGAGAGCAGTTGATCAGTACAGTTTAGCTGAATTCATTTCAGTTTGAATCTTGGAGCATGAAGGGCTACTGCAGTTAGAGAGGCAGACTTTGTTTGACTTACAGACCATAGCAGTCAAGTGGAGCATTGGAGAAAAGATTCATTTCAAAACTCAGAGGGCGGCCTTCTCTCAGCCACATACACAATTAATATTTTCTGTACTGACTGGAAACACACCCCTGCTGGTTTAAGCCCTAAGGTTATCGACCACTGTTCCGCCATACCAATGAATGTCTCATCATTCTCTGTTACCTTCAAGGCCCCTTCATATCTCCTTCTCCCCCAGTTCTCCTGCTCCTCAACAAAGGATAACATGTATAAACCTGCACACCTTTCCCCTCCTTTCACAGATATTTCTTTTCTCTATCCTCCCTGGACTTCTTCTGCATGTCTCAGTCTATTGTCATTTAGATGTATCCTTCTTGATGTCCCTGATAAAGTGTGAGGTGCGCCGCTTGAACTGGAGAGTGCAATCAGTAGTGACAAACATCTCCATATAATTGTATTTAAAACAGGAACCATTGCTCGCATAAAAACACACACGCACACACACACACGCACGCACACACACACACACACACACACACACACACACACACACACACACACACACACACACACACACACACACACACACACACTTGTGTCCATCACTATTGATCTCATCAGCATCCGAATGTGTGATGTGAGCGGTTTTGAGGAATTCATTTGTTCTCTGTGGGAGGAGGAAGATCGTACAAGGACTATAAGGTCTGGCGATTCAACTCCCCCTTTTTTGAGTCCTGAATTCACCTTTGTAGTGTGGCCTTGTTTCTCTTACAGTCACTCAGAGGGTGTAAATGTGTGCCTGGCCTTGATTACGGAGCTGTAGAGAAAGGATGGAGGAACATCATCATTAAGACTAGTCTCCGGATGGGGGGATCAATACAAAGACCTTTAGGAGAGAGGCTCTGTCATTTACTAATAATGGGCCCTGCCGCCTGCTGTAATAACGCCATTAGGGGTACTGGAAACAGATACTTCATTCACAGCTAAATGGCCTTCACAATACATGTAGGCTAGAAAGTCTATACAGTATAAGTCAGATACACACACTGGCTCTCTTGGTTCTTGCAGATGCACACCAACAAGTCTTCTGTGACCAACTCAACTACCACTAATTGGGACTGTAAAGCAAGGAAAAATAAAATAGACAAGGTCAGATGGGGATACACTTAATCGCTGGAGAGGTGGATGAAGAGACAAACACAAAAAAAAAGAAATTTTGTAGTTGATATGTCAAATGTGACAAAGGAGCTATAAGGAAAAATGGGTCAGGTGAACCATAAATAAATTGAATGAGTGGGTAAAGAAAGTGGGAAGCTACAAAATAAGCTCTTGGTAGGAAAAGGCGCCATGTTCAGGTAAACAACACAGAAATCTTTTCAACATGTTAAATCATTCAGAAGTGTTTTCTTTAGCAACTGGATGACATGAAGTGCAGAGGACAGAACATTAATAAATAGCCTAAGCGCATAAAGACCAAGGCAGGCCTATATGCCACCACAGCTATATTTAGAGGATGAGCTCTTATTTTGTTATACTATTTTTTCTGTTTCCCGATTTTTTTCCTACACACTTACTTTACACTGACTCGTCACGGTTCGGTACAAGGAGTTCACCGACGCTTTTCAATCTTTAGCTAAGGCTAAATGAGGGAGAATTGCGAGTTTAGCTCCAGTCTTTCAAAGTAGAAAGCAACATGAAGGTAGTAAGGTACGTGTGATGAAGATCATTTAATGTTACTTTAGTTGGCTAAAGGTAACGGCTGTGCCACTTTTCTGTTTAAGCTAGCTCCGAGCATTTTTTTTATTTAGCCTGATATGTATATACTTTGATTTAATCCAGTGAAGCGCTTGATTGATAAGGATTGACGTTAGCCTACCATATTTTATTTCCTTTCTTGTCAAAAGTATTTTCTACTTAAACTTCAGGTAACATAGTTATTGTTAGTTGTTCTGTTTTGTGTAAGTACAGCTTGTTAAGTAACTCTCAGTCATAATCAATAATTTACTGCTGACATTTTGAATTGTCGCTGCATTGACGCATTGATTGGCTCCACTGCAGTTTAACAAATTGTATTTTTTTCAAGTGTGATTGACTATTAAGGTGTTATTATTATTTCTATAGGTCTACTGGACATATTTTCACTCAGGTCATAATAAGTTGGAGAAAAACAGCCTAGGCTACTTATGATTAAAATAATATATTTTATTAGGCCTATAATTGTGCAGGATATCAGTGTCCATCTGTTTTCAGTATTGGTATTGCTGGAAATGCTTCTGTGTTTAAGAAAGACCCGTGAGAGATAGTGTTTATAATAGGCTACTACTGTTCATGCAGAATATGGATGAGGAGGATATATATTCCTCCTTTTCAGTTGTGTGTTTTTCAGAAGTGCAGCCTTGTAAAGTAGGCCTGTATGCTGACTTTTGACCTGCAGTTTTGTACTTCTCTGTGCCCTGTGTGACCTCTTGTGGGAGTGCAGGCAAGCTATCGATCACCAAATCTCTGTGTATCTCTGTGAATTTTGTTCTCCAGGAAAAGCATTTGGGTACAATGTGCCGGTTTAACTGGTGATAGTCCAGCAGATGTTGTGGAGGTGGCTCTGAAAACCCTTTTTTTTAACGAAATCACATTAAAATTTAAAACAACAGCCAAATAATGCAGTTCGCTTCCCTATTAGGCTATATGAATTAACAGTGCCTTCAGAGACATTAACGTGACTAGGTAAGAGTTTTCGGAGACACAAAGTAAGTTGACGCCATGAACAGTTGGATAGAAAACAGGTGACTTTGCAGACACCTGTTTAAAACAATGCAAACTTGTGGGCTCACCAAGACAACTTCTTGTTATAAGTGTAATGTGCTTTGTCAAGTGTTGTAGTCGCTATCAATCGTATGGATTTGAGGATGGTTTAACTTGCACGCAGTCTAAAAAGACACATAAGTCTTGATGTGATATGTGATCAACAACAGCCCGAAAGTACAGTGGATGGACATCTTTGCCGTGTTAACTTGTGAATCAGTCAGTACTCTACTCGCTCATATTTGATCGGATGTAGCGTTTTTACATGCATGGTCAACATGTCATCACTGTGTGTATTTATTTTCATGAATGTGGACAGCGACAGTAAGTGAAAATATTAGACTACAACTCCTCACTAGGAAAACTAAAGGTTTGTTACGAAGGATAGCCTATGAGGAAGTCTAACGTCGCTACGGGCAGTCACTGGTAAATGCCTCAAAACAGCTAAAATGTGATCTGTGTGCATTGGAACATGTTGAAAAGATGAACAAAAACAACAAGAACATTTGCACATTTTATTGACGTTAACAGCATCCACACAGTTATCTATATAATGATTCCATATAAAATCGTCTTACAGCAGGGGAATTAAAGTAAAAGATGCAGAGTCAATGAAAAATGATATACACTCATATGAATACATTTAAAAGATGTTTATTGACTTTTTTACCAACACAAAGATGACCTCAGGGTCGTCATCACTACCATAGACTGAACAGGAGAAAATCACCGGTTCAATTAACTCAAAGGGAATCTTTCTGGCGTTGTTCATGTAGGGAATACTGATTATAGTTGGTCTAAATGTTACAAGCAATAACACTGCTTATATCGAAATAGTTATTGGCACATATCATTTTGTCCACAATATACTTGTGGCAAAACAGAAGTTTAATTACAAACTATTTAACTATATTTCAATCAGGAGAAACAAGTGAATTAAGAAAATTATTTATCACAATGAATAAGATGGAAATGTGACTTGACAGAAATACTTTGGCGCTTGGACTCTATGGGGTGGTTGATGTGTTTGGAGAATTCTGAGCGTCAACGGAATAAATCCCCCCATGGAGTCCAGACACTGGTGGTGGTGAAGCTGATAACTTGATGAGACCGGATGGTTGAAGAATTGAAGGATGATGATTCTGCGAAGACGAGCGGTGATGGGGAGCTGGAGGGGCGCACGAAACAACAGCATGAAGGAACTAAGGCAGAGAAAGAATCATATTTAAAAGGGAGCAGAACGATGATAGGATGAAAATGAGGAACGCCATGCGATTGGTTAGATGAGTACTGCTGACGAGACAGCTGATTATCCAATGACAGCCCAAAAATGACAGCTCAAAAAGGACAGCTCGAGAATGAAAGCGGAAACATGAGTGAGCAGACAAAAAGGAGTGAATGAGAAAGACCCGATGGTGAAGGCAATTAAAGTCTTCCTGACTGAACTTACGCTAGAGCTTCATTACATGCTATTAAACGATTAGCTGTTTGATTTCAGCCAATAAACAGTAAATGCTATTTTCGTATTAGAGATGGCAATTTGTTTAACGAACCTCTTTTGACATCAAGGTTAGTATTCCTATTGACTGTGTGTATCGTTATCTATCAACAAATGTTCTCTGACACTTAGATGAGTCAGACTAGACAAGACTGTGACACATTAACACGGCTAAGATGTCCATCCACTGTACTGTCTGTATTTGTCTGTCTTAGACTGTGTGCAAGTACCAACATCCCTAAATCTGTGTAATGTGATTTCAATGGTTAACAAATTGACCTCGATAGCCATGCCCAAACAACATCTGCTTGACTATCACAACTTAATTCAACGTAAGTTAAAAGGGCACAATGCATTACTTTATCTCAGCACTCCCTAAACTCTCTCGACCTACAGCTCATATCGCAGTATTTAACCAGCCGGACAGCCCCTCAGTTTACTCACTGTGGTTGTGTGTGCTTTTTTGGTCTTTGGTGTGTTTTTTTGCTCTTGTTTTGTGAAAGGAGGGAGCATGTGAGGAAATTAGGGACTGTGTTCATGAAAGAATCAAGCCAACGTAGACTCTCTTGTGTTCTTCTGATCATTTGCATGCAAGTACATGTTGCCCTTCAGTGTGAGTTTATTTGTGCATGAATGCTAAGTGTCGGAGTTTGCAAGTTAGCATGCAATCCTGAAGCGTGACTGCAGGGTTGTATACTCTAAAGAGTTTAGCAGTTAAACTTTGTGAGGAGAGACATTCAGAGAATCAATGTGGCACGGCTGTGCATGCCCTGCTCTCCTGGCCTCTCAGGAGAGTGGGCTTGTCAGAGCTACCGTAATTATGCCTTTCAAATCCAACAAAATGGCCAATGTTAGTTTCTATCTATCTTTAAATTCCCAAGACAACAAATTGTACATACAAACCCTGCAACTTAGCATGGAACATGTTTTTAAAAATCAAAACCCTAAATCAAACCATTTTGATTTAGGCTTGGCTTTTTAAATTACATCTAGACTAAAATTTGTGTTGCAAAATAGTACTTGCATCATTTAAATATAAGCATGCTATAAGTATCAGAAAATGAAAGCTTTAAAATAAAATATCTGCACTACAATAAACCTGGCTGTTGATAAAACAGAACGATAATTTGGTACTTTTAATTCTGCCAAGATTTATGGCCACTGATTAATAATGATCTCATTCAACACATTGAATGTTTCTCTGGTCTTGTATCTAAATTTAGTGAGATTTCTCATATTACAGTGATTTCTGTTGTGATTTTCACACATGGCCAATTTGTAGGTGTTTTTCATCACGGTATGATTATGACTCTTTAAACAATGACACAATATTTGCCGTTATCATGAAGTCTGCCACGATACAATTGTAATTTGATTCCATGTTATTCAGGGGCTTCTGTCCATTTCAGACAATATTATGTTATGTACCACAATCAGCTACATGATGACCACACATAAGCCCTTAAGATTTGTGCAGCCTTAAATATCTATAAGTGCTGCATCAACGATAAGATAGCTTATTAAAAGTGTCGGCAATGAATTTGTTGTGTCATTCCAGTCAATCACAGGTCTGACATGTAGAGACAAACATTCACGCTCAAGCACATCTACGGGACATTTTAGAGTCACCAGTTAACCTAACGAGCATGTCCTATGACTGTGGCCACTGTACCACCATGCAGCGTTTTTTTGTTTCTAGAAAATTAATTTTATTGAAAGGGAAATCCAAATGTTCTATTGCTTAAACTAGGAGGGACTAAAGATCCACTGTGAGGGGATTTACACAGTGTGGGCCTGACTTCAGGGAGTCTGACAGCCAAAGCTGCAGTCTGAAACATGAGTTTATTTTTTTTAACAGTTTGAAGTTAAACCGAATATGTATTTTCCTTTTGTGTTACCAAGACAAGTCTGTTGGATCTTGGTTTGGTTGTTCTAAATTTACTCAGAGCAGGAACAGAAAATGGTGGCCTCACAAGAACATTTAATTACATTTAAGATGAATAGCTAGGCAATCTTGTTAAACTATAGTTTTGTAAACATATAAACAGGTATCTACAGTGAAGCTCATAGCTTTTAACATCCATAAACTCTGCTTATACATGTTCTTGGAAATACCAGGCAGAACGCCTTTAGAAGTTATTTATGTGATGGCAAACTGTACAGTTGTTGCAAGTGTTCTGTTGCTTTCAAACATCACTGGGAAGTTTCTTGCGTCTTTGCAATTTAGTCAACAAAGTTAACTGCTTTGTTTTCTTTCCGCCGTCTTCCTCAGTCATATAGCTGTGCAGATATTGCTTGTTGTCGTAGAAAGGGGTTTGCATAATAAGCATGAAGTACCTCCAAACTGCTTAGCCTTTGTTGTTAGCTTCCTCCATGCTATGTTGGCTCCACTTAGCAAAATGCACAGGCCTATCAGTGCATCGGTGACAGTGATGTAGCACACGCATGTGATAGCATAGAACTAAAGTGAACAATCGACCTAATGGACCGGTTCCTTTGATCAGTCTATTGTCACTGATACGTGATCTAGCTATTTGAGTCAGGATCGGATATCTGGTACCAGGATCGTATCGGTGCATCCCTAGTGAAAACTAGTGAATGCCTGCTATTTGATGATTGCCTGCTATTTGATGATTGCCTGCTATTTGACGATTGTCTGCTATTTTGCTTGAAATGGAACCACAAAAGCTTTTTTTCCCCTCTAAACTTCCTTCGCATGCAGTTCTCTCTCTTGCGTCACCTTTAGGAGATGAAAGACTTTGAAAGGTCTTCTTTAGTCTTGTTTTTACTGCCAGTCTTACAAGCTGTACATTCTGAATCAGCTTGTTGCAACTCTTTGTTGGAGCTATTCACTGTTCACAATGTTTAAACTCATGTTGACATTTTTGTGTGTGCAATCCGTCAAATTGAAATCTTCTACTACTTGAAATGTGCGTACTTATTTACAATTTCTTACACATTTAGCCACACATGTTCCTTTTGGAAAGTTGAGGATCTGGAGTAGAATTAAAAAGTCTTGTTAGTTTGAGCGATGCTTGTGTGCACCTCAGGAGTTTGTATTTGGGTTGTACTGTTGGGAAGCAAATGATTGTGAGCTTTGTACATTATCTGAGCAGTTTTTAGATCTACTAGATCACTGAATTTTAAAGCGTGTATGTTAATAAATGGTGCTTTGGTTGGTTCGTAATAATCCAATCTATTTACAATTCTTATAGCTTTTTTCTATAACATGGAAATGGGATTTGTGTTGGTTTTGTATGTGTTTCCCATACCTCCACACAGTAGGTCATGTAGGGATCTATGAGTGAACAATACAAAATACAGTGAGTTTCGATTCAGGAATTATTTAGTTTGACATAATATCGCAATGGTTTGAGACATTTCTGTTTTTACATTATTAATGTGTGAGCTTTATAATTTATGATCAATTATCACCCCCAGAAATGTATTCTCATACACTCTTTCTATTTCAACATCATCTATCATAATTTTTACTTGTTTTTTGATTTGCCAATTACCAAATATTATGAACTTCGTCTGACTTAAAGTCATTGACAACTTGTTGATATTTCTTAATGGTTTTTAATTCTCTTTCCACTGTATTGAGCAGCAGGCCTAAACTATTCCCAGAGCAAATTAGTGTCATCAGCAAACAAAACAAATTATAACAATTTAGACACTCAACAGATATCATTTATGTACTGTACCGTATAAACAGTTTGGGGCCTAGCACTGAACCTTGTGGAACCCCACAGGTAACTTTCAATATATCAGAATCTACATTATTTATTTGAACATACTGATATCTATTATTAAGCTAACTTCTTAACCATGCATGTGCTATTCCTCTAATACCATATCTCTCAGTTTTTTCATTAATAATCCATGATCAATAGTGCCAAAAGCTTTTTTCAAATCTATAAATACCCCCACACTATATTCCTTATTGTCTGTTGCAGTAGATATCTCTTCTGCCAGTTCCATCACTGCCATCAAATTGGACCTGTTAGTTCTAAAGCCATATTGATGGTCACTCAATAAGTTGTGTTTTTTAATGAAATTGTCAAGCCTTTGCACAAACAGTTTTTCTAAAAAATTTGAGAACTGGGAAAGCAGAGAGATTGGTCTATAATTGGAAAATGTTTGTCAATCTCCTTTTAGGAATGACTTTTGCTGTTTTCATTTTGCTGGGAAATATACCTGTTCGGAAGGATTGATTGCAGATATGTGTCACTGGCTTCACTATATATTCAATGATGTTTTTAACTAGCGACATGTCGATATTAGTGAAATCAGTGGACTTTTTGTTCTTACATTTGTTTACGATGTCAAGTATTTACTTTTCATCAACACCCCTAATAAAGATGGAGTAGGAGTTTTTATAAATGTTTTTATTTACTTTCAGAAGTGTTGAGATGTGTAACTCAAAATCCTCCTTATTTTACTTATACTGGCATCAGTTTAAATCCTTTCAGCCTCTGTCCCACTTTCTTCTGATTGGCCATCTCTGTTTGCAGTACCATTGAAATTGAGTGATCTCCGGGTGGGCATGTCCTTCAACTTTGCTCCATGCTTTGCTGTAATACATCAGTAGAACCTGATGTCAGGTTCCGGGCAAGTCTCGCAAAGTTCTCATAACGTTTTGTTTAGAGCAGCAGGACACCATGTCCGGGGATAACGCCAACAACTGTGTATTGTTTACAAGTGTACCCCTTGCCGAGGTTTAGTATGGACTTCCAACCTCATAACATTATTTGTATGTATCTAAATATGGATCAGCAAAAAAGCTCTCCTTTTATTATCTGGATGCTTTTTAAAAACGATTTCTGTGCTCTAACCTGAAAAACGTCTGAGTTTTTATGACTGTCTCTCATTTCAGTGTACGACAAAAATGTCCATCAACAGAAACACAAAATTAAAATCTGCTAATGTAAGAGCATCATTGTGGCGTAGGTGATCAATTTGCAATCTTCTTCATTGGTACCACCTCTCTGTCCCTGCATGAGGATACCTGTCCATGTTTAAACAATAGTATGAATTGAGGGCAGAAAATCTAAAAAGGTTGATTGTTTGAGGTTATTTTTCTTGGATGCCTTTGCTCAATAATATTGCTGTAGTGTCCTATAAGTCCATAGATGTGTAAACAGATCAGCATATTTTGTGTTGCTAAGCAACAAAGGCATTAGAGTATGTTGTGTTTTTTTATGGTTGATTCTCATGAACCTGGTTTGACATGCTCATCCAAGGTTTCCTGATGCACTGTAATGTAGGAAAGACTACATAAAGACTTTTGTCCAAATGGTTACACATTTTTTATTGTATACTATATTTTTAATGATATGTATATGTATGTATGTATGTATGTGTGTTTGTAATCGAATTTTTGGTTGTTTGAGGGTCAGCACCCCTAATAAAGATGGAGTAGGAGTTTTTATAAACGTTAAAATCTGCTAATGTAAGAGCATCGTTGTGGCGTAGGTGATCAATTTGCAATCTTCTTCATTGGTACCACCTCTCTGTCCCTGCATGAGGATACCTGTCCATGTTTAAACAATAGTATGAATTGAGGGCAGAAAATTGCCCAATCTAAAAAGGTTGATTGTTTGAGGTTATTTTTCTTGGATGCCTTTGCTCAATAATATTGCTGTAGTGTCCTGGGTAAGTCCATAGATGTGTAAACAGATCAGCATATTTTGTGTTGCTAAGCAACAAAGGCATTAGAGTATGTTGTGTTTTTTTATGGTTGATTCTCATGAACCTGGTTTGACATGCTCATCCAAGGTTTCCTGATGCACTGTAATGTAGGAAAGACTACATAAAGACTTTTGTCCAAATGGTTACACATTTTTTATTGTATACTATATTTTTAATGATATGTATGTATATGTGTGTGTAATCGAATTTTTGGTTGTTTGAGGGTCAGCGGATGGAAAGGGGACCATGTGACTTGCATGGACTAATGCTTTACCTCACAGAAGCCTCAGTAAACGCTGTCTGCCTTGATACTGTGATATTTTCGTTGCCATCATTTCCCCCCATTGTTGTGCTACAGTTTTTGGAAATCATTCAACACAATCATTTCTACTTTGTTAAAACAGCCAACGACAAATAAGCGGTGATGTTTACAGCACAGTCAGCGAGTTAAATGATATCAATTTGAAACTCCTCCACACTTAGCTACTGTAAGTCTTGAGCTGAACAATAATATCATGATCATGTGTTTCTTTGTTGGTGTTAATTTATTTTTTGTGTTAAGACCGAACCTTGCCCAAGACTTCGCTCAAGGCATCTTCACTGGTGTCTGCAGCTGTGTGCTTATGAGTGTGTATAACCTCAGTGTGAAATATGCTGCTGTATTTCTCTCCAGTCAGTGACGTCTATACAAGGTCAAACAGGGAGAGCATCTGTTGGGCAAGGCACACCGTATTTGAGGTTGTCAGGGAGCACCTGGATGCACCCACACATAAACACACTCAGAAATACAGACACATAACTATAAATGCTTTCAAATAGATAAACATGTATTTTCTACTCTTAAAAATGCCTCTCTGTCAGGCTTTTTTTTCTCTCAGCACACAAACACTAACCATACAAGTGCAACAAAACTCCAGTGCAGTAACAGCAGCAGCAGATAGGGGCTGCTGCAGGACTGTGGAAGCTCTTTAGCCAATCCGATGGCTGGTTGTTAGGAGCCCGGCTTCCCACTGGCACATCTCCTTCTCCTCTCTTTTCTCCTGACGGTCGTCGTCTCTCACCATCTCTCCGTGTCTCCCTGCATCTCCCTTCCCCCTCGTCCTTTTCTCTGGGATTAAAATTGGCTGCAGCCAGGTGCTGGTTGTGTGTGTGTGTGTGTGTGTGTGTGTGTTTGTGCTGGAGCAGCGGTGGAGAAGCAGAGGAAGAAGGGAGGACACTGAGGTTTCAGGCGGCAGAAGATGTGCAGTTGTTGGTTACAAGGCTAGAGGACGCTTGGGAGGACAGGCTGTCTGTGGATTTATACCCGTAGAGAAAGGACGGCTTTCTTCAACATCTGGGCTAGCTGCTGATGAGGTGTCTGGTCTGCACTTCCTTTAACGTCACCGTCTGTCTCTCCATCCCTCTCTGTGCATACAGCTGTGTGGTGGTATGCATGTATAAATATTTGTGCGTCTGTGTTCGTGCATTTTGAAGATATGGCGTTTGCCGGTATGCACAGCTGCATGATGTGATGTGTGGTCAATTGAAAACTGCGACAATCCTAAAAATGAAAATCAAGAATTTATCCTGTCTTCCTTTGTTTTCTGGCTCTCTCCTCTTTTCTAGCATTGCTGTTTGTGCAGTCATTAACTGTGCTTCACAGCCTTGCTAAAATGGTGTCAGTTTACATAAGATGTTATTCCAAAAAGATTCCTTACAACAGAGACACAGACAGCGACATATAGGGGAAACCTTCACATTCCATGTGAGCCTAAAGAATATCTTCTCTGGCTGAAAGCTATATTTTCTCTTTGACGGGTGTGAGCGGCATTAATCTCAACCGGTAGGCCAAAACCTGTCAAGGCAATTCAGCAGGAGGTCGCTAGAGTATGCATGGGTGAGAAGGCATGTTTTTCATTTGTAAATGCATGGCTTGTAACCTCATACCTCCTGCTGTCGGATGTGATAGTCTTGCATACTGAATGTTGTGTGGAGAATAAGTTCTCCTCCTCTCATCCTCTCGGGCCTCTTTGCTTTGGGATGAAGGGAGGAGAAACAATTCATGGACATTATCTTACTGTGTGTGTGCAGCACAGATATGTTGGCCTGCTCTAACGCTTCTTCCTTCATTTATATGTGCCATTTTTTTTGACTGGGTTTCAATCAGGGAACTTAATGAGAAAGACCGCAAATAATTAGCAGAGACAGAGAGGCAGAGAGATGAGATGATACGAGCTACTGTCCTCTGTGGTCCTTTTTCACCCAACCCGCTGACAATGCACATTTATTCCCAAGGGGATCACTGGTTAACACAACCACCGTGATCTGTGCGCGTGTGTGTGTTTGTGGTAGCCTCTGCTATTTTGCTTAGGTGTGAAAACTGGCGATACAGCGATCCAACTTTATGAGCTCCGATACCGATCCGATACCTTGGCTATGGGTATCTGCCGATAGCGTTACAGATCCTGATTCCAACCCCGATCAGATCCCAGTGTTTAATTAATTACCTGTACTTGATGTGAGGATGAGACTGGGTATTTTTATTTGTCTGTAAGGTAGCATCAGGTTTTCGATATTTGTAAAACAAATTTAAATAAATAAATGTAATCTGAAATTGTTATTGCAATCTGCCCACTAATCTGTGTACCACACTGAGCAACCACTCAACCTATGCTGTCAAAGTGAACCCTCAGTGAGCTTGCATTGTATGTGCAAAGCAGCCAAAGCTGTGCACTCCTTTGTTGTCTATGGCTCTTTTTTTTTTTTTTCTTTAATAGCATTGTCTCTTAAATTTTGTGCAATTCACTCACACTTGTGTAATCCGTGGACTTTTTAGCCTGTAGGTTGTATTGCTGCACTGTGTGGTAACCTCATAGCTCCAGGTATCTACAGTGAAGCTCATAGCTTTTAACATCCATAAACTCTGCTTATACATGTTCTTGGAAATACCAGGCAGAACGCCTTTAGAAGTTATTTATGTGATGGCAAACTGTACAGTTGTTGCAAGTGTTCTTTTGCTTCCAAACATCACTGGGAAGTTTCTTGCGTCTTTGCAATTTAGTCGACAAAGTTAACTGCTTTGTTTTCTTTCGGCCGTCTTCCTCAGTCATATAGCTGTGCAGATATTGCTTGTTGTCGTAGAAAGGGGTTGGCAAAATAAGCATGAAGTACCTCCAAACTGCTTAGCCTTTGTTGTTAGCTTCCTCCATGCTATGTTGGCTCCACTTAGCAAAATGCACAGGCCTATCAGTGCATCGGTGACAGTGATGTAGCACACGCATGTGATAGCGTAGAACTAAAGTGAACAATCGGCCTAATGGACCGGTTCCTTGGATCAGCCAATTGTCACTGATACGTGATCTAGCTATTTGAGTCAGGATCGGATATCTGGTACCAGGATCGTATCGGTGCATCCCTAGTGAAAACTAGTGAATGCCTGCTATTTGATGATTGCCTGCTATTTGATGATTGTCTGCTATTTGATGATTGTCTGCTATTTTGCTTGAAATGGAACCACAAAAGCTTTTTTTCCCCTATAAACTTCCTTCGCATGCAGTTCTCTCTCTTGCGTCACCTTTAGGAGATGAAAGATTTTGAAAGGTCTTCTTTAGTCTTGTTTTTACTGCCAGTCTTACAAGCTGTACATTCTGAATCAGCTTGTTGCAACTCTTTGTTGGAGCTATTCACTGTTCACAATGTTTAAACTCATGTTGACATTTTTGTGTGTGCAATCCGTCAAATTGAAATCTTCTACTACTTGAAATGTGCGTACTTATTTACATTGTCTTACACATTTAGCCACACATGTTCCTTTTGGAAAGTTGAGGATCTGGAGTAGAATTAAGTTAGTTTGAGCGATGCTTGTGTGCACCTCAGGAGTTTGTATTTGGAAATCCTTTCAGTTTTTTCCCATGGTTTGTCTTACCGCCGATCTTAAACATCTCTCCAGACTTGTGTTCTATGCATGAATGTTATCAAAATAAAGCAAATACTTATTTCTGTCTTCTGTGATTGTGTTTTAGGGGGGGTGGTTGACAAGGATTTGCGGCACTACCTCAACCTGCGCTTCTCTAAGGGCTCAGTGGACCACGACCACCAGCAGATCATCAGAGACAACCTCTACCTCCGCACTGTTCCCTGTGAGTTCACATCACCCCGCCTCCAAAGCTCCTTTCAAATGGCCTCTATCACTCCTTCAGTTTTTTTTACTCCTCTTTGATGTCATCCCCTCTTCCTTGCCGTGTGTCTGTAATTGTCTTTTTCACTGTGTCTCTTTCTTAGATCATCATGTCCCCCTCCCTCCTCTCTTAATCATTACTTCCTCTGTTTTATATTTCCATCTTTGCCCCCTTTTCTTTTTTAAGCACACATGATCTTTCTCTCAGTGTCTCCCGTCTATTGCTCATTTTCTTCCCTCAATCGTCCGGTTGCTGAGCTCTCAGCCTGAGGTTTCCATGGCAACCAGTCTCTTGTCTCTAGGCTTGCGTTGCCTTGACGCCCTACCCCCTTCAGCACACACTAGACATGCACAACTCACACAAAGATATACAAAGATAATAACATGTCATTCAAGGGGATACATTTGGAAGATGTTTCTTTGACTGTGTGTGAGGAATTTACCCACAGAAACATCATCCTGTTGGTGTATGTAGATGTGTGCGTCGATGCTTACGCTGTGTCGTCATTTTGTCGTTTGATGCCTGTTGAGGGGCTGTACCATTACAGGGATTGACGTTGAGGGAACGCCGTCCCCGTCAGTGTCTGCATGCTGTCAATACAGCCGGCAGCTTATGAATTAGCTTCTCTGGAGACTGCAGCGGCCCACTACATGTGACTCCCTTCATACATGCATGAAAGGAGTCACATGTCTATGGATCAGCACTCTGTGATGTGGTGTTTGTTGAAAGGCTGTTATTTCTCAACAACCTCCTCATCTCAATAACCTCATGCTGTGTGGTTGTTTAGCAGGCAAAGGTGGTTGAGTTTAATGAACTGGCCTTTTGGCTGTTTGTGGACAGACAGATCTGATACACAACCATAAAAAAGTAAAGCTAGGATTTGATGTGATATATCATTGTTTTTCTGTAGGCTGGTAACCTCTACTATAGTAGATGTCCTCTGTCGGTGTGTTGAGCCGCTGACACAGAAGTGATTGTTTAATACTCTCCCACAGCTGCACTCTTCCTGAGCCTCTCTCTCCCTCTTTTTCCTCTCCTCCCTCCTTGACTACTCCTGTCGTCTCCATCTCTTTGCTTTCACACTTTGCTCTTTCTTATGTCCCCTCTGACTGTCCCTTATTCTCTCCTCCTTTCTGTCATCATTTTAAGTCAACTCAACCCCTCTCTTTCTTTCTTTTTTTTCCCTTTTACCTTTGACAGCCTATTTGCTGTGAAATAGTGTAGTGAAGGCAGATTGAAAAGGTGAGGATTGAGGTGACAGGAAATAGCTCAAGTTCAACATTTTAGGTCCTCACCCACTTCAGCCCTGTCAAGATGGAAGAATGGCACGGGCCCTTTTTGGTAGCATGAACCATAGATTTGTCACCGGGTTTCATATTAGCGGCCATTAGGCACGTATGAAAATGGAAAGCTAGTCACTGTGTGATTTGTGAGCTGTAATGACATCCCCATAATTAACTGTCTATCACATAATAAAGCCGATACAATGTTATGAAGATTATAGGAATTCAAACAGCCTAGACCTCCTGCATGGCAGCTCTGAGTCATACGCTGAATATTTAAATTAATAAAATAAAATGTAACAGAGATTCCCCAAATTCATCTCTAGCTGACATTCCAGATTTAATTAGCCTTTGGTCAACAGGCCAACTATGTCGCACAAAATGCAGTACAGTTGGCCGAAGATGCCACAAAAACATTCTCTGCATGACTTCCCGGCATTCAGAGACACACAAAGGCAAACGTTGCTCAACCATCAGAGTGACACAGCATCAGACTGCTAAAAAACAGGGATGAGGTTGCTCAGTGCTGCGCTGCTCGTGCCCGGCAGGCTGTTTGTTGTTGTGGTTTGGAGCGTTGTAAAATCAGTGTTTTTTTCCCCTCGTCTACAGTGCTCTGACCATGCTGTCAGTGCGAGTCTGTCAGCTTGACAAGCAGACGCCACTCTGCATCACAACATGCTGTCACGCTGAAGGACGTGGGAGGAAGTGTGTGTCTTTGCATGCGAGTGTGTGTGCCTGTGTGTTGGTTCATGCAGCCAGAAGGCTCACATGTTGACATCAACTCCTGCATCCTGTTACATCACTAGGTTTAAGGATTAGCCATTCTTCCCCCTAAAAATCATGAATTGAATGGGATAATGTGATCATTATTGATCACTTTTTCTACATGTAGTATTATTGTCTCCAGGAAGCTTGCAGAGTGTTTGCGTGTCTTTTTGTCTGTGTATTTCTTTACGCTGGTTTCTTTTTCACATGCACTTATTATTATTCACTTGGCATTATTAAGGACAAACACACATACATTTTTCCTTAAGATAGGGATTAACACTGATTTAAGACTGATGTTGAAATGTAGGAGAATAAACTTGAATTTGGATTGTAAGAGGATCATTTAGGATGAATTGAGGGGAATGAAACTTTAAAATAGGCATCACCTTTAACAGTTCAACTATCACTTTTTGATAGTATGCCTAACTTCTAAACCCTTGAGATCAGCATTGTTCTTGCACTATTTCACATCATTCAAAGGGATCACTTGACCTCTTCAGAAGACAAGTCTGATCTTCTGCCGGAGTACCTGCTGATGAGGGGTTTAAGAGAAGCGCCTTAGATGGTTCTGCTCACTGCATACAAACAGTGTGAATGGTTCTTTGATGTGAGTGGGGCGGAGAAAGTAGGGCTATGATATGTGGTGTAGTAGTGAGAAGATCTGGAAAACATATAGGGAGAAGCAGAGAGGAGGGGGGCCGATGGGTGTGAGCAAGAGGGGTGGGGAGGTGATTGATTTAGACGTGAGCAAAGAGGCTCTACAAGAAGGTGGAAAAAGGGGAGAAGACAGTAGTAGATGTAGAATAGAAGAGGAGATCAGCAGGGGAGAAAGACCGGAGTGGGCAGAGGATGGAAATTGAGAAGGAGAGAATCGATGGGATAGGATGGGAAGAGGATGGAGGGATGAGCAGAGTAGAGACATGGAGAGTAGAAGGGCAGACGTGCCCTGAATGGGGGTAGAGAGAGATATGAGGGAGCCTCGTAACTTATTCCCAGGAGAACCATCTCCTCCCCACTACTCTACTCAGAGGCATCAGTAAAAGCCTCTATAAATAGCTTCAACAGTGAGCAGCACGTTCCTTTACTCAGATAGCCTATAAATACATGCAGCTTCTGTCACTTCACATCCCCTCCTCTGGACGCATTCTGCCCTGCAGCCTCTCAGCCTCTGACAGGGAATCCTCCTTTGGAGACTGCAGAGGAGGAGCAGATTAAGATGTTCATGAGAAACATGACCAAGATGCTGAGGATGGTGATACGGCTGACTGACCCCACTGATAATGATATCTGTATTGGAGATGGCTTTAGTGATGATGTGAGTAAATCTGATGAAAATGGCCCATTTTCACCTCAATGCATGCTGGGGATTTTAATGCCTCATCTAGTAAATCCATTTTATATGCAGTTTTTTTTTACGTTGAATTTATGTTGTGTTCATAAAAGAGAAAATCCTGCAGTGTGCTATGCAGCAGCTTCATGAGATATTTTGACGTGCAAACACCTCCTTTCACACATAGCTATCAATTTCTTAGAATGTTTTTAGTTTTGCTGAAACTTCACCCGGCTCCATGCACAAAATACAGCTTCACCAAACAGTGTATTGAATGAACCGGTTCATAAAAATACAAACAAATGACAACAATGACATAACGTGAAGTTTTCTATTTCCAACAATTTAACAAACTGAACCCATATTTGTATCACTAGATTGACCTGTAGATAAATACATTTGGGATGGTGAATAAGGATTTGTGATTATTTGAATCTAGTCTTTGAATTATAAAAAGTATATACAGACTATTGCCTTCTTTTTAAAAAAGTTCTACAAATGTTGTAAGCTGCTCTAAGGGTATTATGGCTTTATCTTTGTACACACAGCAATGCAAGAGCGACAGAAAGGAAACAAATCAACAAACTGTGGAAGTGCACCACAGTACCACGTGGAGTAGAGTTATTCCTGCTTGTATCTGCCTGCAGGCTGCAACCTGAAGATTGAATTCCAAAGATCTTGTCTCCTTATAGAGTAGAAGGTCCAGATAAGGTCCTTGTAGACTTGGACGGTTTTAGAGATTCATGTCTATTGATTTGGTGAATGTGCTATTTACTTACAGTAAGGTAAGTAAGATCGAGGCAGATGTCAATGATACCAGTGTTTTAGCTTTATTTCATATGAACTTAATCGTCTTAATATTTCTCAGTGACTGGATTTAAAAAAATGTCAAACCCTTCATTCCTCGTATTCTCCTTTATTTTGATGACATGGTTTATTAGGGAAGTGTCTTTATATGTAACGTAAAACTAAAAAAAGGTTTGACGTTGAGGGAACGAGAGTCCTGAGAGAATGATTAATCGCAGACTCTGACATCTTACCTCTGATTCTTACTGCCTCTGTAAACAGTATTTCATACAGTTAAACAGTATACAGGTAACATAATATTAAATGAATTAATATTTGTATCATGCTGAGCTCCCCCAGTCCGTGAGGGAAAAGAGAGAGAGAGAGAGAGCGGGCAGAGAGGTTCTTTAAAGCAAGGGGAGTTAGAGAAACAGTGTGTGTTTATCTTCCTGTATGTCAAACCTTTTCTCCTCTACTAACGGGGACCACTGTCGGCATGTTAGCTTGTTGTTTTGTGTGTGTCCATCCATAAGTGGTTGTTTCGCTGTGCACATGGCATAAAACGGCTGGTGTGTGCGAATCTGAGATGGGCACAAAATCGGCTATATTTGTGAGGACCAGCCAGTCACCGATCAGGGCCAAACAGTCTAGGGCTCATAATCATTACGGGGGCTGCCTCAGAAAACACCAGAAACCTCCTGTTGCAGAAACATGAGTAAGCATTGAGAAGTTTTCCCCAAACGCTTTGCAGGCGTGTATGGGCTTAATGAATGAACAAATCAGTAAATGGCCTTTATACATCACATAACACATTTTTGAGTAAAATGACAAGAGGATTATTATAATATTAGAATTAGAGACAGCTGTCACTCTGTGTCACTATTAACAGAGGGATGCTGCTCATTCACTTCAGTGATAATCTCTACAGATTTACATCAGGCTTTAAATTCACTTTTTTTTCATGTCGCATTTGCTGCTCTGTCCACATGCATGTGTTCTTTACTCTCTCTCTCTCTCTCTCTCTCTCTCTCTCTCTCTCTCTCTCTCTCTCTCTGTGTTACTCACACTCTTGGCCCAGGAGAGAGCAGTGTGTCTTGATAGCCTATTATTATGTTAATTTTCAGTGCCTGACGTGTTTTGTTTAAGTAAAATGATGATCTCACTTTAACATACCCAACGTAGTGCGAGATGCATCACAGAGCACATTGTAGGCTTACATATTAAAAGCCAAAATAACTGGTGAAAACAAGGTCAAATAAAACAAATTAAAATAAACTACTACTTTTGTTTTGGAAAGGAACAGTCAAGAATTTACTAGAAAATGATCTGATCTGATGCAAAAGTAATATATGAAAAGATAATTCATTAAGTCCTTCCTTCATCTCCTCGGTTGGCTGATTTTGACGTCCGCCTGATGCCCAGGCTATATATCGTGGATGTCTGGCTCTTGAGCTGGAAAACGGGAAAACAAGTCTTTTTCTGTTTTGTTTTTATTATAAAAAGCAGTCATAGTACCGGTAACTACCGGGTCAATGCTCCAAAGACCTTTTATGTTTTTTATTATAAAAACAACAACAAAAAGCCCCAGAAAGGAAGTTACCATAGACAGCTGTCAGTAGATGGGCTGGAACCATCAATTAATCTTCACAGATACTGATACTTCCTTTTTTTGCTTTAATGAGTAAAGAGGGTAAATAGGTTTAAAACATGTTTTGGTTATCATTGCTTAAATGTTGAACCTCTGCAAAGACATGTTCACAGCTGACTGCAGGCTTTTCTTAACATGTTGATTTTTTCCTGGCTTTAACAACATTTTACCAAACTAGTGTCATAAGAGAAATCACGCGCTACAATCAGTGTCAGAGTGAACAATGCAAGTGAAGTGAGCGCGCTTGCTTGAGTTACAGCAGTGAAGCTGTCGGCAGTGGTTTCCTTTTGACTATGAAACATGCGGGGGCGCAGGCACTTGTGAAATATTGTTGCTGTAGCAGTAATTAACGAGATGATCTGACAAGAATCACTGACGAAACACTAGTATAACAGGAAAAAGATGTACAATTATGAATTATGTGTTACTGTTTTGTATTTCAAGGCACTATTTTAACTGGCCTGAGCAGGCAAGTGGAACGTGAGATCAGCTGACCAGAATTCTTTCAATTGTGCGCCCCTGCCAGTGGGCCGGTTATTCTGTTGATCCCTGTACTGTAAGTTGAAGGTTCAGCTTTTTAGATAATGTTCAAGGTAATAGATTGTCGATGTAAGTGGGCCTTTACCCTTATCTCGCACTGTGACTGATGATGGGGGAGTAAAAGAAGTGATTACAAATAATTAAGGATGTTTTTATTACAATGATGAATTTAAAGGGACTGGCAAAGTAAGATAGACCACTTTAATTTGTAGCCAAAATGTGTGTACAAAAACAAAACGGGCTCTCAAACCCTTTTTTGACTGAGAGCTACTTTAAAAAAGTGAAAGTGACTGAGAGCTACTTGCATCACATTGTTAGTGTTTGATTGCATATTGTATTACAAAAGATGATACTCACATTTTGGATCAGGATATCTTTAAGTAACATCTCCATCGTGTCAGCTGTATGTTCTCAATCCAAGATTCAAATTCCAATGTGTCAAGTTTACATATCAAACATCTTTTCTCACGTCTTATTTTCTTTCATCTCCATTCTTATAAATAAAAAAAATAATACCCATTCATTTTATGGCTGGCCTATAACTACATCACTCTGAATGGGGTCCATTAGAGAGGCGAAGGTTTCTGTTACAGAGCTAAAATCACTTAATCTACCAAAACATCTTCAAGTCACATAAAGGTCCAAGAATACATTGTTATTTTTATTAACTTATATTCTTCAACTTTTCTGTATCTTCATGTCAATATATGACATTTCCATTATCAAAACCTTACAACCATTTAATGGTACACGTGTAAAACATGTACATTTACTCTTTTCTAAAGTCAGTGAGATGACTGGTGAGTGTACTTAGGTTTACTCCTACAGTCATTTCAGTATTCATCTGTCAGTCATTCATGTCAGAAAAAGCTGCTTCACAAAGGTACAGAGAGCTAAATAAAGTCCACACATAACACCATCCGAACAAACAGCCAACTGGGCAGTATCACTTGAGTCCAAGGACTCATAACACTGAATTGAAAACCACTTATACCTCGTCATCTCCCGCTCCAGCTGCCCCATTGCATCTGCAGAAAGCCCAGAGACTCTTGTGCCACTGTGTAACCACCAAGCTGTGCATCAGCAATGGCTGACATTATTTCAGTCTTATATCTATGGTCTCTGAATAACATCTTGGCCACTGCACTCATCACTTCCTTCACCATCCTGTCACTGGTGAATAGCTTCTTGTACTGTGTCAGGATGAGCACCACTTAGAATTTAGCCTCTATTACCGCATTTGCCCCCTTTGTTGGTTGGGTGAATAGAGAGAGCTGTTCTTTTAAGTGTTGCTCTCAGCCTCATCCACCTTTCATTTTGTAGCATGCTGCTTGCAGGATCGATCTTCATATTAATGATCTGATATCGATTCATAAAAGCCACAGATCAAATTTTTAATGAGCTATATTCCCTTTCCCCCATCCATTCAAATCAGTTTGTCTTTCGTATTTCTGCGCTGTGAGCAGGCCGGGACGTCTGGTTTAGGCTGTAGTGGTTTCTCATTGGCCCTTGCATGTCAGCTGATCGCAGATTCGGCCTCTAATTGGTCGACAGAGCCACAAGGCAATGAATCTAGCTGAACTGGTTTCTGAGGCGACCTAACAAGTACATTCATGGGGTCAATTTTTTATGTAAATCTGAACTTTTTTGATAACCTAAACCTTTTTAATATTTTTTCTCTGAGAATCCTGATCATATTGAAACAGAATTGGTATTATAACTTAAATATCCCTAAATGAATCGATATCGAATCGAATCGGGAATTGAATCGAATTGGGACCTTATGAATCGGAATTGAATCGATTCAGAAAATCAGTGGTGATACCCAGCCCAACACCCTGCCCCTCTGGAAATCTGCCCCCAGACACAATGATCAGAAATAATGTAGCAGCATGTAGCAGTACAGTCAGTGCTTTAATATCCTTGAGTCATCGAGTCAAGGACACATGCCGAAATGTTCAATCTGGCCTTTTGAATTTATTGTCAAAGCTACTCAATAACATATCACATTCTGAAAAAGCATCAGCATCAGTAGGCTATAATCTGAAAACATGAACAAAAAGCTACAGGTGAAAGTTACATGGGAAGTGTCCTACTAGTTCCCTTGAAGAAAACAAACAACTCCTCTCAAAGCATCAAATTGTTATTTTGTAACACTCATTCCAACACAAATGTCTTGAATTTGGCTAACTTGTAAAGCTAAATGGAAAAGGACACTGATATGGAAAAGCAAATTAAAAGCGCTGCACTTGAATCATTTCAATGCAGTCACAACAGAGGTCCATAGACGAACAAAATAATGACATAATAATCTGATGTAGTGACAACTTTTTTATTTTTAACAGAAAACATGTCGTCCTCACAATTTGTGACAGAGCTGGTTTAAACATTTTAAATGCAATTTTGATTCAATCTTGCTCATAAACTGGCAAAATATTAGAGCATTTATTAGAGCATACTGATTCTTCAAGCTCTGTAAACTGGTCATGTAAAGTGCCAACACACAATGAGAATGTATGATCTCAGAGGGATTACAATGACCTTAAAAGATCCAGAGCAGTAGCTAAATCCATGCCACTTTCAGTAGTTGAGTACTCATTGCCTTAAATCTACCCAGAACCCCATAAAATGGTCATTATTTCTGTCTTCAGTTAATCAAGTTCGGAAACAAGTGAAGCAGCAGTAATTGTCGTTGAGAGCTTTTGTGGAGTCTACTCTACAACTCCATCTCATCAGTCACCATCAGTCACTCCATCTCTAGAGCAGACTCAGCAGAGGGACTTTACAGTGTGGCTAATGTAGTTTTTCACTGTTATGGAAAACTATGTTCCAGGGATGGGTCGATAAACCGCTAAATGTATGCAAAGACTGTAACAGTTACAAAAAGAGACTCCTTCTCCTCATAGCATTATCAATACTGTTTACATCAATGTTCAACGAATGGGCAGCACAGGGTGTGAGGGCACACTCTCTAGCTTCTCACTGAGGCTGGTGATTGAATCACCTCAGTGCAGAGTCAGGTGTGTTTGTGGCTGATTGGCCTTGATTAAAACCAGGTGTGGGGAGCTTATATAGACTGTTAGACTTCAGTGCTCTGTGCTGACTCATTATCTCACCTTTAGAGGTAGTGAGAGGTTCTCCCTGCGTTGTCGCTTGTTGTCTGTGTGACGGTTAAAAAACTTTAACCGATTTAACAAACGTGCTTGTTTAGACGAGCCCCCAATTTGTCATGACCGGCTCAAAGGCCATGGCAAATAATGGGAGAGACAACCAAAATAACAATAATTAACTAATTTATTTACAAAAAATACGAATTAAACTACAAAAGTAATGAAGTACGGACAAAGTAACAAAACAGGTAGCATGTAGAAAAGTCTCTCCGAGCAGACTGAGGTGACAGCTTTTATCAGGACTGAGCACCGGGCCCAGGTGCTCCCAGTCAGACTGATGACAGCCACACCTACTAACCTCACCAACCTGCAACACAAGAAGAAGAAGAGGAGGCACAACCTAACAGGCCACAGGGCTGTCACATCTGTGTGTTCATAAACACAAACAAATAACTTTCTGTGTATTTGGGTCCTTAGTGTCTCTGTAAATAGCTTGCGGTGCTGGGTAGTTTTGTGAATATACTCCAGCCTTTGTGTTGAGTGTTAAGGCCTCCCTTGCAGCCTTTGCCTTTGTGTTTTGTTTTCTGGGTCTCCTGGACAATTTAGTTTCAAGTCAGCGGCTTGGCAGCAGTGGTTTAGTTATTCATTTTCGGTTATTATTTATAGAAGAGGTGTTTTGGCTCTATACTTTCGTTTGTTCCCTCCCCCCTCTCCAATCTATCGCTTGCGATTTTTGTGGTTATCCTTCTTGGATAACTTTAAGAAACCCCTGGGTCCGCACCTGTGTCCCACTTCCCCCTTCCTGACACAGGGGGTGCATCCGAATTGCAAAGTGCCTACACAATCTGTCAGTAGTCAGTAGACAGTAGACAGTACCTACTATCCGTGCTGTATACTGTTTGTTAGTACCTACTATTCAGTAGACAGCACAGTAGGCAGATATTTGTGCCTACTTCATTTGATTCATTCAGTATGGAAGTAGCGTCATTTGCGTTACCCAAACCGGCCGCCTCCATCCTCGTTTTTTTATTTATTTTTTATTTTTTTAGCTTTATTCAAGAAGAGTAATGCACATATACAGTCAGTAAATAAAAACAAAATCACAATGTAAATAAAGTTAAAAACCGATCAAATAATAAAATAACATAAAGTACATACAGAAAATAAAGTAATATACAGTATATAATGTAAGATAAACCAATAAAGACGCATACATAAATATGGAAATCGTTATTTAAATAGAGGGGGAAAGGTTTTATAATCATGCACACATTTGTTACATTTTCTGTTCTTAATTAAAAGGAGCGATTTTAGAAGGGACTCTAATTCTAGATTAAAAATTGATTAAATTAATCCATGCTCGTTTGTTTTGATTTGGAGGCGCACGTGAAGTGATGTTTTACGTTTAATTTCGCACAGCATTGTGGGTGGTAAAATACAATTCATTTCCTGAAAGCATGCATCCGATCCATACTGCATAAATCCCGGAAGTTAGTATCCATACTGAAATGTTCAGTATACTGAGGTGGACACAAAAAATGCATACTGAATGACCACGAGAGTTCAGTCTACTGAAACTCCCTACTGAATAGTACGCACTGCATACTGAACTGTGGCAATTCGGAAAGGGCCAGGGTGTGTAACAGATTAGTGGGGTTTCTTTTGTTGAGTACGCTTGGAGCCAGTTGTATTTGCCAGACATGTTGCTTGCATTATTTGTAACTTTGGCCACAACAGTTTGACAAATCCAACCCCAAAGTCTTGAACAATTTGAATCTGACATTCTGCTAGCTTTACACCTGTTGGTCTGAGGATGGGTTCAAAAACTCCCTGACTCTCTGCACTACTCTGCCATTCGCACTGACCATGAAACATGAAACAATGTGAGTTGATCTATGTTTGCTAAATCTGGTGTAGAATGTGATTTCTTTAAACATGGGCTCTGATTATTCTATTTTTCCATTGAGATTTAATAGGCTTGGCTGATAAAATGTCTGTGTTACACACAATTTTCCTTTGAGTTTGTGTTTGCTTGCTTTAATGTGTGTGTGAGAGAGAGAGCTACAGCATCCCTCAGGGACTCTCTCCTTAAAGGGTTGATTTGTCGGCTTGCTCATGTTAAAGGGCTGGCTGACATGCTTTGATGTGGCTCTGTGCTCCCTGCAGTTTGATTGGCACACTGGATTAATGTTGTTCCACAGATAAAAGAAACTGCAAGGGAATGATGTGAATTTCATGAAATGAGAATGGCAAATATTGAACGTGATTAATGAACTGGTTATGTTTTCAAAGTGCTTTGCCTGTTAAGCTCTGGACAGGTTTCATCTCATTTCATCTTTTCCTCAGTATGATGCTCTCACTCAGCAGCTAATCATAAACTGAGGCTCTACTCAAGCTTTTTATATTTGTGTTCCTGTCTCCCTTTTTTACTTCCCTCCTAACCGTCCTTCCCCTGTCTTATTCTGTGCTACATCAAAGATCAGAGTAATGTGCAGCGGTGAGCCAGGTGTTGTTCTGTGATGCTCAGTGATCGCTGACACCTCAGACTGCATGACTAACTACTTCAGTTAATCTATACTGCTTCATACAAACACTTATACAGCTGCACACACTCCATACTAAACACTACATGACAGCACACTGTGTGTGTGCAATATGATGAACCCCCTCTGTCCCTCTGCCTCTGTCAGCTCTACAGGGTAATAAAGGGGCTTTTCAGCCTCGGCTAATTTCATCACCACAGGACACACCTCAGTATAGGTAATTTCTCCATATCACCCAACTCCTCCAAACACTGATCCACTGAGCATCACAGTGGTCTTTACAGCTGATGGTGAACCTGACTGACAGACACTTAATAGAAGAAAATTAAAAGCTGATTTCTGACCTGAATGAACTCTGTGCTTACATGGGTTTGAATGTTCATGGATCCTTTCTTCATGAAACTCTTTTTTTCCCCAAAAAGTATATTTATTAAAAAATTCAAAGACATTACCTCCCAATAAAACAACGTCCTCAGCTAAAGAAAAAAAAACTCAACTTAACATTGAATATAAATAAATAAATAAATAATTGAAATCAAGAACAGTGAATCGTTTACCCACATTAAAAACATTGTGATATAACATTTATTCTGCTGGTAATCTTTGGGTGTCTCACGATTCGATTTCGATTTTGATTTCGATTCTTGGGGTCACGATTCGATTCCGAATCTATGTTCTATTCAAAACTATTCTGGATCCATGGATTCAAAGTTTATTTTTGAATTAGTACGCACATCAGGATCTACTCCAGTCATCTGTGACTGGTAATTTCTTGCTGCTCCATTTAGCATTCTACTGAGTTAAAGAGCTAGCCTTAGCACTTAGCAGGGAGTGACTGATCAGCCAAAACAAAATCTATTTTTGGAAGTTATGAATCTATTTAAAATCTCAGAAGATAAGAATCTCTATTTTTACATAAATCGACTTTTTTCCCCACCCCTATTTTCCTTACATTTACTGAAAAAATCTTCAGGGTATATGTGTGTAATAAACAGAGTTTTGATTCAGTAGGAACAGCACTGCCCATAAGCTTAGAAATCTGTCCAAGAATTTCTTTCCAGAACATCTGTAGCTTTTGACATTCTCACATACAGTCTAACAGGGTACCACGTTCTTAACAGGTTTTAAACAAATGTAAGGAAAACATTGTTCTCTTTAGGATCTGCAAATCATATACCAACTTGGATAACTGACCTCTGCCCTGTAGATTGTTTACTGTGAGATGCTCAATAGTGGACAGGGAGGATTCCAAAGTCATTTTAATTTGGGAAAATATGGGAAGATCATAATTATTGGAAATGGAACTAGAAACTTAAATTTAAAAAAGCTGAAGTCAGTAGACTTTTTAGTCTAAAATGACTGAAATGATAAATGACATTTAAAAAATGTGTTTATCAATTTTCGGTCAATCACATAATCAGTCAAGTAATTAAATGTTTTAGCACATTAACAATGAATACATACCTCTTTGAGCTAATGATGCGCGGTCCAACACATGATTTATTTTGTAGAGAGCTGAAGTTTGACACAAAGCAACATTCATGTACTTATAATGCTGGATCTCTCTTTGAACATAGTAGAAAAATAATGTGCGTGATTTTGGCAAATATAATGTTGTTTTTATTTTGTATACAGATCTGCTGTTTATGCATAGAGAACTGAGTTCCCAGGTGTCTTTGGCAGTTCTTCATTTCACCTCAATCAGCCTTTACAGCTTCGAAACTCTATCTTTGATTATTGGTACACTTGAAAATGTATATAACACAGAGCTACAGGAAAGCTCCTTTTAAGGAGGTTAAGTTTAGTTCTGGTATATAGCATTTAAATGAGTTTGGGGAGTTGAGCATGAGGAGTTGTGTTTAAACGTTTGAGGAACTCTAAAACACAAAAGATGAAGTTTTTCTGCCTTACCTCCCCTGCCTGCATGTGCTTGTTGTTACATCATGCAGATGTTATCTCATTGGTTGCGCTTTTAAAAGGTCAAAATGAAACTTTTCAAACTTTAAGCTCAGCATACAGTATGTGGCATTTTCTAAGTAACTAAGCAGTTTTACCAGTTATCATGTGTGAGCAACCTTAAGCTTGCTGTTACAAACTGAGCGAGGATCCATATTCCCCATGCGTCCCACACACTTTGTCACTGTTGACTGTGACTAGACTGGCTCCATGGGGGGACAACATTGCCTGCTCTCAGAGCGATTGACAGTACACTGGAGTGATGACATCCATGTTTTTCCAAGCCCAAAGCCCCCATCACAGTGAAACCTCCTCTAGGTGACCAGTGCACGCAAGATGGGAAAACATGTTCATAGTCTTTATTAAAGAATGATTTTAACTTGATTGCACTGAAAAATTTAAAGTAGTTCAAGCAGTGTTGTGAACAATTCAGCCACAACAGAAGGCACAACAAAACAGTCCTTTAGACAAAAGAGAAGTGTTCACTTACTTTGCTGTCTCTTGGATATATTTATAATCTTAGAAGTTAAGGGGGGTTACCATATGCGCCCACCTGTGCCTCATACCCCTCTGACAAGTGGGTCTTTTCTTGTGGTCTCTCTGGTTTGGACAAGCCATTGTGGAGGCTCTAAAAAACCCTAACAGCTGGTTCTGGCTGAAGGTTCACTTCCGGATTTGTCGCTTGACAGCCTGCTGGATGACAGATCACCATCCTTCGACCTCTGCACATCTTTCCACCCGTCTCGACAGCCAAGGATATACTCAAGTCAAGGGTGTCTCGTTGGTAATTCTTCAATTTGGTCTCAAATAGTTCTGGGAGAATAAAATGTGATAAGTCTGTCAGAGAGGTGCAGCTGTCATTCAGCTCCCGCATAAGTTGTGGGCTGAACTTGGATTGCATTTCTGTCTGCAGATCTGAAATTTCTGAGAGTAGTGGAAAACTCCTTGTTTGTGTATTCAACCACCAATAACATTAAGTCCAAGGAGCCCTTCATACCATTTCTTGCTAAATGCTTGGCTTTACCAGCCCAGAGTTGTTGACTTATTAAGGGCCGGGATCCACAGATAGCGCTTTTTGCGCTGGAATGGCTCAAAACCTCTGTTTCAGAGCGCTTCTCACCAACCCTCAGTGTCGTTAGGTTAGGTGTGCATAAAACTTGCTTTTAATTCAAGGAAATATCACCAAGAAAACATGAAAACAATTTGAAGGAGTCATGTCCCGGCATCATCAACAGCTATACACCTTGACATTTTACCCTCAAAAAGACGAGGGCTTTTTTGCGCTCAGGACGCTGAACTTCACTGTTTTTTTTGCAGCGCAAAAAGAGTTGTCTGTGGACACAGGCCCTAATTGTCAGTCCCCTTGGAATTCTCCTATTCCTCCAGTATTGGGATAAAGTGGAGCCCCTATCACAGTGAAACCTGTCGGCTTAAACACCAGCAGAATTACTCTGAGGTAACCAGGTGTGACTCTCAATGGCCAGGCTGTGACAGTAATTGATTGATGAAGCGCAAAGAAGCAAGAGGCACAGACCTGCAGCACAGTAGAGCAAAAAGAATCTAGCTGAGGTCCTCTAAGATTGTAAATAGTATGGCTGTGTATGCATAATGTCCAAGCGCAGTATCTGACATCAATATTAGTTTTTACACAGCGAATGAAGACATTGCCTCTTGTTACCATGGCAAGGCTATGTGGCCAGGCAATGACGTGGTGTTTGGGTAGCAGGTGCTCCTGTCAAAGTGTTGCTGTGTTGTGTCGCTGTATCTGTAGCTGGGCTTTGTAGTGTAAATAAGGTGGCCCATGTGTGTGTTTTTGTGCTCAATCATTCTTCCTTCAGACTTTTTGTCACACATCACATCTGCCAACAGGAGAGTAGGAAAATAAGGAAGTGGGATGAACCCCGAGAGTAAGACGTGACACCAAAGTGTGAGACAGAACATGAATGAGCAACAAAAGAAGAGAAGACAATAACGAGTGAAGAGGAGTGGATTTAAAATAAACACAGAGAGGGAGTAATGGGGACAAAAACCAACAGCAAGAGAAAAAAACTGATGGAGGAGCATGAGGTACAATGGTAACAAGAGGAACAAGAGAAAGGGGAGCAGGGTAATTTTAGAAGACTAGACAGACAGACAGACAGACAGACAGACAGACAGACAGACAGACAGACAGACAGACAGACAGACATGAATACTAAAGCAGCACAGTCTGTGTGTGTTTTTATCAGTCCTTTCTGCTGTCTTGCTGTTGTGGTGCTCTTTTTATTCTGTTCTGAAAAGGATTCTGGGTAAACAAGTTCAGGGTTTTGAGGACAGTGTATTAGTGATTCTTGAAATCTTATATGCCCTTTATAGTCCCTACAAAATTAGATTGTATAGCAACATTTTTCTCTCTTGCACATCATTGTATACATTTTCATAGATGTTAGTTACAAATATCGGACACATTGGGAACCATGGTGATTTTGATTAGAATGTAGGAAGGGTTTGTGCTCAGCTGAGCAGCATGGCCTAGGATAAACCTACAATGGTATCCAGCATGGTTAATGGGGTTGGACAAACTACAGTTTGTTATTATTCATAGACCATTTATCAAGATGGACAGAGCAAAAGCTCGGGAGTGAAGCCAAAAGATTTAGAGCTGCCCTGATTACTGGCTGTAGTTTAGGTCACAAACCCCTCCTCCTCTATATTAACAGATAGGACATGGGTCAAACTATAAAATCAATGAATGTCAGATACATTTTTCTCAAACCTGGATCCATCATGATAGTTATTAACGTGCCATATTGGGTTCAAGTCTTCTTTTTCTTCTGATAATCTGATACAAAAAAACACTTATTGGATGCTATTAAATGGTTTAAAATGACACGATTGACAGCTCTGTTGATGAATTTGGTTTCTGTTGCAATGTGTGCACCAGATTAGCAAAGTACAGCAGAAACGGTGTGGAAAAACACAACACCAACACAAGAGTCACTGAATATCCACAACCTTGAGTGTTTGCTACAAACAGACACTAGAATCTGTTCCGCTGATGGGAACTGTACCCGCATGGAGTATTTTTGTCTTTTTATTGATAGCGGAAGCGGCTCTTTCAGCAATTCACAATATGTCAGCGCTGGTCACGGGGGTATCATGGCTTCATCCTGGATCATCAGGAGGAGGCTGAGGCATGCTGTTCATTTGTATATGCAGCCTATAGGTCTCAATTCAGAAAGAAAAATCATACATTAGTTAAATTAAACATGGCCCTTTTAAGTTTGGCAACACATTAAGCCCAAAGTACAGGTGTGCTATTAAATTCTCCTCTTCTGCTCGCCTGGGGATATTGTGAAAGTGTTCAGCTTTTAAGATTGAGGTATTACCTCTATATCTGTAACCAATTCTCTCTAAACACCTAAGCAGCCTGATGGCTCTTTTGGTTGAAACTATGAAGCTAGAAGACGCCTGAGAGACAAAAGTGATGCATGTCTCGTGTGTGCACACTGAAGAAGAGCTGATAGCTCAGTTGGGACTATGTGTAAGCTCTTTGTTTCATACAGGTAAGCTGCCCAGTCCCTTACTTTTAGTAGAGTAAGATACTTTGGTTTTGTAAAAGGTCAAACTCAACGCTCTAGGTGACAGAATGTTAGGACGGATGTTTTTTTGTTGTAACACACACCCCATCGTTCCCACACAAGCTGAGATGTATGGTTTGACCACCTTCCCCCCACCCTTTATTATGATAATCAGTCCATCGATAGTCTATTTTTAGCTCTGAATTTCCCCCCGCTCTACTTCTCCCACTTGGTGACTTCCTGTCTAATTATACAAACATATGTATGAATACAAATGCACATTCTTAAACTCACTCACAGGCTGCTGCTGCTGCTGCTGCTGCTGTGGATACACAGCAAGGTGAACCTATCATGCTTCTCCTCCTCCCACTTTCTCCTTTTCCTTTATGGTCCTTCTCTGTGTTTTTCCTCTGCTTGCCACTCCTCTGTCTCTCTATTATTTAGCAAAGGTCTTTGTCCTCTTATCATCTGACACCCAGCTGAGTTATTTCAGTATATCAGCTTTTTTAGCTTTGCCTCCAAATGGAGTTTCCTTGTTATGTTTCTGCGTAATTTCTTTCTTTTTTTCACTTTCCTCACAGTCCCACTAATGTGAAAATATTCTGTATTACTCAGTCGTCATGGTTTAAGGCAGAGAATGTTTTCACCTCTAAAGTGGCAGCTCCACAGCTTTTCTTTGCTATTATAGATTTAAGTCATTTAAGCCATAAAACTCTATGGTGCTCGCACTCTTACTTGCAGCTTCACCTCTGAGGGGTTTGGATGATTGCAATGCAAAGAGCATTTTGGCTCACAGTTTGCTTTATCCTTTAATAGCAAGAGCACGACATCCAATCAATAGTCAGCAGCAGCAGTGCTGTTTGCTGAGGGGAGGGGTTGCTGCCATGTCTCACGACAGTCTGTTCCCTTTTTTTGATTTGAAGCACCTGTGCATCTTGTTCTGCTTTGTGCTGCTCTTTTATTAAAGCTTTGCTTTGGAGATTTTGAGGGAATGTACAAAATACATCAAAGGTAACTACGCCGAACTGAATCAAGACATTTCAGCCCTCATCCACAAGGCACGCCACCATAAATAATGGATCGTATTTTTATCATTTTTGACCTCTACCGGGGAGTTTTCAGAATAAGAAAGAGGAGAGAAGATGATAAGGTTAAAATGGATGAAGAGAGAGAAAGTTAGCAGCAGAATACGATGAGTATGGATTGTTCTTGGGCTTTGTTTTAATTTTAAAGGTCTACTTCACTGTTATTTAGTGGTTGTTGCTACAAGGGTTATTAAGGAGAACGAGCAGAGAGCGGAGGAGAAAAAGAGGTAATGCTGTAATCTGTTCTGCGAAAAAAAAAATATGTGAGGAGGAAGGAAAGAGGGGGAAAAGGAACGCTCACACTATCTGCCTACCTTAGCAGATAGGTGATCGATATTACCAGCTCAGATCCAACAAGATGCACTCTCTCCCTCTCTCTCTCTGCTCTGTTGCTGTGTCCAGTGAAGGAAGCTGTGGGAGAAGGCCATTGGCAGGTCATCAGTATTCCAGCAGGCTCTGCCTACTCCGGTGTGGGCAGAGAATAATTTCATTCTGATCTTACAGATCAATAGCTGTACTCAGTGGAAGGCGACCAGCCCTGCCTGGCTGTCTGAGCTGCTGCAGTATTCAGAGTAGCACTACACACATTGGATGGATGGTCCTCTTCAAGACACATGTTTTAGTTTAATATTCAGTAGAGCTCATAGAGTGAGCTCAATTGTGCTGGTCTGTGAGCTTCTTCACATTGCTAAGTCTTTAAATGGAAACAGGAGACACAAGAACCCTTAATATACACGATCACTGTGAAGCTTATGTGAAAATGTTAAAAGGCTGAGTCACAGAAGTGATGAGTCAACTCAGGGGGTGAGGAAGATATTTATTACTCCTTATGATATAATGCAATCCAATACATCAACACACCGAACCAAAGCCTGAAAAAACACCTCAGGGTTAAAGAAAAAACTTCTGAAACTGATCAAATACATTTTAGACTTCTCAATAGTAGTAGTCTTTTTCTAAAGGTCAACAAGTGCTACTGACAATTATAATGACATTGATTTACAGTTTGCACATAAACTTAAGAATGAATGAACATGTACGCACGGTCACAAATATATTTTTTAATTTGATTTCAATCCAACAATCACATCACTGTATAAAAGATCTTTGTAGGTTTCATATCTTATCTGAGGTCTACAGGTAAAAAATGTTAGGACTGCAGTTAGCCATGACTGCATTCTGCACATTTTTGTTTTGTTTAACCAAAGTAGTCCAAAGTAGTCTGTGCTGTGTGAAGTATGACGAAGAGAAGCAGCAAACTCTCACTATTAGAACAACGTAAACATAAATAATAACTTTCTTCAGTGTGGTGTTTAAAGGTGCACTACGTAGATTTGGTAGTGATATTTGAAAGTTGGAGAAGTGAAACAATTCTATGTTGTATATTCTGAACTAAATACACACACTTAATTCAAAGGAAAAAATGGGTCCTTCAACACTGTTTGGAGCTAAAAAAGCTACACGGAGAGTTACGGTTTCACTGTAGCGGACCCACCACCATAACTACTCAAGTAGCATTTTATCTTCAAACAGTGTTAGAGGGACCACATTGTCTTTGTGTATAGAGTTATGAACATAAAACACAGAATCTGTACACTTCTCCAATTTTTACATTTATCTACCAAAACTCCATAGTGCACCTTTAAAATATTGAATAGAAACAGTAAGTTCAAATAGTTCAAATAGATTGAAATAGTTGCTGATCATGAATCCATTTTCAGTTACAGCTGTGATCATTTTTCATGGGGCTACCTTTAGCTGTTTTCTCTTGATTGTGTTAGTGTGGGCTGACACTTCAAGGCTGCTGATTAACAGTATCTGAACTCTACGTTCATGGAATATTTTATTACAAAACCCATTTTAAGGATTAGAAATTGTGCTTTGCTGTCATGTACAAAACCAGCATCTGCTGCAACAGAATAGACCAAATACTGAAATAATAAACCATGTTGTCATCACACGGGACATCTCACATTGCCACATCTCCTGTTAACACTTGTCTCACTGCAGTGTGAACTGTGACGCAATTAAATCAACAGTATGCTCATATTTTGTATTTATAAAAAGACTTTTATGAGTGTTTCACCATTCCCAAATATATGAAACTGTCTCTTAGTGTTGATCAGAGTTATTTGACTTCAAACAATATAGGTGGTGGCACACTCTCAGAGACACACTCACACTGTCTCTCACACACCTGTGGTGTTGTGGATTTATAGTGTCCAACTGGACAGAGATCAGCTCGAGACTGTTGGCACAGTGGGTACTTTGCCACCATTTAGAGTCACAAAGACAAACACACAGTCTAGAACACACACTTGCGCACGCACGCACACACGCACACACACACACACACACACACACACACACACACACACAAACACACAGTACAAACAGACACCTATGTACACAGTGTAGCTGTGTTGGTCAAACTAATGGGCTGTAGGTGTCTGATAGTGTGGTATCACTTCTTTACTAACTAGGTGATGCCAAGCAGCTATCTCATGTCCCAGTGGTGAAGTGTTCATTCAGTGGAAAATGTTCAGTAGATGCACTACTGGAACAAAGTGGTGACAGACGATCAATAGAGATCTGCTGATTAAGATATCACACTCTGTGAAATGAAAAGCTTCCTGCACTTCTCGAGAAGACTTGCCTCCTTATTCACAGTGTTCAAGCATGTGCATCTAAATGTGTTTGTGAGGGTTAAATTCACTGCCTACTGTTTTACTCTCCAACAGCTCACACTTACATTTTCATAAAACTTTTCTAGTAAACTTTGACCCTTTAAATTCTGGCAGCTGCACCGAAATGTCTGATCTTGATCTTGACGTCTAACTGATCTATAAGGTGCTTACCTAGTGAGTCCAAGGAAAAGCTCTGACAGTGCACTCCATGCGGGGACAATGACTGTTTTCAACCATGAAAAATTGAGAGCAGGAATCAACACCAGCTTTGGGACTTCAATGAGCCTCAGCTTAAAGTCCGCTTGGCATAGAAACAAACACGGCAACTCATTAAACTTGAAACTCCCAATGCTGCCATCACAGAGCCGGGTCTTGACGCTGCAGCACTGATGGAGATCTCCAGAGCGTTGATGTAGGAAGGCTCTAATTGCTGCATGGTAATGTAGTGCCTCTGCATTCCTGCTGTTTCGACAATATCCAATCCGTACAGTATTGTGTGCTGTGTAAGGAGGTTTGGTTTATGCTTAGTGAAAGTGCTGTATTAATTCACTCGTTTTTAAAACCGCACCGGATCGGCTCACAGGACTGAATGATGGCAGTTTGCTGTTTGCACATGCTTTTCCTGCTCCTCTATTGCTGTCTCTCACTGTCACTCACACACAATTGTGTGAATGGATTTGGCTATCACGAGTGATGACTCCTCACTCAGCCTCTTCTGTTCCATTTCCTCTCTCCTCCCACTTCCTCTGATACCATTTGTAGCCCCTAATCTGCCGTCTATTTCTGTCCAACTTTTTTTCCGAGCGCTCTCTTCGCCTTCCTGCCTTTTCTTTTCAAGTACCCTATTGGCTTTGTTGACCTTTCCCCTCTCACTCTTTCTTTCCCCCTCTCTCTCTCTCTATTTGTCTGCAGGTACCACCAGGCAGCCTAAAGAGGGGGAGGTGCCGGGGGTGGACTACAACTTTGTGAGTGTGGAGCGTTTTATGGAACTGGAGCAAAGTGGAGCCCTGCTAGAGAGTGGAACCTATGAAGGTGAGTGTTGGGAGCTGTGCAGAAAAAACATTCTCCATCTGGGAGACAAGAACAGGTGCTCAGGGGAGCAAATATGGGAGCATATGTTTCATAAGAGCTATTTTGCTTCTCTAAAAAAAAAAAAAAAAGCAATCTGACATCTCTTGCTTCTATGTACATACACACACATCTTTACTTGATAGATCAGGTGGGCAGGTGATACTCTTTCACAAAGCTTAAGTAAACAAAATGGGCCTTATGCACTGAGTCATGTATGAAAGCCTCCTCTGATGTTTGTTAAACGTGTGTGTGTGTGTGTGTGTGTGTGTGTGTGTGTGTGTGTGTGTGTGTGTGTGTGTTTCCGTGTGTTTCTGTGTGTGTGTGTGTGTGTGTGTGTGTGTGTGTGTGTGTGTGTGTGTGCGTGTGTTTCCGTGTGTGTGTGTGTGTGTGTGTGTGTGTGTGTGTGTGTGTGTGTACTGGATTAATGCCGTTTCCAAGTAAGATTAGGTTTTTGATGGTTCATTTACCATGGAGCAGTTTTTGTGAGAATGTACGGCTGAACACTCTTCCACCAATTATGTATGAGAGTAAATTCATGTGTGCGTATAATATTAATGTGTGGGGTAAAGAAGTGAATTTAGCCCGTGTATGAGTTCCTCTTTTTTTAGGCGTTCCTCTTGATCATTTTGTGTGTTTACATTTTTACAGTATATGTTTCCTTCTTTCTTGGGGTTTCACTTGATGTGCTTCACCAGCTCAATTCGTGACACACATTGAAGTAAAACAGAGGAGAAGAAAGCATGAGTAAGGAAAGACGTCAGAAAGAGGCAGACATATTTAGACAGCAGGGAAGGAGGTATCATCAGGAAACACTTGAAGTTAATTGTAGAATGTGTGTACAAGGATTGGTGCCGGTAGAGCCTATGTGTGTGAAGATACATGATGAGTCATAGTTGGATGTTGAACTGTGCATAATGCAGAGTTGCCTTCAGGCCAAACCAGGGGCGTTCAAGACGAGGGGAAGATTTCCATTTTTAAAACCAGTTTGTTGCATCTGTAATCATCATCTATCGTTGTCTGATAGATGATATATGCCTCTGGGAACAGGTGCCAATTTCTCAGTAATTCCAGTGAAGCCAGCAGTTTACTTTAAACAACTTTCAAGAAGACTTTCTTTTCCATGCAGAGTTTGCGTCTGCAACCAAAAAACTGTCATTTCAAGCTCCATAATATCCCGGAGTAAAGCTCGTTCATCTGTTAAGCCTCAGTTCAACAGTACACTACAAGTTACACGGCAGCTTCACTCCGGCTCACTTCAGCGATATGAGCCCGAAAAAAGAAACAGATTTTCTTGCGATTTACTCAAAATTACCTGGATGTAAATATGCAACAGCATCATAATGCAAGATTTGTAAAACTTTTCACATCTGTCCTGAAGAGGAGAAGAAAACAACTTTTAAAACGCTTGTTTGTTGAATGGACGTTGGATCGATCTCTTTGGATGCATTTCAGATGGTCAGGGAATCTAAACACTGACAGGCTTTAGTGACACTGCGACAAACTGATTCAAAATGTTTGATCTGTAATTAACTGTTAGTTGCACTTTCATGCAGCTATCCTTTTATAGAGACAAATAAATCATTGTTAGAAGGCTGCTGATGGGAGGTGGTATGTTAAAGCACGGATAAAGACCCCGCCTGTTTTTTTCTGTCCACACTGACTTTCTTCCTGCTTACACCCATGCTTGCTGACACGTGATTGGTCAGTACAGCTCGGACTACAAATATGCTACAAACCAAAATGAGAACACTCAGACATGCTTTAAATCCAGACCTTCGTGTACAGATTTACATTGTAGAATCTGTAATTAGAGATTACATAAGGAGGAACTTTGTCTGAAATCTCTGTGTGCTTTTGTTTCTTTGGTTTTGGTTTCCTATGCATTCTTAAACTCTTATCTTAGTTTACATTTGTCTGTGTGTTCACATTTCAGTTTTTACCCTTATGTCACAATGTTGTGACCTTTAGGTGGGCATTTTGAAAAAGTGAACTTATTGAGAGAGCGGTGGCTGTGTTAGAGGTTTTCCTACTATCTGGCAGTCTCCTGCTGGGATGAAAGTAAACGGATGTCTACAGACTCTTTACTGCTGATCCTCCTTTTGTCCTTTATTACTGCCTCCTTCTCTTGTCTTTGCTCAGCTGTTGTCCCCCTCCCATTGCCCATGTCCTCTCATCTCCTCCTCTTGTGAAAGCCCCACTCCTCTCCACTTTCAGGGATTATGAAATGAGACATCTCTGCCTCTCACTCACCTTCAATATTTAATAACAGAATATATTTCCTGACAGTGAGGGCTTAAAGTTTCGAATAAAAAAGAGCTTTATTGAGCTTTAAGAGAAAATATCTGGTGGAACTATTTATAGCACAGCATTTCAAATCTGAAATTAGAAAACCATGATATCACAGGAGTTTAAATGTCCAAAAGAGAAAAATATTTTTGGACACCTTGAAAATGTTTCTGTCACCACTAAGTTACCGTCTTCATTTATTCTCCTTTTTTGTTTTCATTTCGCTTCAGTTCCTCTTAGATATATGATATTTGATTCTGACCAGAACCATTTTAGTGGCTGTGGAATGACAGATATCTAATCTATCTTTGTGTTTGGCCTTTTTTTTTGTGTTGTCCCCACCAAACATTTTGTTCTAACAGCTTGTTCTAACTTGGGTGGAATGATGCAGCCGGTTGTGTAAAGTTGGGGTATTGATTTTATCATGAAAGTTCACCTGCTTCTACCTGTTTAACTAATCCATGCAGGTTAACTAGCCTAATACAGCAGGCCTCTTAAATTTCACATAAGTATACGTGACATTTTAATCAGTAGAAGATAAAATGTAATTTTCTATACAAAAAAAATAGCATAGTGTATTTGTAGTGTTAGTGGGATATCAACAAGGAGAATGACTTTAAGAAAAACAAGATGGTGTCACATTTCTCGTTGTCTTTGTAGTTATGCCTGACTGTATTGTACACATGTAAATATTCTAAATATTACTAACTGAATGCTGTTTGAGTCATCACACAGATAGTAATGTATTTACATATTTCCCTAATACATTGTAGTGGTAGCCAGACTGCACAGCTCTCCTGTCCTTTGATATGTTTATTTACTTCATTAAGCATAGAAAGCACAATGACAGATTCTTCTTTAGTCCCAAAGCTTTAATTTATCTCAAAGAGGGACAAAGCCCGGCCTTGGAGATATATTCAAAGAGCTGTATTCAAATGTGTTGTCGTGTTGTACTTTCTGCTGTTGAAGATGAAATTGGGTTATTGTGAGGATGTGAAAACAAGATATTTTTCCAGATCTACTGTCTCCCATCTAACAGTTCTAGTTCAGGAAGAGTCAGCTGCATTTAGAACAACTGATTGAGCCTTTGAGAGCCAATAAACTATGCTAACTACATAAAGCAGCAGTGCACATTTGTATTTGACACAAAGGTACCCTGGAAAACAAGACTGACTGCTTTCTGACTGACTGTTTCTTTAGAGTCACTGTCATATAGAGGAAAAAATCCTGTAAGAAGAGTAAAAACCAAGAAGGTTGTTTATTTAAGATTAATCTGTGAATATTTTACGATGAATTCTTAATGTAATTGGTTCATAAAATGCCAAACAATATGTATAAATGTTTACAACTCAAAGATATTCATTACAGTGAAGGAGTCAAGACACCAGATAATATTCATAATTTTATGGAAAAAAGACGAGATCTCCTTTTTGTTACACATGACCTCTGACCAAATGTCACTGTCCTTCTGTGCCTTCAGACAACTTCTACGGCACACCAAAACCTCCAGCGGAGCCGTCCCCCGCAGCACCTCCTCTGAATGTAAGTGAGGCCTTGCTGCCTGGAGCCCGGCCCAGCGCCCAGGGCAAGAGGAAGAGGAACCAGTCAGTCAGCAACATGGAGCAGCGTGCCAGCCTGGAGCCTCCTGAGGAGGAGGAAGAGGAGAGCCCAGTTGTCAATGGCAACGGAGTGGCCATCACCCCAGGTACCATACGATGAGGGAAAAGCATCAACTTGCTGTTTTAATGCATTTCTTTTAAAACAATTATTCTACTTGTGGCTCGAATCAGTTTCAAACCTGATCTGTTTTTGAAATGCTTTGATACTTCTGACAATTTATTAAGGTGAGGAGAAAATGTGGTCTGAAGGCTCCCAGGGTTATTATTGCTGTGTATGATTGAGTCAAACCAGAGATGCAACTCAGTTGTCATAACAACTTTTACCTTTCCTTTTATTGACCTTCAGAGATAAATCTAATTTGTTCATCTAGTCCAGCTTCATGTCTGCAGTTTAAATCAGCCTGCCCCAGTTAAAATACTACAAATCTGACAACAAACTGTACCTAACAGTCATCAAAGACGTGAACAGACACAAGTGTAAACTGCATACATTCTCTTTAACCTTGAAATATCCTGATCCATAATGACACCTTAATGTTTCCTGTATTGTCACTGTCCAGAATCTCATTTTGGCTTCAGCTCTTTCCTCCCTGTCCTCTCATTCCTTCATCTCTTCTGCTGTCGTTGCTCTCCTGCCACTGGCCTTTGTCCTTGTTTCTATTTATACCCCGACTCACCCCTCTCTCTTCCTCTGTCTGCTATCCTCTTTCTTCTGACCCCGCTTGCTTTTCTTTCGTCTCTGCGGTCCTATTCCTTCTGCCCTTTCCTTCTTTATCCTCCTACCTCTTTGTTGTCTGTGTGTTAAAACATGCCATATTCTTTATTCTATTGAAATCATGTGGTTCCTGTTTTCTTAATGTTACAGAAAAAATGCAGACATCCATAGATTATGTTCTCACAATGCTTCAGGCATCACAACAAAACTATAAATATCTGCCATTTATGCTGTTACAATGTACTATAGGATTCATAGGATTTTGTATTTTTATACACATTCTCTCTGTTGCCTGCTCCATATCCTCATTAGATACCACTAGCTTTTCTCCTCAGTCTAAAAAACTTTTCCATGTGTCTCTGACTCAGTCTCTGACCCTTAAAGACTCTGTCTTCCCCTGTTTCTCCTTTTCTGACATCTGCATGTTGTTTCCTCCTCACGTTTAATGTCCTCTAAGCCCATCTCTCTTTCTCTCCCTCACTGTCCCTCGCTCTCTCCCGGGGGTTCATAGCTCTGCAGTGGCTTGGCTCTGACTCATCATGCATGGCGTGTGTGGTGTGCATCCAGGTCTGTATGTGTGCACAGAGCGTATGTGTGTATAACTGTGTGTATGTGTTTTCGCCACAGAGTCCAGTGAACATGAGGACAAGAGCACAGATGCCTCTGGGGAGGTTGCTGTTGACGCCTCCATTCAACCCCCACCCTCCACTGAGCCCCCAACAGAAGGAGAAGAGGCCCCAAAATCTCCCTCTGAATCCCCGGCCAAAGTCCCAGACGCAGATGAAGAAGAACTGGGTCCTCTCCCTGACAACTGGGAAATGGCATACACTGAGAAGGGGGAGGTTTACTTCATAGAGTAAGACACATACAGTACATCGTGCTTAAACATAATTTGAGATCTTTAAAGTGCTAAAATGGGAATTTGATTGTAATAACACATTTACCTCAACGTCTGTAGCTGCAACTTAAAGCTCAAATGTTTTAAGAGATAGTGGGAAAACATCACGCTTGAAAATATTTAGAAAAACTTCTTATCCAAATAAATGCATGTCAAGAAGCTTTCCTACTTCAAAAACATGGTTTATGTATGGTTCAGTGTGTGAACTTCAGTGCACCCATCTGTTTGAATAATTGATGTAACTCATTGCTTCAATTTAGACGCGCAGGATGCACACATTCACGTTCAAGCCTATGAATACTTTTGTCCCATCCTCTCACGCTTACGGGGTAATGGCTTGAGACAAATTAGAGGATTAAAAGCCATTTAGTTTACCTTAGAATACCCCCTTGTTTCTCTTTTCCCCTGCACTAACATACGCACACAAACCCAAAGACATATGCACACTCTATCAACAGTACCTGTCTTTCATGTTGCTTTTCACTCCTGTCTTTCTATTATCCGCTCTGTCAGTCTCTCTGTGACCTCTGTTTACCCCTTCCCTCTGCACATTGCCCTCATCTACACATCTCTCCCTTCATCTGCAGTCACAACACCAAAACTACATCATGGCTGGATCCTCGGCTCGCAAAGAAAGCAAAGCCGCCAGAAGAATGCAGCGAAGACGGTGAGTTAAACCATCTGTTAACCTGTTTGCTTCGCAGTTTTGAAGGCTTTGCTTTGTGTTCATCTTTCGTGGCTCGTGGGAGTGTGTCATCTCGTCATCACCTGCTGTTTGTGTACCTGTGTTGTCTGTTTCTGACTCAGTGTTCCGGTGTTTTTCTCTCTTCGAGAAAAAGAGCATCAATATTTTTGTTTTGAGTGTTTGTCAGTCTGCTGCTGGTCTCACTGTTCTCCGCAGGTTTTCACAAAGTACTCACATGCAGAGGAGAGAAATTCAAGTTGTTGAAACTTGACACGTTGATTTCTTTTTACGAGATTTTTTTTATTGAGAAGGTATCACTAACATGGAGTCCTCTTGAAATTCATCTGGTAGTCCTTTCAGTAATTAAAGTCGACTGTTTTATTGCTGGAAGTAATACATTTCAATCTAAGATTTATTCAGACCTTCCCAATGCATTTTAATGTCAGGGGGGAGGATTTTTTCTTATGTTAACATTAACCTATTCCTAGTAAGTAATTTCTTAAAATCTCCTCCTTAATATATTTAATCACAAAACAACAGCTTCACTCTGCTCACCTTACCTGACTTTTTATGACACATACACACAGCTACACCTGTGGTCTCTTGCTACACACACACTTTGTCCCGCCTCTCTCTGTTTCTGTGTCACTGTATGTGTCTGCTCTTTTTTATTTATTCATCCGCAGTGTGTCTTAAGAAGCCAACCCAAAAAACACAACCTGCAATTTGGATTCTTTACATCCTCTTTCAGTTCTCACAATAGCAGGTGAGCTGCATATGAGCTGGGAAAGACCCTGCCTTGCTTCAAACTATATGTCAAGTGTGGCACTCGAGATAACAAGGTTATAGATGCATGTTGTGGAAATATTAAACATGAATACAGTGCCAGATCAAAGCCCCTCTCTGTCAAATTCAGACCATAATACAGTCCTGATCTGATTCTAACCTACAATAGAATCTTATTTCAATGGACTCAACAAAACGATGGGACTCTTTGAAAGCTGCAACTAGCATGACTACAGGAAGTGCCTATTAACAAACGACACACTGAAAAAAGCAAATGAACTCGATGTATTTTTTCTCAGGTTTGAAACACATGACTTGAAGTTGAGCCTTACACAATTCAGTCACTTTCCGGGCAGCAGAAAATCCACAGATCAAATCCCTGCTCTTCTCTTAAAGATCTGTGTAGAAGACTTCACTCCAGCTTGGTTTACGCCATATTTCAGCAGTCTGCGGATTCACACACAGTTCCTGCCCTCCGGAAGAAATCCACAATTATTTCCATTCCAAAGAAGTCTTGTCCAACTGAAAATAACGATGACAGACCTGTGGCTGTAACTTCCGTAGTGATGAAATGTTTTGAAAAATATTTGGTGTCCATGTTGAAAGCAGGGGTCAGTTCTGAGTAAGATCCACTCCAGTTTGCCTACAGGTAGGGGCGGGGTACAGACGATGCAATTAACAGCATCACTCACTTGGCTTTAAAACACCTTGAAGACCCTTTGTTGTTTATTGATTTAAGTTCTGCCTTTATTATTTTGCAGCCTCATCTGCTGAAAAGAAAGCCTGGAGAGTCATGCTGGTGTATCTGTAAGCCCTGTAGTCTGTACATTTTGACATGCAGGGGGCACAGATTGCATGCACAGTGGTCAGTTCTCTAACTACTGATAGTGATATTAGTAAACAAAACTCTATTGTAGATTAGTCATGAAATTTAAGAAAAACCTGTGGTTTGCATCAAGCAACACAAAAGTGGCAGCATGATGTTCTTCAGGTCACCTGACTGATATCAGACGTCCTGCCATGTGACTCTTGAGCATTTGCGATGATAAAAATATATATATCGTTCAGCCCTAGTGTTGATCTCCTGTGCTCCTGTCACAGGGTGTGGTCAGAGAATGTGGTTGTGATGAGATTCAACGAAGCAGGATCTGAATCAGAACATTTTCTACCTCTGCCCAGTTCTCCTGATCTTCAATTTTATCCCTTCTCCATTCCCACCCTGCATTCTTTCTCATCATGTCTCCCTCTCGCTCCCCTTTCAATGTCCTGCCTAATATTTCTCTCCGTGCTCTCTCTTTTCTCTCCCACCTTCATTCCACGTCTCTCTCTCTCTCCCTCTGACCAGTAAAGGGCCGAACTGTGACAGGAATTCTAATAGCATTTCTCAGCTCTGCACAAACTGATTCTCACATCTTGTACACACACACACACGCACACACACGCACACACACACACACACACACACTCACACACACACACACACACACACACTCACACACACACACACTCACACACACACACACACACACACACACACACACACACACACACACACACACACTACTGTTCTTAGTTCACAAACCCTTCTCACAACCGTGGCCGACGTACTTCAGCCTCGTCTTGGCAGAAATCATATTCCCTAACGCCAGTGATGTTCAGACGCCAACTTTCTGTCAACTTTGGCGCTCTGTGATGACTTGTTTTGTGCTTTAAGGTGGTAACTTTGCTCCTGTATATGGCTCTTTCACAACTGTGCCTCTGTGCTGGAGCTTTTTAAACCGTACCAGAGTGGTCTGAGACAGACAAGCTGGAATAAAGAACCCAATCAACAGTGCCTACATTTAGTCACAGGATTGCAGGTATTGAAAATAAATAAATGTTTAAATCCTGCAAGTCAAGCACTTATAATGCAGGAGATCCAAGAACAAGTTACAGTAATTTACAGTAAAGTGCTTCAATTCATACAGCCAAAGCTGGAATCAAGACCTTCGACTAGCCTGCAAAGTACTCTCATTACCAAACCAGAGAGCACAACCAACACTAACCTGCTTGCTCTAGCATGAACACAAAATAGTTTGATTAGCATTCGCTAGCGTATTCAAGAGGGAATGCTACTCTACGCTAAATTAAACATGTGACACAGTATTGTGTTTGTTGATGTTCATTTTCCTGCCTGAGCCAGTGAGCACTTTGAAAGATTAGAACGTAGTCTAATCGTACTTTTAAGAAAGGTACATATGTCAATGATGAAACCTGTATCGTGATTCTGTCATATTTAAACACTGAATATTCCCTCTTGCATGGTTGATCTTTGTCATAAGAGAAACAGATAGTATCTAGATAAGCATTCTTCTGTGAAAGAAGCGATCAATTTACTGCACTCACTATCTTTGGTCCATTCCTCTGGTGTTTATTTACCGTGCAAATTTGATCTGTGTCTTTTGCTCTTTTGCTCTGTCCGTCTCTGTCTTTTGGTAAGCAATGGTAAAAGGAACCTAACACTGAAGTGATCTCTGCCAGCTCTCCACTTACACAGCAATAAATGGAGCAACACCTTAGCTATAGCTGTACAAAGAGATTTCCCCACTGAGGCAAACTTACAACAGAGGTCACAGATGGTCCAGGCGCTGTTCTAACGTTGTAATGTGATTAACAGTTGTTTCCACGCTCAAGAGTGTTTGCTAATTTTGGGCCAATGTCGTCGTTTGAGCACTGAAATGAAGGGTTTATTTGTTTGGTTGTTGAGCTCTGATTGTGCAGTTTTCAAATGATACAATTTGAATGGAAGCGAGGATGTCAGAATTTGCATGAAGTGTGAATAAACGATAAATGTGGGGAGGGAGGAGCACGGAGAGGTGGTGCTGATTTTAAATGCCCGTCCACCCGAAGGATTTCCCACAGTCTCCCAGCATCAGAGGAAGGAGACAAGCATTCAGACATCCTTTCATCATCGCTGTTTCTGCACCGTCTCCCTTTTTCCCTTTCCTTTGCTTCCATCTTATCGCCCTTCTGCTACACTCTCTTCAACATTCATATCCTCATTCACTATTCCCTTTCCCCTTGCTCCCATGCTGTGTTTTGGGTGAATTTTAGAGGCTTGTTTGTGTTGATGTGTTGCGCGTTCTTTTGTGTACATTGCATTGTATCTATATGCGGAGGCTGACTCCCAGAGTTCAAAGGCTCGTCACCGATGATCTGGTTCGCTTGAATTTTTTTGTCAGGCAAGGCTTTTTGTTATGTTACACAAACCGATATCTCCTCTCTTACTCTGAAGAAGCAATAAAAAAGGACGGGACACGCTTCAAATCAAAGCAGGTGTTGGTTTCCATTCAGGCTTTGATACAAACTCAATCACAACAGCAGTTTAAGATTATTCTTTGTGCTAAAGTAAATATTCTCATATTCGTTAAGAGGAAGGAATTCTCAGCGAGGCCGATATGACAAGGTAGAAAGAAACCACATCTGTAACCAACTGAGACTGAGTTTGATGAGAAATAGAAGATTAGAATAGATAGGAAGTGATGATGGCGTGCAGAGGGTCGCCTTGCCTGTGCTTCTTTTTGAAAAGAGCCAAATGAAGATGGAGAGACGTTTGCTTCTGATGAGAGTTGAATCATCTTCGTTCTCAGTCAGATGTGATGGACTTGTGCTAAAATGTTGCCTCTGCATTACATCACTGTCATAACGCTTATTCGTGATGTCTGGACTAAGACTTTTTCTCTGCCTGTTTCTCACACTTTCTTTTTACTCCTTTGATCCTTTTTCTTTCTTTCTTTCTTTAGTTTCCTGTCTTTGTCTGCTACATCCAGATGATGAAATACTAAATACTCAAATACTAAAAGGAATCAGCTTTGAGTGTTTTGAGTGCTAGTAAGCCAATGTTTACATACCAACACACTCAACTAAGAAGGTGATAATGGCAAATATCATATTATCATATAACAAACATACCATTCAAACATGACATCTCTTGTTGGCTGTTTCTATCATCATCATTATTATCATTGTATTATCTTCATTTTTGACACTTTATTTACCAAAAGGTTCAACAATAATTTGAAGAAAATACATGGCACTAAAGGAAGGATTGAAAACTAGTGGAAGCTCTACAAAAATGACACTTCTGGTGTTTTCTGTCAGAATTGATCAGGTTGTTATTTGTTTTAGCCTTCTTACGGGTTTGTATTCTGCCTCCAGGGGCCCGTTTCTGAAAGACGGTTCAACAAACTCTCAGAGATCCTGAGATCTGAGTTGATTTACCCACAGGTGGAAAACTCTGAGTTTCCAGTTCCAGAACAGCTGATTTGAGTTTGTTAAATCAACTCTGAGTAGGTTCACTTGGTGTTCAGCGCGTGCACCATGAGGATAAAAAGCCAACATTAATGGAGCCCCAATACTACGATTCACCATGGCAACAGGTGACAAAAAGATATCCTCGTACTTTAACCATCTCGAAATATAACCTATCTTCATGCGGACATACGGTGAATATGCACGGTTTTTAGAAGGGGAAAAAAGTAACATTGCTGCAGCGCAAAGGAGAGAGAGGTGTAGGAGAAAACAGCTGCTCGCATCAGCACGTAATGAATTCTAATAACTTTTATATTTAATCAGAATTATAACATCGCAATTCCAAACTTGTGGAATGGTATTAAACCTAATATTTATTTTCATTAAGATGAAATCCAGCAGAAGAAAAGCGACTTTAAAACAGCTCAAAATGAAACATAAGAACAAACTGGGCTCATGGTGGTATTTAAATCATATTTGACATATTAAACAAAGTGAACTAAATTCAGTGTCTATTTGAATGTGCATTATCTTTATCCCCAACATAATGCTGTATTCACACACATAGGCTAAATGTCCTCTCACCTTTATCCTGTTTAGTTTATTAATTAGCTCTAATTAAATTAACATCTCCCGACGTAAATGTAGGCTCTTATTCCCTGCGGAGTAATGAACCCCTTCATCTCGAGGCTCCTCGACTAAAATACATTCCATGTTCGACAAAATAGTTCATTTATACGCTATAGTATAGCCTACCTAACATATAGTATTAAAACAACCGGGATTTGTATTCAGACAAACTGTGAATCTTCACTAACACGGCGTGATACGGACTGAATGAAAGAATGAGGAAATGAAACGGCGTTTCTGGCTCTGAAAGAGGGAGGAGACGAGGAGAAACTCAGGGTTCATTGAAGAAAACCTGCTCCTGACCAGGTTAGGTTCACAGACTCAGTTACTATAGTAACTGACTCAGAGCTAAAGTTACCTCTCCCTCTGGAACGGGCCTGAGTTACCCCTCTTTCTCGGGTTTTAGTGACCTCCCCTGCTGAAACAGAAAACACAGTTTCCCTCATTTCAGGGTTAACTGACTCAGTGTTTGCACAAAACCTGCTTTCTGAAATGGGCCCCAGGTCAGGTGAGGTTATTGAGTTCTTGACTGCTTGTCGGTCAGGAAGACTTTGCGTGAGAGGGAAGATGAGTCATCTAATGCGGAGGAATCATGTCAAGCCAGACATTGATACACATTCACATAAAGAAGCACCTTAACAAACAAGCAAGCCCCTGTGAGCTTATAATATACACAAACACATGATGAGGTGCTTGACACATACTGTACACACACACACACTCATTTGATTGCATTATAACAGACGTGGAGCAGACTGATGATTTTCAGCCTGACAGGCTGATTGGTGACCGGCTGGCCCTCACAGCTATAGGCGATTCTAGTGCTGGGCAATTAATCAAGTTTCAATTTGAATTACGATTTTGTCTTCCCACGGTCATGAAGACAAGATAATAGAGATGAAACTATGAGTGAGCCCTACACTGTGCTGTGCTTGTTTTGGCCAAAGGTTTCATCATGTGTGGTAAATGTTTCAAAGTGTTTGTTGTTATATTTTGATCACGAGAGTACCAGTATCACCTCTACCTTAGAAAACATTGTTTATTTTTATTTATTTTTATTAAATATTTTTATATATATTTATTTTCATGTATTGCTTGTTACGTGAAGTGTGCAGAATGTTTTTAGAGTGTTCGATACAGATGTTGTAGAATCAATAAGTTATCGTGTTTAATAATCATGATCTCAGTATTTATCAAAATAATGGTCATCGTGAGCTGGCCTAGCTAATTCTTTCCCGATTTCAGATTTTGTTTTGTTTTGCTTTACATATATGAAGACACTTCCACTATAAATGATGGCATAACAGTTCATTAACAGCCTGCTTTTAAACGTACAGTATGTAAAATCCGCCGCTAGGGGGCTCTCAATCAAAACAATAACAAAAGATGACGTCGAGGATCGCGGGGTATTATGGGAGAAAACGAACAAACTCCGTGTTGAATCAATACGAAGGGGCGAAACCGACCTGAGAAAGGCAATATGTGTACTGACGATGTATCCAAGTATAATTTACATGACGTTTTTATCACAGCAGCACATACAGCAACAGAACGGCAGCTTTCAGAAGCAGCTCCCGCTAGCTTATGCAGCGGTCTTTGACGTAACATCTGGTGACAACGATCAACATTTCATGTCTATCATGGCGGCCGCCTACAAGAAACATACCGTTACAACTATAAAATTACAGATTTCTCTGGCTTTGATAACTTTTGGAAATATTTGAGGTGATGTAAGTACTCAGCTAAAAAATATATATAACATGGGTTTAGTCAACTTTTAATTTAAGTTAGATATTTAAATGTAAACATTAGCATGCAATTCTACATACTGTACCTTTAAGTATGAACTTCAAATTGAATGTTCATTTAAGAAAAGTTACAAAAAAATGACTTTGATGTCAATTATAGTTCTTTTTTTTAAAGTTGTTTTTTGGGCCTTTTTGCTTTTTTTGGATAGGACAGCTGAAGAGAGACAGGAAATGTTTGGAGGAGAGATTGGGAATGACATGCAGCAAAGGGCCCAGGTCGGATTTGAACCCATGGCCGCTGCAGAAATGACCTATGTACATGGATGGTGCAATGAAACCACTAGGCTATCAATTATAGTTCTTGTAAGAAAGCATTGTGATCAGCCAAAATCTGTGTCGGTAGGTCAGAAATTGAAAAAAAAAAAAAGGAAATTGGAATCGGCCTAAAAGACTTGCATTTAGTGCAGCTTTACATAAAAAACAGAAACAAATATACTCTCTCTGTATTTCACCAGCAGGAAGTACAGACAACAAAGAGCCCTATGCTTAGGCAAGAAAAAAAGACTTCCACTGGTGGTTTCCATGGAAACTGTCTCCCTTTCACTTTAGGGGGAGGGCAAGCGTCTGGTGGATGAGTTAGGCCGACATTTAAGGTGGCTCATGGACAGAGTGGGAGGGAATTTAAGGTGGTTTGAAGTGTGAATCCATCTGAATTTCACCCGCGAGGCTCAGAAGGGTCGTGTGAGGTAATGGCGCTGCAGTTCTGGTGGTTCAGGCAGACAGCGAAGCAGAGCTGAGATAATTGCAGTGTGTACCCCTCTCACCTTGTGCTGCACAGTCAGCATGCTCAGCAGCCAGGACACACACACACACACACACATTCACAAGCGGATTATTGATATCAAGATGACAGATCTGGTCTTAATTACATTACAGCATAAGGCGATGCTCCAATATCAGTGTTACTCAGACCTAATCATTGTGAAATGATAAAGATGAAGAATTGTGTCTGCATGTGAGTAGGGATGTAAAGATTAATCGTGAGGCAGTTAAAAATCGATTCAAAGCTGTCAAGGTTCACATCGATTCTCTGAAAAATGAATCGCAGTAACAGGGTCCGAAATCCACACCCGCCAAGCGCCAAATGCGGGTAGATTTTCCGTTTGTTGAGTACATTTCAGAGGGTTATCTGCCACAGGGCGGGTAAATATTTGACCAGAAAGTCATAAAAACTATGCTATGAGTATTAAGCACGTTTTATTTAGCTGCAGCCGGCTTTCCCTGCTCCTCTCTCTGCTGTCATGACTGAGAGCATCGCGGAGCACGCTGCCTGAGACACACCAATTTCAGAGCAAACGCACACACATATACACACACACACAGCGCGCGCGCGCCCCTTTTAACTTAAAGTGCATCAGCACGTAGCCTACAGTTGATCCGTACGGACCGAGTCGGGAACATGTGATCCGGTCAAACGGTCGGTTCGACTTTTCTCCGTTCACTCGTCTGCAGCTAACATAATGATAGCAACGTCCTCTCACCTGCTGTAGTCTCAGTCTGTGAACGTCTCCACTCAGACTCTGTGAAACAGCGCTGCGTTATAAACACCGCAGATATAGTGCAAGCTAAATGCACGCGCAGCAGGAGCAGTCAGAGATACACACACGTCTAATAAAGAACAGGCTGATTATATTGTATAAGTGTCTAATAATGTCAAAGCTAAATCAAGAGAAAACTTGTTTTGTGGAATAATAATGTATTATTCTCTGATGGTTAGTTTTTAGTCTGTAATGTTGTAATGCGGGGAGCAGGGGGGGTCTGGGTATACCTATTTAAAAAATAAAGGCCAGCAAATATATTTTTTAATTTCTCAATTCCCTGATCTGATAAAATGATTGAATCTGTGACTTTAATCTGTGATTGATTCAACAGAACATAATGCCTTCTCAATTAAATGTACTGTAACAGATGTGTATGTGACACAAAAACCCTATTTGTTATTTCTGCCGTTAAAAAATATGTTTGACCAGTGAATTCTTTCATTCAAAAAGTCAAAAAGTTAATTTGGGACCCTGCATGTGATGAGTGTCAGCAGCTGTAGAGCAGAGGCGGTTGGTTGTAACAAGCAGGCGTTACTATGGCGGCTGTGAAGCCAAACTATACTAAGAAACAGGTTTGTAGCCCCGCTCACCCAAACGAGTGTAAGAGCCAAAGAGATTACGAGGTGCATTAGTGCTTTCATGAACAAATTAAAGGAATCTTTTTTAGTTATAATTTTTCTTCAGTCTCATTTTGTAAAATAAATCGTGAAAGAATCGTATCGTGAACCCAGTATCGTGAATCGTATCGTATCGGGAGGTGAGTGAATCGTTACATCCCTACATGTGAGTGAATCTCAAAAACATTGAGAGGTTTGAGTTTGAGGATAGAAATGTTCTAAAATGACGATTATTCATATTTTTAATATAAAAAAAGATGTCTGATTAGATACTATGATAGAACCACAATTATGTATTATTATCTTTTACTTATTATTGTATATTATTATTTAAAAAATGATTTCAACTTGAGAAGTTGGAGGACCGTTTGTTATTTTTTATGAATTACATTTGTAAAAATCTGAAAACAAAGTCTGTTTTCTTTCTTTCTGGTTTTGAACATCTGTCTGGAGCTGCATTTTAAGAGAACGCGTCCTGCTGATGAAAACAAATCTTAAAGAGATTTTTTTATTGACTAGAATTCTGCTCGATTTCAGTGAAGTATCCAAACATTATTCATGAAGACATATTTGACATATAAGGACTTTATCATCAATGGGTCTGTTTTTTTCCTGGTGATTTCTCCCCAAAAAAATAAACTTATTTATAAACTTAATTATAACTCCAACCATTAACTTATTGAGTGACTAGATAATTTGTAAATAATTGTGTGAAACATGTCGTCCTTGAATGTCTCGTACTTAAGAAGAAAAAGTCAAATATGAAGTATTGTGTTAAAACAATGAATCAAACAATTGACTTGGTTAAAGAAGATAAGAAAGAAAAATAATGTAATGAAACTTTAGATCTGTCGTGCTGTTTGTTGCAGACACTGTATATAAATATATATTTGTCATGCTGAGTTCCCCTGTAGAGAAGCTGTTTGTTGAAGCTTTTCCTTGAGGTGATTATTTCTTGATGTATGGAAGCTAGAAATGAAAACTAAAACCATGGCACATAAACTTTTCTGAACTCAAAAACACTCCTGCCACTCCACACCAGTTGGGAACCACTGCACTCCCCCCAGAAAGATTAACCTCAGAAACTCTTGACAGTAGCATACGAACTCTTATGGTTATCCCTGTTTTTTAGCATTACACTGTTAATATGTCTACAATGTGCTCTCTGATGGGTCTAGCGGTACTTCAGAGCTGTTCAGTCACTCAGTTAAACGCTGATGTGTTTAGTGAGATTGTCTATTTACAACTAAATACAAATTCTCGGTAACCATCTCTACACACACTCTGTTCCCTCTTAGTCTGACTTGTTCAGTTATTTCATCTCGCTCACCTTTGCTCCCACCAAGGTTGTCACTTTTTGAACGTGTTTGTGTTTTTATGTGCATGTGTGTTTATATGTGTTATAAAGCTCAGGGTCAAACCATGTGCCACATTGTAAGGGGGTCATCTTTTTTTAACTCTGTATGACACTAGTACCCCTTCACGTCTGTCAGGTTTACTTGATTTCCCTGTGGGAAGCTTCCACAAACAGACCTAGTCATGAATTTCATGAATTAGAGTATTCAATACAAGACATGTGGATGAATAATTATGAAGGAGGACGAACAACCTTCTAACAACGCATGCTGATGAATGCTAATCAGAAGCTGTATTTCTAGTATATGTCTGAGTGGGAGGGGAACAGCTCGTGCAGATGGGCTGTTACTGTGGGTTTGTGTATACTTTTGTATGTTAGCTGAGCTTTATAACCCTTGTTGTTTTCTTGATGCCTCAGTGAAAGCTGTGTGTGTCAACGCTAAAACATCATGAGTGTGTGTGTGTGTGTGTGTGTGTGTGTGTGTGTGTGTGTGTGTGTGTGTGTGTGTGTGTGTGTGTGTGTGTGTGTGCGTGTGTGCGTATGTTTCATTGGGAAGTCAGGAGAAGTCAAATAGAGGAATTGGACAAAGAGTACAAGAACGTTAGCAGTGCCCTGAGACAATAGAGAAGGAGAGCTAAATCAGCAAAGAGATGGATGAAGTTAGTTGGCAACAAAGAACCAGAGGAGGCAAAGAAAAAGACAATTAACACAACCATGGAACCATCCAAGGCAAAGACCAGTGTGTGGGTTAAGAATTTAGAGACAATCCTGAAGAAGTATGTTGAGGCTGTAGGCCAGGAAGGATTTCTGCACATTAAAGAGAATGAAAGAAGGAGAAGAGCTGAGATGGATGATTTAAATGTTCTTCTGTCTACTGCTCTGCTAGGTATGGATGTCTTTGTTGTTATTGGTGTCTCCATGAAGAAGCCGTCGCAACAGGTTGAGCGTTGTCTGTCTGTTAAAGGAGCACTTCGGGTGCATCTCACTTTGAGCTCTGAGATTCATGTTGTCTCCCCTCAGTGGTTCAATTTAGTGCGTAGATACCCTCCTCTGCTCTCACAATAAACTGACTTCATTTCCCTCGTCTGTTTTCTCTTCCTCATAGAGCTGCCCTATGGCTGGGAGAAGATAGATGACCCCATCTACGGCAGCTACTATGTAGAGTAAGTCTCCCTGCTGACTTCTCCTGTGAAGAGCAAAGAAATGCAGTTCTTTGCTTTACAAGGCCTCATTTTAGATTCAAACGACAGTTTCATGACTTGTTTTTTAATGAGTTACTGTTCATAAGTACAGTTTATGGAGAGGACAGTTTCTAGATCTCGCCTCTTAAGTAATTATTTCTCTTCAACTTAAAAAACAGATAGATAGATAGATAGATAGATAGATAGATAGATAGATAGATAGATAGATAGATAGATAGATAGATAGATAGATAGATAGATAGATAGATAGATAGATAGATAGATAGATAGATAGATAGATGAGAGTTAAAAATTGCTCTTGAAAAGAATAATTTAAAATATAGAACTTTTGCGACTAAGAAAAATAAATTGCTATAAAATGAACTAGCCTGCAGCTAATGTTGTCTTTTTTAAATAATTTGTATTTAATCGTTTGAAAAAAACATTGTATGTCAGCATAAGCAGAAATACATTTTAATATGGTTTTGTAGGGAGAGCTAAGACAGAGTAAACCAACAAAACGTAAAAAGCATAAAAGGACTGCCTGAAACTGGCAGCATAAGGGCTGCGAGCCATGTTTCTTTATTTTTCAGACTATTAAGATGTAATGTCGTTGATGTCGTTTTTTATTACTTACACCTCCAGCATAAACGTTAACTGTTTGTTAAATATGTACTATTAGTATTTGCGTCCTGTTCATTTTGCCTTTATTATAAACTATCCGGGCTTTTAGCTTGCATGATTTCATAATAATAATAATAACTTTATTTATATAGCACCTTTAAAAACAGACGTTTACAAAGTGCTTTGACAGACAAAGCAATGGCAAGAACTCAGACACAAAACAATGAACATCAACGGTAAGGCCAAACAGAGACATTTCTTCAGAGGGAGAAATATATGTACACATAAATGCAAACACCAGTAATAAAATAAGACAATTTACGACAGCCGGTTTTAAAAGACAGTTAAGACCATGAAGCAATTTTAGTAAAGAAGAAGAAGACGACATCACATCACAGGTCATAAAAACAGAAATTGACACAAAAAAGGGGTGAAATAGAAGATAGCTGGTAAAAATATTTTTGTGTTTTGTGTTGACGAGTTAGCTTAAACATGACCTCAGCAGCTACCCCTCATTACAAACATGTAATAGAGTAGAGCTACAGGGAGTCATTCTGACACGACAGTATGCACCACAACATCAAGTTTAAAGCAGCTTACATTTGGAGAGAGCAAAAATAGCACAGCATCCTTTGTGAGTCTGACCTTAAGTCGGGGCAGATCGCAGTGGAAAGTGATGCGCGCTTTGTGGTTCTATCAGCAGCAGACATCCATTCTTTGTGACTTCTTCCCTGCATTAATCTTCTTCCATTTTTTATGTAATGATTGTTTTTTTCAGTCACATAAATCGAAGAACTCAGTTTGAGAATCCAGTCCTGGAAGCCAAGAGACGTCTGGAGCAGCAGAGGCAGATGCAGAGTCAGGGACTCTCTGCTCTACCACTGCCCACGATATACAGAGGTACACACTGAATGCTACAGGAGGTGCAGTACTTATATCAAGACATGAAACTCAAAGAGTTGCTCAAACATAAAAATGTAACAGCGTGGGGCCTCGTTCTGCGGTCCATCAAGGACTCCTGAAACTCTGTGGTACATCGTTTTCCCAGTTCATCTCATATAACTGGCTGTTTCGTGAGTATCTAATGGGACAGATGCACAATGTCATAATGCAAAGGGTCGTATAAAGATAACTGTCAGTGTGGGGGACAGAGAACATTCTCACCCTGAGGCAACTATTCGGCCAATCCAGGCTCACATATGAGTACAAACTAGACCAGTACAAAATGTACCGCTTCATCCGAGTGAAAACTTCACATCTCGAACGTGTCATCAAGATAATAAAGCTATAAAGTTAATCTGCTTTATTGGTGCTTTTCTATAAAAAAAAGTATCATGTGTCAAACCAAAGTACACGTTTCTAAATATTAATTTGTCTAAGATGTCACATTTCACTGTCTTCACTGTCTCCCCCTGCAGAGAAGCCATTGTTTACGAGGGACCCAACCCAGCTGAAGGGCACCTTCCTGTCAACAGACCTGCAGAAGAGCAACATGGGATTTGGCTTCACAATCATAGGGGGCGATGAGCCAGATGAGTTCCTGCAAGTTAAGAGTGTAATACCAGAAGGACCTGCTGCTCAGGACGGAAAGATGGACACAGGTAACTGTGTGTACAATACAGATTTTGACAACTGGTTAAGGAATGACTTGAAGCACAGCCTCTCTTATTCTGACACCTCAACATTTTTCGACCAAAAAAAAGTCCTCCAAAGCAAACCAAGAGACAAGAGCTTTTACTGGCAGAGTTTCAATTTCATTTAAGCAGATTTGATCTGCCTGTTGGGTAATTTCTGTCAACAACCCCTGTACCTGAAAGAGCAGGGCAGCACAGTTAAGCATCAGGATCCCATAACACTTTTTGCAGTAAAAAACATACTGGTAATTACACTTAAGGCACAGTTGGTGTAATTTATAAATGATTGATGTAATATTTAGGAAATTTTTAAACAGATATTACAAATGGATAACTTGGGAGTTGATGTGTCTATAACAACCCCCCCCCCCCCCATAACAATTAATCTTAAAAGGATATTTCACTGGCCCTTGGTGGCATAATAGGGTTGTCCTATATTTGTGCCTGTCGCACTGTGTGTCCCAGACAAAGACTTCAGATTTCTCCCAGCACTATCTGTGTCCCTTGTCAGTGAGCGATAATGTTGAGCGTGGGATGACATGCAGCAAAGGGCCAAGTTCGGATTCGAAACCATGGCCGCTGCGACGAGGACTACAGCCTCGGTACATGGTGCGCTGTACATAACCGCTGTGCTATTTAGCGCCCCATGTTGCTGCTTTTAGTGGTATAGAGAGACACTGATGTGATTGGCCACAACTGAAACCAGCCCACACAACACATGTAAGATACCACACTTCTTTACTAGGAGATTCATTTTACCTTCCTCATTAGCACTGCCGGTGCAGTATTACTTTACTGGTGTACTTTTCAGGTACACCAGTGCCATAGAATTGTGTTTAAAATTATAACCCCACTAATCCAACAATTTTTAAAGAAATGTCAATATAATATATAACAATAAATACACAAATAGTTTTTTCAGAAACACACTTTAGTTAAGCTCTAACCTTAAAGAGCTAATCGTAGTTAAATGTATTGAGGGCCAAGTTCACAGGCCCAGAGGAGGAAGGACTGTTTGACGCTTCATGTCCGCTTTGCTTTAAGCCTATGAGCGGCCTCATGCCGACACATTGGTGCCTTAAAAACTCATTTAAAGCTCATGTCAGAGCCTCCTTCTCCCAGCTTATACTCACTGCTTTTATGTCTCATCTTCTGCCTATCCCTTTTCTCTTTCATCTGGAATCCATCTCTTTCTATTTGATCTCCGTCTCTCTCATTGTCTCTCTGGCTCACCCTTTATTATGCTTCCTCATCTAACCATGTCATCTGACACTTTTTCTCTGCTTTCAGCCTCAGTATATTTTCATCTTCTTTCTTTTTCTACCTCTCTAGTTTCTCTTGCTTCATCCCTCTATTCTGGTCCAACATCCTTTTCCTCTCTCTGTTCTGATTTCTGACTTGCTCCTTTCTGTTCTGTGACATTGCCGGAGCTGCTCACACACATGCATGCGCACGCACATTCACACTCACACATGCACACAGTCACAGAGTGACACACAGACACTCCCTGCTTGAGATTAGCTGGCCTATTTGAGCTGTGCGGCATTGCTCTTAGGGATTGTGTATGATTGTGCGTGTGACATGTGTGGCATGTGTTTATGTACGTGCACATGCTCATAGAAATGTGTGCGTGTCTGCATGTGTGACAGAGAGTGCCTCCAGAAGTGTGAAATAGAGGATTTGAGGCAGCTGCATTCGTCATGGGGCTGTGACTTTAAAGCTTAAATCCATAACTTTTCGCACGTTCAAACTACAGCAGAGATCACAGAGTATAAAATGTCGCATTTGTAAGTGGTTTCACCTTGTTATAATAACTGGTCTTCATGAAGAAGATTCATGGACAAACCCGGGAAGGTTTACATGAATAGAAGAAGTAGTAGAGATCAAATTAGATAGTGTTGGCATTTTATTACCAACTGTTCCTAGAGTAACAAGTTAATGCCACATAATAAACATCACCCAGGAGCCAAGACTCAAACTGGTAATCAACTGCAACCCTTTTGTTATTTGAGATTTTTTTGGTTTTGCACCACATGGTTGTCATATTCACAAAGACACGCCAAGACGCATGCCAAGTCTTTCTCTCTCACCTCTCCGTCTCACACATACACATGTGGATTGCCTGCAGTGGCAGTAACTGATATTATATCCTTATGTGAATGGGCTAGTGTGCTCTTTCTGTGTTGCAGCACCATGTTCTGATACCGCACAGATATTTGGAATCATAGGGTGACAAGTATTTTTCAACACAGTATGTTTACACATGAACCACTGAGACCAGATCATGTGGTCTGTGTCACATGAAGAACACTGTAGTGGGATTGTGAATGAAGCTGTCATCTCCTTCCTCCTCAGGTGATGTTATTGTCTACATTAACGATATCTGCGTGCTGGGGACCACACACGCAGATGTCGTCAAACTTTTCCAGTCCGTACCCATCGGTCAGAGTGTCACCCTCGTGCTTTGTCGGGGCTATCCTCTGCCCTTTGACCCCGAGGACCCAAGTGGTGCAGCTAGCAGCTCCATGACACCCATTGGCCTGGAGCATCGCCCCCTGGTGGTGAACGGCCGCAGCAGTTACGACCCTTACCTGGAGTATCTGTCACTAAGCTCCCAGCTGCCTCCTCAGGCTCTGGCCCAGGCCTCGCACCCAGGGGACACACATCTGGATGGCTCTTCGCTGCCACCCACCACACCTGGTTCGGCATCGGCACTCACACCTCATGAGGACAACGTGTCCATGGCATCCTCCGGGACTGCAGGGATTGCTGGGGCCACAGCACAAGCTGCAGAGCTCCTGACGGTTACTATGGTGAAAGGATCGGAGGGATTTGGGTTCACTATCGCAGACAGTCCCACTGGTCAGCGAGTGAAACAGGTGATATGTCATGAGCTTCTGTGTTTCTCTGCGTTCACGTATCAGACCTCCATACAACAGAGAAGATGAGTTGCAATGTGACAGATGTTATTTTTTGTCTCTGTTGTATTTGTACAGTAAAACATCTTCACTGCAGAAAACATCTGTCTTTGTTTTAAAATCGGTTATCAAGACCTTCTCTTAAAAAAATGATTAATTCCACCTGATGAGTAAGGTGATTACGGAAGTTCCTTGTGTATTTTTTTGTTTCGTTATAACATACTTATGTATAAAACAATGTTTATGTCAATAACTTGAGATAAGTCGATGAGTACGATTGGTCAAATGGTCCTGCAAATCTTTAAATAGTAGAAATCTTTAATTGGTTTTGAAAAAGTTAAAATTCACGCCAAAGTGTTTGATTTTTTTTACAGCATTACGAGGTATAAGATGCATTATTGTCCCTGAATTCAAAAGTAAATCATGTGTAGGTCTTAAGTAGGAATCAGGTGTATTTACTTTGATAGGTAATACAAGTTAGTCAGTGAGATTAGAAAGTGACTCAGCAATCCAACCAGTCTGAATGTAAATATGTTATGTTGCCATTGTGCAGGTGCTGGAGCCGGGCTCGCAGGGCGGGTCTGGGCTGATAGAAGGAGACCTGATCCTGGAGGTGAACCAGCAGCCAGTGGCTGCAGCGGGACATGGGAGAGTGGTAGAGATGCTCAAAGAGTGTCCTGTTGGAGCTGAGGCAACACTTCTCATACAGCGAGGAGGAACAGGTGAGAGAAAGACTTTTTTTTACATCTATAAATATTGTGATTAGAAGTTTTATAAGGACTTAAATGCATATAGAACAGATTGATGGGGAATGAAAAATTACAGTTTTTATTGTACTTGTGAGGGTTTTAGTAGAATGTAATGTACCCTTGCGAGACAGTAAAAGTGAAGTAATTTACAGCTCTTTAACGGAGGATGGTCATCTCAGACCCATTAATGCCAGCAGGAGTGACTATAACATTGAAGCAAGAATCAGAAGTTGCATTTGATTTACTTTCAGGGACAAAATATTTGTTATCAAAACTTCTGAAGGATGTTGTCTTCTGATTCAGTTTTCATGTGACCTTACACATTCAGCCCCAGCTGCAGCTCTGCAAGAGAGGAATCAAGTAGAGATGACAGTGAGAGCTGGAAGTCAAAAAGATTTTGATTATAATTTTGTTCTATTTTTAAACACTTTTAAATCACAGTGGGCTTTTATGTGATTGTATTTGAAACCCTAGAGGAAACTATTTCTGAAATATTGGATACTTAAGAGGCTAGAAGAAGTTTGCCTGGCACAAAACTGAACAAAATCTTATATTACTGTGTAAAAAGTTCTTGCTACAAAGGGAAAAGATTTAATGATTATTTCACAAAGTAATAATTTCTTCAAGTTGGTGGAAAAAAAGAAACTTAAATCACTCCCTTGGGAAAGTATAGAAGGAGGAAACAGTCAAAGGAAACATCACTGGAGAAAGACACATAAAATACAGAAATAAAACATCATTTTTGTATGTGCGTCACATGCACTGATTAATGCAGAGAGAGTACTCAGAAGTATTAAGATCAAAAACAGTGTGAGCAGATGTCGTAGTAAAGGATGAGTGTGTCACACCATGTGTTGCCAGTGTTTTACAAATGAGGCTTCATCACCAGCATGTCAGCTATGTTTCCTCTGTGACAGACTGGAGACCACCAGGGGGGAATTCAACACAAGCAAATGTTTAAGGATAAGGCAAATCAAAACATGATACAATTCAAAATGCAGCAGCAAGTTGGAATGAGTAATAAAAGTTCATCCTGCCATTGGATGGATCTCAGCTCTGTGGGTGGAGCTGGGATCAAGATGTTTCCTTCCTCAGCATACGCTATAATGATGATGATGCTTCAATAATACAAACTGTATGTTCTGAATTCACACATTTAGATGTTTCTATAGGTTAAGGACAATTGTAACACAGGGTGGTTCCTTTTCCTACTATATTTTGACTCACAGATGTGTCCCTGTGTGTAGTTGACCTCCCCCTGTCCTGTCTTAGTCTCCGTCTTGAATGAATGAATGAAACCTTTATTGCCCCTAGGGGGATTTGCCTTGCACAGAGGGCAAAAAGACTATACAAACAAAAGTATTCTGTTAGATCTTAGTTTACAAGAGCCAATGATTTGTTCACCACCAACTTAAATATCAAGCAAACATTTGATATGGGGTTGTTCTTTATGTCTGTATTGAGATGTTGATTTCATAGGTAGTGTTGTTAGATCACTGTCACAATCTCTGAGTCACAATGAGCTGCTCTACTAAACCTTTCGACACAGCATTTACAACATTCAGCACTTCACCTTCCTCCTGAAGTTCAAGAAGGATTTGACCACACACAACACAAAAGAGAAAGCAAATTCAGAGTGGGGAAGATCAACAAAGAGTAAGGCCATGTTCCTTCTTTTGTGCAAGATGGACCACTAGTGAGAAAATTAAATTGCACAGTGCGAGCCTTATTTGTTTGACGTGTGCTCTGGCACTGGTTTTCTGAGGTCAGTGAGGACTCAGTGGTGGCAGGGTCAGAATAATTACCTGGTGGTCGTTATCCCCACTGAACTCATTATCATCAGACAAACGCACTTAAACCAATAATTCAAACCATATACCATTGTTCAGAAGCCTGGTCAAAGTGAAGAGAGTCAAGGAATTCTTCCTGTCCTACTGTCCATTGAAAACTGTCCAAAGTTTGTGTGTTCTTAATTTTTCTCTGTGGTGTCACAGGTTAGCAGTTCACGTTATGAAGTTCACATTGTCATTAAGTCGGTACTTTTCCAGGGATAACTTGCAGCGGGTAAATACTTGATATGCATTGTTTCTGAGAACAATAAAGAACAATTAAATCTATGCTTTCCTTTGCACTGCCGTCCACTGATTGTGATTTATAGTGTAAGAAAACAGTCAGCCTCTTATGTAACTCAGGTTTAATTAATCAAAGTGTGACAGGGATTATTATTTCAGACCTGAAAAGCAATCAAAGACATGAGCATAATACATAAGACGACCTGATGGGAGTGCTGATGGAAGGTTTTCAACTAACCAGTCCCATCTACAGTCCTAAAGTCCATTATTGAATAAAGGGGGTATACTGATGAACTGTTGTCTGGTCCTAGTGATTTGATTATGTACTGTTTGTTGTTCAGTGAATTCAACTCAATTGATTACATGAAAGCTATTGAAAAGTGCTTAATCTGTGTTGGCATGAATGGCTCAGGTGTTTTTAGCAGGATTCTGGAGCGCATGTATTTCACTGCATGTCAGCATGCATGGATGTGTACGTGAGCAGCTGAGTAAAGCTGTTGTGGTGCTGAGCACTTATTTATGGCCACACAGAGCCAGCAGCTGCCACCTTGTGGCTAACCTCTGCTAAGACACACTCCTGTTTTATGGTGAGTTACCCCATTTCAAAGGCCACTGAAATTCAATATGCAAATGAGACATCCTACACAAACGTATGCATTATCACACATACACGGATATTTATTCAACACATACAAACAACATCCAATAGTGATTAGTTTTGAGTGCTGAGCTAAATGTGCCAAATTACCTCTCTCACAAGAAAGATGCATCTCCTCCTAAGAACTCAACACAGTTACCTCACAGGGACTATCAGCCTGACATACTCGAAATCCTCTGTGAATCTGTGACTCTGTGCATGTGCGTGCATGTGTAAGTGTTAGTGTGTTGGGTCAAAGAGAGGACAAGGTCCTTTACAGTGACTCAGTTGTGCAAAATGTCAGAATAATTAAAAAAGGTTTGTGTTCATAAAGTGGGATTCGCATGCAAACGATCAGTAGAATTAAGCTTCAGAGCATGTTTTCAGATGTGTGACTGGAAGCGTTGGTGTTTTGTGTAACACAGACATGGTGTCAGACTTCTGCTGCATGTGTGTGTGTGTTTTTGTTTGTTTGTCTCTTTGTCTGACTGGGGTAGTGTGGGCACTCGGCCAGAGTTCCACTGAGTTCTGGTCGTGTTCACAGCTCTGTCCCCTGACATCCCCGTTTGAGGCAGAGCCAACCACAGAGATTTAGTTCCACCAATGAGAATGCAGATCATGGCTACACAAGCCAATCAGGGTGATCTGAAGGCCATCCAAAACTCAGCGGGCGAGTCTGAGAAGCCAGCCTGCCAGACTGGCTGACCGCTGACTGGTGAGAGAGCCTCTCTACCAGTCACTCATTTGTAATTCATCAGCATTTATCCGCCACACATCCAGCAGATATGCTGATTAATTGTGTTAGCATTTAAATAAAGTTTAAATGAATCTATGAGGATGATGCTTCTCTTTAATATGAATATACCATTGCCTTGTAGTCCATACTCGTTTCTCGTTTTGGTGGTCATAAAGACAAGTTTCCTGAGAATGAGTAGAACTCCTTAAAGGTTTCCCTAAAGGCCTATAATCCCTGCAGAATGTGGTTATTAGTCCCAGCCTCCCACAGAGCCCTCCCTCTGCTGCTGCTGCTGCTGCTGCTGTGCTGAATCATTTCAGCACCACAGACAGCTCTCCTCAAACCTCCCTTCAAGCTTATGGCATTCATGGATAGAGGGGTTTTTATTGCTATTTTTTAATTCTTCTGGTATCTTTCTCCAAGTTCACAGACACCACAGGGACATTTTCAAAATGGAAAAGATTTCCATGTGGAAAAGGCTCTTTAATTGAGCAATAAAGGAGGGCTGAATGTTGTTGTTTATAAGTGATCATGTTCAGAGATGTTCAATGAAAGCTTTTCCTCTCTGCTTTGCTCCGAAGTACTCTGTTGTAAAGTAATCCCATAAATAAAATCCAACCAGTGCTCTTTGGCATTTCTCAGGAAATCTCATACACTGAATAAATATTTAATACATCAGGAATCTCAAAAGGTTATTTTACAAGAACCCCATCTTTTCGAGGATTCATTATCGATGCTGCAGGGGTCTTGATGCTTTAGGAGTGTGTTTACATGTTTCTATCCAAATGTGTACATGTGATTCAGACTGCATGTTCAGGCAGAGCAGGCCCTGCACGTTACTCTGCCATGTTAAATGTATGTATTTGGGTCTCAGCAGCATAAATGTCTTTGATTCAGTGGAGTCACAGGGGAGCTGCGTTGATGAGACCAATGTTGTGATGTAGAGTGCTCCCTGCTCCCTACATGCAGATAAAACACGACTTACAGGAGAAACAACTTTGCGTGTGTGTGTGTGTGTGTGTGTGTGTGTGTGTGTGTGTGTGTGTGTGTGTGTGTGTGTGTGTGTGTGTGTGTGTGTGTGTGTGTGTGCGTGCGTGCGTGCGTGCGTGCGTGCGTGCGTGCGTGCGTGTGTGCGTATGCCTGTTAGGGGGAGGGGGTCTATGCTTCTGCCTGCAGCTAATGATGTAATTATGTTGAAAACAAACGCAACAACCAAAGTCGTTTAAGAGGAGTTACACAAATAAAGTCAACACAGAATAACATGAAATCAGCAACCAGAGATCTGTTTTCATGTTAAGAGAAGACAATTTCATGCTTTTATCCAATATAATATCTCGTACCAAAATGTTCTTTCCTGTGTTGTCTACATTTCTGTGTTTTGTGACAGATGATCTGTTAACTGTGTTTTTCTTTCCTCCTCAGGTCACATCTCTCCATGGAAGGCCTCCAAACAGGTACAGTGATTGAATCCAACTGTGTCTCTGCTTGTGTGTGTTCAACCTGGGGGAAAAGGGGGGGGGGGGGGTGTTGGGGTGCAGATTTGTTTGTTGAAGCATAGAAGTAGGACAAAAGTGTGCAGGATCAGTGTTTGTCGCAGGGCCTCGGCTTTTGCTTCATTGTGAAATGAGCCAGCGTGTCCTGCTCATTGGTTTGTTTACATCAGATGTGTAACCTCACCAGCTGGAGAAGAGATCTTTAGATTCGTACTTCAACTGCACCTGCTGCTGCTCGTACAGTCAGCAGTCACCCATGATATTTATTCAGACAGGATTTATCTCCTCATGTTTAACTTTAACTTGTGAATATGAATGTGTGTTTGTTGTTATACCCTCCTCTGAGCAAACAGCTATTTTCTTCATTCTGTTACTGAGATAATAATACAGATCTGGCTTATTGTAAGTCTATCATCCTTGAATAACCCATTCCTCAACATTATTCTCTCGGCTTTCTGCACATGGTTAGTACATAGAGATACTCCATGGATATAAGCTTGAAGTCTTTATCTGCAGAGTTTTCAGCAAGATGATCCTTTTTTTTAACCACCTTAGTAAGCTTTTCTGCCAATTATTCGTTTACTTCTTGAAATCGCTTAGAGGTTCACACATCCAACTTTCAAAGTTCCGATACAAATCTGATACCTGGGCTTTTGGTATCTGCTGATAGTACCAATCTGATACCAGTGTGAAATTACAAACCTGTATTATTTACTGTGAGGATAAGACTGGGAATGAATAAGTAAGCACATCCATGAATACTGCTTACAAGTGTTCTCATACTCAGAAAAATATTTACAAATGGCAAACTTTACTTTGGTTTGTAGCTTTCATATCATCACTGGCAAGTTTCTCACATCTTAGCAATGCAGCCGACCAAGTTTACTACTTTGTTTCTTTTTACCTGTCTTACTTTGTTGTTCTACCACCACTCGAAATCAGAATCAGAATCGTTTTTTTATTGCCAAGTGCATTTACACATACAAGAAATTTGACTTGGTGTTTTGGTAAATAAAATAAAATATAAGAAGCAATTACTAATATATATATAATAGAGTATAAAATATAAAAAACACAAAATGTACAAATGGTTGCAATAGGAAACATTAGATTTGCAGAAATTGCAGGTAGCCTTAGAAGTTGTTGACATAACAAACGGGGGAATGTCACATCCTACATGTTGAAACATAAGTCGTCAAATTTGACATTTCTTTATTTCAAACATAGAACTCAAAGGAATAGAGAGTTAAACTATGTTGTTCTTTGGGAGCAGATCTTGGTCCAATATTTCAGCTTACATTAGCGTGATGCAGAAATTGAAGCCTGCTATAAACAATCCATGAGAGTGGGCTTATGGGTAAAATAGGAGAAATTCGATCAGCAGTTGAACTTTTGAAAAGAGTTTAACTGAATTTATTTTATTCAATAGAGATGATGCCATTTCACATAGTTTCAATACAGAACATGAAACTGATGTGCTGCAGAGTTTATAGCTGCTGCTAATTTCCAGCGTGTTTCTCCAGTTGGGCCTTTTTGTTCACTGTGTATAAAATACACAACAATCAGTAACATACAAACATGAAACATTAGATGTGTTCTTTGGATGATTGCGTGGCCGTAGATTTCATTCTTTGGAGAGAGAGGAAAAAGCTAATGGAAGTTATTGTTTCAAACATGGTTTCCTTTTTTTGTTACTTTGAATATTAATGTCTGGGATCTTCTAGAGTCAAGCAAATCTTGAAAAAGTAAAAGTAATATCAAGCAGTATGCAGTTTTAAAGTAAGTGGGTGAATGTTTCATGGAGACATGAATAGGATCAGACCCTTAGTGGCACAGTGGGCTCTAATTCAGAGTCTGAGCGTATCAGAAGTCCAAGCCGGTTGGGTTTGGGCAAATGGAGAGGCCTGGCATCTCCAAGCACACTTGGTATTTTGTAACATGTAGGTGCAGCAAAAATTGGATTGGTGAAGTTGAAAATGAATCTGAGGTTGTAGTGCTTATTAAATAATTCATCAGCCAGTCTCATCACTTGTCTAAAAGGTCCGAAAGAGATCAGCCAATCAGAAAGACGCATCAAGAAAATGCTCCAAAAAATGTAGGAAACTATGTTGATAACTTTGTCAGTCAGATAGAGGCTGTGATGCAGTGATTAGTGATTGATGGCTGTGAATCTGTTTCCCTTTATAAACAGCATACTACTGAGTATGTGATTTAAAGAATAGGCATTTTAAAAACTATTACATAGCCAAAGGTTAATGATAGAAACTTTGGTTGTTCTAGGACTCTAGGATCTTATGGTCTCTGAAGGCTTTAGCAAAGTCCAATTTATAAAAAAAGTCCCTTTGCACTGCCACCTTGTCCTCCACATTAGCAGGTAAAGTGAATTTCATTGCAGTTGGCAGGGAAAAAATAAAATGGTCTCAAAAGTAGTGGTTAATCGCTTAAGTAAAACACGTGTTGTTGGTGTTTTCCATATAGTTGCCTGACCAGTGGGACCCACATGGCAGCCCACAAGCAAACCTGTCAGGCTCAGTCTTGCCACCAGGCACACCTTTCCCAAACCAGCCACAGCACCGCACATCTGTGCCAGACTCCACTGAGGGCTTTGATCTCAACAAACCCGACCCCTACGACCTGTACGAGAAGTCGAGGGCTATCTACGAGAGCCGACGTGAGTACTCAACTAAGATTGTTGGAGATGAAGAATTGCTTTACTATAACTGCACACACCATGGTGGTTTGAAATCAAAGAGCCAACCTTTAAAATATCTGCACCCTCATCTCAGGTCCAGAGTATGAAGAGGTGGAGGTGCATCTGCTGAGGGAGAAGACCGGGTTTGGCTTCCGTATCCTTGGGGGAGACGAGGCCGTGCAGGCTGTGAGTCCGGACGCCCGTGACAAGGCTCGTATGGGACGGGCTGGACCACACACATATTTAACCTCATACACACCAAGCTTGTATGACTTGCACTTGACCTCATCTCACACTTCATCCGGTCACACATATTCAGCCAGCACAACCTCCACAAACACACACTTCCTTACAAGCAAACCTTGGCTGTCTCTCACTGTCCTGATGCTCTAACTGCTCAGTACCTCCCATACTAAAATAGCGCCTTGCTAAGTTGTCCTTGTGTAAAACAGCATGCAAACCCAAAACTAGCTCAGGTCCTTTGATCCTCTTCATACATGATGCTAATATTGATTGTCTTTGAACAGATTGTTATTGGTGCCATAATAGAGAACACTCCTGCCGAGCGCGATGGACGGCTTCGACCCGGGGACGAGCTCATTTCTGTAGATAAAAACGTGGTTGCTGGGAAACCACACAAATACGTCATAGACTTGATGCACGCAGCCGCTCGCAACGGTCAAGTCAGCTTGACTGTGAGAAGGAGAGTGCAAATGCCCGGTGAGGATATGTTTTGCTTGTTGTTTTTTAGTTTGTTTTATTCACACTTTACTAACGACAGGAGGACATGCTGCACATTTCACTGGCGTCAAATTAAAAAAACAACTGCTTGCGAAGAACACACATGCTGAAAATATGTGTGCAGGATCAGCTTGTACTTCTCACCCACGCATTGTTTCTGTGGTACTAGATCAGGATTACATCAATCCTGAGGGAAACATTCTTCAGTCAGACTTTGGGGAAGGCCAACACATTTTGTTGTTATAAAAAACAATGAATAATACAAACATTCAAAGAAACGAAACAGCTCAAACTTTAGCCTGCTCACCTCCCTGGTTGAAATGTAAATCAACATGAAGTTGGAGAAGTCTCCATCCAGAATGCTTTGGAGTCACTTTAACTATTGAACAATGTGCTTTTAAAGCCATTAAAAGATTTGTTATTACAATTAATAAGGGAAACACATTTCTGTTATTTTGTTGACTTGTGTTTTGTTCATTAAAAGTGCTGCAGCTGACTCTGTTGTTTGTGATGAAATGCAGTGCAACTGAAAGGGCATTTACATACTCGAGAATAAACAGACGAGCTAAATGAGTTTTTGACAGAGAACCCTTGCAGGAGCAGGAGAGGCACTGTTGTATGTAATACAAACAACAAATTCTACATCTTAAGCTGATTTATATTAAAAGAAGATTGTATAAGATGAAAAAACAACTAGGGTCACATTTTATATTACCATAGCTGCTGCTTTGACACATCCCCTCTCTTGTCTTTCCTCCAGGTGAGCTGTGTCCTGTGAACGGTCGTAGCCCTGGCTCGGTGTCCACACAACATAGCTCTCCACGAAGTGACGCAGCCTCCGCTCTGGGCCCTGCGGCCCTCGCTATCCCCTCTGCCACCTCTCCTCCAGAGGGATCTGCCCTGCAAACCAGTGATGTGGTTATTCATCGAAAGGAGAACGAGGGCTTCGGCTTCGTTATCATCAGCTCCCTGAACAGACCGGAGAATGCCACCGTCATCAGTGAGTTGTTTCGGTCTCCAGCCCTGAAGTGTGTCTGTGATTTTCCAAATCCTAATGACAAACCATCCTGAGGGTGGTGACTATCCTGTGGTGTTTTTGAGTTTTTGCTTTTATTTTTAGTTTGATCAAAATTTAAAAAAAAATGTAGAATGTCTTTGTAGGATATCAGATAATTTGCCACATACTGCCAGTCGTGTTTGTGCTGCATGATCACTTGAGAAACATGGTCAGAAGTGAAATATCTCTTTAATTTGCTTTCCTAATAACCAGTGCGCTTCAAGTCCCCTAACAATTATAACAGATTGTTTTTTCTTATCATATCGAATAGTTTTAAAACTTTCATCAGCTGGGGTCAAACTGAAATCGACTTGTTTCTAAGGTTTGCTATTTATTTTGGTCTTAATTTCATGCCATGGTAGCAATCAATTCGAGTTAGATCTGAAGTCACCATGGACTGACTGAAAAGTGAAGAAACAGTCTCCTGCACTAATACTCAATGCAGTTTTGTGAACATCAAATGCAATCCAAAAATGTTTCAGTACTTTATTCAAATTAAATTAGAAGAATTGCATACCACATTCACACACTGTCTAGTTTACTCCTTTGGCCAAAGACAACAAAAACATTTGTCTTGTTTGGATGTCATAAGGTGGTGATATATATTTAGAAAATGATGTTGAAATGGAAGGTTTGAGTTGTATACTGCAGGCTGCACCTTTTTCTGCCAGGAGAGACTTTTGTTTTAAACAGAATTTTAAAATCGTATTCTCTCTCGGTTCTGTTTTGACATCTTCCCTCAAACTTGTCTTTGACAACCACTTTATTATCGCCTGTTTCCAGCTGTGCCTCATAAAATAGGACGAATCATCGAGGGCAGCCCTGCAGACCGCTGTGGGAAGCTGAAGGTGGGCGACAGGATCCTGGCTGTTAACGGACAGTCCATCATCAGCATGCCGCACGCCGACATAGTCAAGCTCATTAAAGATGCTGGGCTAACCGTCACACTGCACATCATACCAGAGGAGGGTAACTGCTGCATATTGTTTATATACATTAAAATGTTATTCATGTCTGTGAAGCATCTTGTTTTGTCTGTAGTTACTTAAGAAAAGTCCTAGAAATGTGACTCCTTTTTCTTTTTCAATTTCCTTTGCAAAGGTAAGTCTCAGAGACAAAATGCAGTATGGGTCTGAGTTAAATGCTTCAATCTAAACTTGATCTTTCAGTCAAAGCATTTAGACAGATCAAGAGTCTTTTCATCATGACCATTATAACAAAGCTTCAAATTATACAGTAGATATAATTCAGCTGTTTTCTCAAATACATTTCAGAACAGAACTGCGCTCTCGTTTCTTCTTCCATTTGATCTTAGTCAATCTCTCCAGAGTGTCTTGAGGTTTATTCTACAGGTTAAATATCTTGTCTCACCTTCTGTCCTTCACAGGTTCTCATTCTGGCCCCGGCTCAGAGAAGCAGAGCCCCATGACCCAGAAACACAGCCCCCAGACCCAGCCCAGCCCTGTAGCCCTGCCTGGCCAAGGATGCCCCCAGCCCGGCCAGACGGTAGCTCAGACTGGTCAAGCATCCATTCAGCCCAGCCAAATACCAGCCCAGACAAGCCAAACCGCGACTGGCCCTCATGCACCAGCATCCTCCCAGAATGCACCTGCTGGAACCCAGCATAGCCCAGTGACCCAGCCCTCCGGACTCCCTCCTCAGCTCTACCTCCATGATGGCAGGTAGGGATTTCTTGTGTGCCTCAGCGTTTTGTAAGATTCCTTCAGTGCGGAGCTCTGGATAGCCTGGCGGTTATATTGTGCACCCCATGTATGGAGGATATAGTTCTCATAACAGCGGGCGTGGGTTTGTTTCCAACCTTGGCCAGTTGCTGCATATCATCCCCCTCTCTCCTCCCAACATTTCCTGTCTCTCTTCAGCTGTCCTATCTAATAAAGGCAAAAAGGCCCAAAAATAACTTAAGAAGAAATTTTCAAAGGCATCAGATAAAAACTTAGAGTTAAGGTGAGTTTTAACCCATTCCTTCATGCCAGTACGTTCAGGGTAAAACCTGTGACTGCTGAAAACCTCATCCAAGACTCTCAATCCTAAACTTGTTTGTACCTAGTTGCATAAAGCCACTAACAGTGTAAATAATTTACCCCAAGGTGTCTCCTTTATAATGCAAGAACCCAACTATCAGTCCTGATCCACGTCAAAATTATAAATGTGAGTGTGTGCATGCAGGTCTACGATGAGGACATTGACAGTAGCCTGACCAGATTTTACAGGTTTTTATGATACAAGCTTGGACACAGATGATTCTTCCTTTTTCTGAGCCTCCTAAATGGCACACATTCAGATAACTAACTGATAATGTAACTTCAGAGACACAGTCCACTCACAAGTATGAGAGCGGCCCGTGTGATTCTTTGTGTTGAAGGACACAACCTTCGTCAATATGTTTTAAAAAACAACTCCCTCTCCTTCATGACATAAACCTCTCCAAATATCCCTCACAGGTCAGAGGTCAAAGCCAGACAGGACGTCAAACCTGACTACCGCCATCCTCCGTTCACTGATTACAGGCAACCTCCAGTGGACTATCGTCACCCACCGGTCTCTGACTACAGACAGCCCCCTACGCTGGACTACAGACACCCTCCTGGTCTGCTGGACTTCAGACAGCACCCTGCAGCTGCACAATTCCCTCTGGGGATTCCTGCAGACTTCAGACTACAGGTAAAGTTCAACTCTGCACTGTGTTCACTATTAAATCCACATAACACTGTGTAGATGGTGTTCGTTCCATTTTCCCAGTATATTGGTGGATTTGGTGGATTGAAAAGTTGTTTTCATTTGCAGGACTACGATTACTTCACAGTGGAGCTGGAGAAAAGTTCAAAGGGTTTTGGCTTCAGTATCCGCGGTGGCAGAGAGTACAAGATGGACCTGTTTGTGTTGCGGCTTGCTGAGGACGGACCTGCCATCCGTAATGGAAGGATGAGGGTGAGATGACACACATGACATGATGAAAACCTTGAAAAAGTTTAGCTCTTTAGAAGATAGTGAAGAACTACTGTTGCTTCGTTAAAAGATTTAGAAAAGGTGTTTCTCACTGAATGGCTGAAAGTTATCCGTCGCCCTTATCTTTTTTTATTCAGATCTTTACTTCACTCTCTTCCCCTCCTTCTTTATGCAGCAAATATGGTTTCTAGGTTAGCAAAGCAGCAACGTGAGTAGGTGTTAAGTGTGTGTGAAACTTTGTCATAGTGACCCTACTGCTTTACGTCAGCTCATGTTAAGGTGCACTTGAGCAAAGCTCTTAATGGCACTTCTTCCCTTGTTGCTCTGGCAAGTCTGTGGCTGTCAAGAAAAGTCAACTGTGGCATTGATGAACAGGCTGTCAGAAACCAACCCTGTCCTGTGTGACCTCTCCAGGTAGGGGATCAGATCATAGAGATTAACGGAGACAGCACCCGGGACATGACTCACGCCCGTGCCATTGAACTCATCAAAGCGGGAGGCCGGCGGGTGAGGCTGCTGCTGAAGCGAGGCACAGGACAGGTGCCTGAATATGGTGGGTATTCAAGGCACACATTCAAATCTCTTAAGGGTTCCCCTCGTTCTGTCACTCTTTGGTCTCTGATCTGATCTCTTTATCACTTTCATACTAGGAGTCACTGTTTTAGCAGAACTATAACCGTTTTGTTTGCCGGCTTTTTCCCGCAAATACTTTTTTACTCAAGAGCGTATTAATATGCATTAATATCTTCTTGCATTTTTACTCCTGGCTCCACAGTCTTTTGTCTGTCATCTGTAATTCAGTTTGTGTTTATGTGAAGACCAGCATTGATCTAACAATATAATAACAGCCTTCTCTTAGCTCTTTGTATTTCAACCGCTCTGCTTTTATTCTAATGATTTGTATAGGCTTTTTACTTGCCTTCCCTCAGGAATGGTTCCTTCCAACCTCTCCATGTGCATGAAAGGTGACACACTAAGCTCCCCCTATTTCTTCCTAATGGGCCACTCTAAAGACACGGTTTGTGAAAAAACTGCACGTCTCTCTCTCATTCATGTATGCACGATCACAAGTTTACGCATGGTAAAATAGCAGCTGCGTGTGTGCTTATCAACATGTGTTTGCTTGTGTGTGTTGTAGTAAGAGAGCAATATAGTTAGAAGAGACCCTCCAGATGGAGCTATCATTGTGAAGAGGGCTGTGTAGTAGATTGTGTGAAATGGATCTGCTCAGGATCAGTCTGTCACACAATCACTGATATGTTCATTGTTTTCAAACACTGAATGAATCTTTAGGTAACATGTTGGTGTACAGGCCTACACGGTCGCATGCAGGTTTGCCTGATAAAATATAATGATGTGGCTTTTTATTGTACTGTGCGAGTCTTTCTTTCTCTCTGTATGCACGGGCATGCTGTTTGTGGTGCTCTGCTTAAATTTCAGTCAACCTCTGCGTGTTTTCTTCTTACCTTCAGACTGTACCGACCCCCGGGATTCCCTTTCTACAACCCACCCTGCCCTGCAGGAAGTGACCCCAGAACCCCACCCAACTCCATCACTCTCATCCCATCCAGCCTCTGCCCCAGACTCCCCTCATCAGCTCCCTCTAGAGGCCACAGTGTGCATGGCAGACAAAGCTCCACAGCTCACAGACCACAGCTCCATCAGAGGGGCTACAGGTGGCAGGTCCACCCAGCAGAAGTGCAGCATCAGGGGGCAGGGAACCCCTCAAGGGTCTGGAGAGGTGGACAGTGGACCAGGAGACAGACAGGCTCGCTCTTTGCCTCCCAAAGGCATTCTAGGGAGGTCTGTTGAAAGAAGAGAGAGGCAGAGGGACACTTGCTCCCCCTGCTGTGAAAGAAAGGGTCTGCACAGTCAGGCCATGACCGCTCTCTGGCCCTGGGACCATTATGCAAGTGTTAATGGAGCCAGTCTGGGCAGTAGAGACGGACATGTTGGCCTCCAGGAAAGGCTTGTTTCTAGAAGTCTTTTCCCCAGAGAAGATGAGAGATCCATCGGCCACAGTGGGCTCTGCTGCCCCTCTAAAACCATGGAAGATTCTCATGTGAGGAGCGCAGCAGCCTCCCCTGGACCCTGGAATGTCCCCAGGTCTGACCAACTGCCTGGCACTCTGAGGTCCTGGACCTCTACAGTGAGCAGGTAGAATGGATCTTGCTGGTCTGGACTGGATCACACTGTCAGGTCCCCAAACTCTCCTTCACCCTCTCATTCGTTCCAGTTTTCTACCCTGTCTTCTTCTAAGATCATATTTTATGTTTCATTTGTGCTGATGAGATAATTATTACACCTACCACCTTAAAAAAATCGGAGGAACATTAACTCAGTATGTCGGCATGTAGGACCCTCATATGCGGCGGTGTTGTAATCACAGATGGAGCTGCATTGTCTATGTCTGAGCGGGGCTATGCTCTCATCATGTACCTTTAACTGCTCGACCGCGTCTGGCTCAGATTGGTTAGTGCAGCGTCACCTCAGATGGAACGAAGTTCCTCACAGGAGAGAGACATATGTTCATCCAAGAGATTTACTTTTGCTCCGTTTTCTCTGTGCAGCAGGAAGAGTGGGACTACCAATCTGTCCGAGGGAGGCAGAGACACTGAAACTCCTCGAGGACATGGCACTGACCCAAGTGACAGCCTGGTTAACCCAACATATGTTAGCACTCACATGCCTATATCATATACTGTAAATGTAAAGATGTGACAAATATGTACATTTGGTTATCTCAAAAACAGACCTGTCGGTGTTTTTGAGGCCATGTTGTAGTTAGAAACATTGTAAAGAAAAGATATAACACAGGACGGTATTTTAGGATGACTAATGACATGACCTCGTCTATAACTACATATCAAAGACTGTGCAAGTCATCGAACCAGACCACTACTGGAGGCAGTGGTCATGTGCATGGATATAAACCACCATGTCGTTGAACAGAGACTCTCATGTCTCTCAGAGGTAGAACATAGAGAGGACTTCCTCTGTGGAGCTGACAGCTGGGTACTCGTGTGGGACAAAAAGATAATCTTGTTATTTTCCATCAAATTGAACTTTTGAGTGACTGAAAAGTCGGCTTAGTAAGAACTCACAGTACTTCTCTGAGTTATGTACACCACTTGATCACAACCATGCAGACATTGTGCAGAATTATGTGTTGTATTCATTTAAGGCTCAACTAAAGAATCTGTCCAGTCTATATTTCCCATTTCTATGCCTTTTACTGTGCTACGTGTACCACATCACTGTGGGAGAGGGGCATCGGTGTGAGGTCCAGGAGGCCGATGGTTATGAGGTTGGGGCAGAGTGCCTTACTCAAACTAATGCAGAGCTGTCCGATTTGTTTTGGGAACTGAATGCAACATAGATGTTAGTGACCATGCACACATATCAGCAAACTGTTTTCTTCTGACTTTAACACCAAGCAGTATTTACAGTTATCTCGATGCACTCTCAGCTTATCAATGTCAATGATTGCCCTCGTCCCCACATGTTAACGGGGATCAGATGTAGCCTGTAGCATTACATCCTCTCCTGGGAGAGTGGAACAGTGATCCCTTGTTTCAAATGACTTTTATTTCAGCTTAATTTGTCCATTGTGTAAAGAAAATAGGTTAAGTTTGAGGTGTTGCAGGCAGTACTCGTGCTCGATAAATCTGAACCCTGATCTGTGAAATACAAATGCAGAAAAAAAAGTGTTTGATCACAAAGTTTTACTTGGTAGAGTCAAGGCGCGCTGCTATGATACAGACATCAGAGATGAAGATTTCACTTTCCTCAGTTTTGACATCATCAATTTCTCTCAACAAGATGATGCTCTCGAAAAAATGAATCACAAGCGCTTTAGAGAAGTGGAGGACCAGGTGCAGTCTTTAAAAATAATCAGAATGCAGCACTAGCTGTCGTGGTAAAGGCCTGCTGGTAAAATGCTACTGGTCTTGGACTTTAGTAAGGTTTCCAGTAAGGCCTCATCTGGCTGTTTCTTAGCTGTGGTTCATGTGATAAATCATGTTAGTGAGGAGCATAAAAAAATATGCCAGTAGGCTGTAGAAACCTGTGAACGGTTTGTACAAACGTCAAAGTTCAGAAAAGGTAGAAGAGTTTGTCATCCTGCCCTCTGTCTCCGTTCAGGCCCTCCCCCTGCCTGCTGTGAGTGAATTTGTATACAAAAAAAACGGCTTTATCGAACCTGTGAAGGATGGCACGTTCATGAACACCCATTAAGATCAAGTATAACTGTGTAGTGTTAATTGTGTACTATTCACCTTGTACAGCTGTATTCCTACAAATATGGTTTACTGTATCATTGATACTGTAGTTTCAAAGACGTGAACAACTATTTTTATGAAATGCGACAGTACTGATATATAACATTTTGCTAAAAAAAAAAAAAAACTTGTTTACTGAAAGATATTCTGAAATACTGTCAAATAAACTCTTGACATGGTGTAAAAACAGATTTTCCAGAGATTGTTTCACTTAAAAGTACAAAAGTGGCCAAAGCAGCGATTGATTCAGTTAACCTGGGCACGCAGGGAAGCTGCTTTTAAATGTGATATTCAGAAATAAAATGAACATTTTGGTGGAAAAGCAGTGTGTGTTCAGAACAAGTCTTATGAAGAAGCAACCTATTCAATATTTGATTGGCACAAAAGAACATGGTGTTATCCCCAGTAAGGCAAAACAAGTTGAAAGTGAATATTATTTTACACAGAAGATGCTAATGGTACTTTTTAGACCCAGAAAGCCTTGCTCTCAGTTTTTTTTTTGTTTTTTTACTGTGGCAGAGGAGGGGTCGTTACAGTCTGTAGGGGAGAGTTGACAAGTTAAAAGTTTCACCAAATTAAAGACAGAATCAGAAAAAAATGAACCCGAGTCAGGGAGAGGTCATTCAAATGCATGGTCCTGAGAAAAAAGGTCTAATAACCGTGAATAGGTGAAAACGTGTGTGGTATATTATTATGAAAGGTCTAATATCAGGTGCAATCTATTTCCTGTCCAGTAGTCCCGGGGGGTTTACTACGAAGCAGGATTTGCTGTTATCACGGCGACTTCAGGGTTCACTGGGTTTTTTAAAACCACAAAGCTGGTTCCCTTCTTGCTGTGGTAACTCGTACTCCGGAGCAGGTAAGACAAGAACCTGTATGAAACACGGCCTACTGACCAATCAGATCATTTCATCGTAAGCCCTGTGAGCTGATTGTGAGAGGGGGGAGGGAGAGAAAACAAGTTAGTTTTTTGTTTCTGACTTTTCATACCACATAGTGATCATGGAAGATATTATTAATGCTTTATATTCATCGTCTTTCAACAGAGGATTAAAGCACTGAAGCCTTCTACTTTTTGTAAGATATCGGTTCAAATTAATCTTAACTATCATTTCCAATTATGTTTTGATTTTTAAAAGCCTCATATCACGCCGTAAATTGTCTGCAGCTGAAATGTAACATCTTAAAATGTCAGACATGCTACATACGACAACAAATATCATTTTAGGGAAGAAATGAGAGTTATAAGATATTTTATTTCTACCAAAATCTTCCTGCATTTGTCGCTGTAGCTATGTTGATTTTAGTCTAGATTATAGTTTTCTAATATACTTTGCTCTAACGTGAAATATGACAATTTACTGAGGCAGACTCGTTCATATTTGTGACAGTTAATAAGAAGCTAACACCGCCCCTTTAAGTGATTGCACTCATAGACTCTTAGTTGACCTATCAGGTTGATAACTAGCTTCATGTGACCGTTAAGCATGATCTCATTTGTCGGGGTTTGAGTTGCCAGGTAACCAGAAAAAGTCCTTGGGTATTTTAAACTTGCTTTGCATTACAGGCCCCAGACGCAGCTTTCCAAGTGTCGGATCACTGGTGGCTGTATTGATTGATTTCCTTTAGTCATTTCTAAATTGTTCATGCATCCTAGAACAATTTTAAAAAACAATATAAATATTCACATCGTTTTTAATAAAGCAGGTACTGTATATCATTTGTAAACATTTCCCCCAGTATCTCATACTGTCCAGTGTGGCAGGCCAAGATGGTGAGCTTTATCACTGAGCGTAGTTCTCTGTAGGAGCCAGTGTTTCATTAGGTGTCTGTTGCATCACAGGAGGCTCCTGGAAAAATGATAACACCATAATGAATAAACATGAATTTAAACTGCGTGTCATCAACAAGTTTAACAGCGATGTTATTGGCTTACCTTCAGACGTTTGTAGATTCCCATTTGGAAACGACAGCAAATCACATCAAGCAGGAATCCCAATGCAGCATGAAGCATGCCTAAGGAGGAGAAAAAAAAACAGATGCTGAAGCTCATTGAAAAAAGTGAATAAAGTTGGTTCATGATGAGGACTGACATAAGAAGCAGCATATTAACTGTTGGCTGTGACAGGTAAAAACTTCAGGTCTCCCTGAAAGTCCTTAAATCAAGAATATTTAGGGATACATGTTTGATGATTTTATTATTTCATCTGTCAGATACCATTGACTCAGGTGTCTATCAAAGAAGTTGTAGACAGGCTGATTGTGGTGCACACCTCCTTCATGCCCCTGGGATGCTAAACACAAACAAGAATGTTTGGAGAATAGCGAAGAGCTCTGCTCCACATCACTCGAGGCATTCAGAAGCTGTTTCTGTCAATAACAGCTTGCAAAACCGTCACTCAGTGCAACTCTACCTCATGTACATCATGTTTCACCCTTTTCCTACAGCACTTTTCAGCAGGTGCTTTACAGTGTTCAAAGACATGTTTTGAAGCTTCTTCACATATGACTCAAAAAACAGTTGTTGTAAAGCTAGAGAAAGCCAGCCTGGATGTGTTATTTGTCTGGAAAAGTTGATCTTTTGGACTAAAAAACTGAACACTTGCATCAAAGGAAAGTTTAACATCGGTAAGTGCATAACCAAATCATGCAGCGACTGTAAACTCTATAACTACGTATCTGATGTCAGTAAATCCATGCAAGTGCAAACATTTCTGAAAGTGAAAGGATAACTAAACTAAATCGCACTATTCAGCCAAAGAACAAAAAGAGAAATGCTGTTTTTGGTTACACCTGAGGTGACCAGTGTTTGTGTTATTAGTGATATAGATTTAACCTTCAAATTTACCCTTCAACAAGGCACTGAAAATTATTGAAAACAAACTCATGACAAAGGGTAGTCCAAAGCAGTATCATTGTGTATACGATACTGCATACCATTATAGAACAAAGAACACAAAGTGCTGATCATATGATGTAGATGACTACAGTGTGCTAATGATTCGGGGCTGAGACCTCAGGGGGTCTGAGGGTTTCTCCCCCAGGATTTATTTTGATTTCAAGTTCGATTTGATGTAATTTAATGCACTCGAGGCACTTTATTTACAATCAAAGTAATTATAAATCATTAAAAATAACAACCTTAGGTTCACTTATATACTTATATCATTAAACAATTATTGTAAATATGTGGAATGTCTGTGCATTTTGTTTCTATTGGTTCCATGTATCATTTTTTTGTATTTATTAATATCATTAGTAGTAGTAGTATAACATTTTCAGAAATAGTTTAATTCCAAAGTTTTGAAAATCTGAAAAAATCGGTTTGAAAACATTTAATGCATTTCAGTTTACCATGAGTTGAATTTCTAATGGTAAACAAATCACAAACATGTTTTACAACAATCAGAATTTCCTCTCTTTCTCTCTCTCTTTATGTTCATCGTCTGCATCTGTCTGTCTGTCTCTCTGAATGGAACGGATAAAGGACGCCTTGTGACCCCACAGTAGTGGTGCGCTAATTAAACAGTAGCGACTCTTTCAGTATGAAGAGAGAAACGTACATACTCTTATTAGTCGACTATTTTGGATAAAGTACTTCAGAGTCTGACCTCTTACACTTACTTCTGTTTTGGGAAAATCAGAAGAGACTGAGTTGTGTTTTTTTCTGCCCGGACGTGAACCCTCTGACATCTCTCCTACTCATGCTGTACTGCCGGAGTGTCTGTGCATGCATATGCGCTTGTGTGTTGCAGCAAGCACTCACAATTGCAGAAGGAAAGAGGAAGAACGAAAGGGCCTCGCCCTGGCCTGGTTCACAAAGTCTATCTCCTGACCTGATATTCTTTACTAGCCAAAGACATCTATTCATGTGGCCAGTCTGTGCACAAACAAGACATTTCTTCTTCTTTTTTTTTTTTTTAAAAGGGCACTTGCTCACAGTGCTCAAGCCCCCTTTTTTTTCTTCTCTGAGTGCATGTGCCTGGCTGCCCAAGAGTCAGGCAAGTGATCTAAAAGTGTCGCTTCACCCTGAAAGCAGTCAGCACTTACAGTCTGACTTAATCACGATAAAGCTCCAGCTGGTACGTGAGAAGAAGCTCCTAACACATATTGAAGCATATAAGCAACAAAAAAATTCTGAGATAGTTATTTGTACCTGTGGTAGAGAAAATGCCTCCGATAATGCCACAGAGTCTGATAAGAAACTTCCAGAGAGGCATGTGTTGCTCTGTGACTTTGACCATCAGAGAGCTGATGTCATATTTCATGAAAATCCCTGAGATTCCATGGCTGCCTATAGCGTGGTTTATCACCCGGTCCTGCAGAACAGAAAGAGGAACACAAACAGACTCATAAACTGATTCATGACTCACTATGCAAATACACACTTGTGCAAAAACCAAACGTACCCGTTCAGTGACAGAGAACTGATGTGTTTCTGCAGAGACCTTGTAGGTGTTCAGTTTGGTGGGCACGATGGTGATGAAGTACTGAAACATGTGGCCAGCTGAAGATAACCACAAATGTTGGTCAGGCATTTATTTTCTCTGAAACAATGTTTAAATGCTGGATAAAACAAAAAGCAGTGCAATTAAAATGTCAAAGGTTAAAATGAAGATGTGTGTTGGATAATACAGACGTACAAACAGGAGTGACTTTCTCTGTGCCATCCAAAGGGCTGATGATCCCGGGGATTGCTTCTCCAAAGGAAAGGTGGTCAATCCGGTGTGAGAAGTTATATGCTGTAACAAGGTGCCACGCTCAGACAATTATTTATTATGATCAACATGAGAATTCTTGATTCAATGTGTCACAGCTACAATATTATTGAAGTTATATCTTAATATCATTACCATGTCAGTAAAGAATCAGAAAGAAACATAAGGTGGAAATAATGCACTTACAGTCGTCGCTCAGGAGAGCTGATAGATGTGCATGGCCTCTGGGATGAGGGATGGACCTGTGCAGGGAAAAAAGATTCAAGTGTGTGTTCTGAGTGTCTAACTTTTCAGTGATTTAGTATAACAATGTTATATCATGGTATGGTGTAATTCATGTGTTCTGGGCCTTTAAAAAAAAAAAAAAAACATATAGATACATACTTGCCAACCGTAATGTGAAAATTTCCTGCCACCTTGTTGACATACATATGTCCATGTATCCTGCAGGCACTCAGGGAAGTCGAGTCACGCTCACTGTGGAGAAAAGGTGCAACACAATGTGGAGGGCAATATTTTATCTGTATATATGTCGGCTACAACACATCCTTGTCTTCTTTTTGATCATTTCAACAATCCTCTGAGAATACTGTACTCTTTGGGTGGAGCAGGAGGAGATCCTTCAATTGCAGCCTTAAAGAGAACATCCTGGAGAGCATGCTCCACCCTCACACGATCCTGAAAGCGCAGCACCTCCCTAAGTGTGAGGGGCGGAAAAGTTAAGGAATTCAAACTCACTTGTAATATCACAAAACCACTAGATGAGCTTAAACTATACTTTAAATTCAGACCTATTCTCATATTTACAACATGATGAGAAGATGAACCTGCTTATTAGTGCTCCAATAATCAGGTTAAACCAGTATTCCCAAGTTTATTTACTTTTAAGGCTTAGTTAGCAAATAGTTTCTGGTGTCCTCTGTAGTTGCTTGCGAGTCTGCAATGTTTGTCACATAATGACACTTGAATTTCTCATGAAAATAGTAAAAAAATACTGAATGCTGTATAAATAGGACACCATATTCAATTAGCGAGTGTTCATAAATACATGCTATGGGGAGTTTATGAATAACAAGGTAAAATCTTACATTTGCCATAATGTCTGCTGTGGTGTGAGCTCAAAATTGACCTACACATGAGACAAAACACAACTGTGAGCTTAACACGGACACACAAAACATTATTATTATGTTGTTATTAGAAATTGTAGATGCTCATACTCACTGGTTCATATTTCAAGCCCTCATTAAATACCATAGTCTCTGCTAGATCCAGGACATCTGCACCAATGTCTGCATTCAACCATACAAGAGTTGAAAACGTCCACAACAGCTATCTCAAACAGAAAATAAATGAACTGTAAATGTTAATTTTGGACTTACGTTTGCATCTCATGGCCACTGTGATGTCAATATTTATCCTCAGTTTACTGTAAGTTAAAAGTAGACACAGTTATGAAAAAGAGACATATTGGTAATGTATGCACGCGCGCACACACACACACGCGCACACACACACACACACACACACACACAAACCTTACCTGCTGAAGTCTCTGTCCACTTCATACTCATAATTCATCCATGTGTCTCTGTACACAAAGAATTCCAGGAAGGAAAGGGCAGCCATGAGAGTGAATGCGAGCAGAGACACTAGTAGAGAGAATTTTAAAAATGAATCACTGAGACATTAAATGAACTCCCTGGGGTAGAAGGAGGATGTACTGTATGAGAAGGAGAAAGGAGAAAGAGCCTGCTGCATTTTGAGGCTTGTGGAGTCTGTGTACCTGTCCCTCCGCTGACTGAGGACTCCACATAACTCTCAGGCACTTTGGGGAAAGCGTCCAGCTCCTTCACCAGAGTCAGAGCCTTCTTCTTCGACAGTCTCCTCATGGTAGGATCGGTGATGTGGATACTTCGGATGACTTCCTCATAAAGTGAACGTTTCCCAGCAACCGGGTCGTTAACGGCGGTTGTTTCGCGGGACAACCGTTGTACAATGTGTGACGTTGATCATGACAGCTGTTAGCATCCGAGCTAACTGTTCATTTTAATGATAGCTAGGTTAGTCGGCTTAAACATGATTACGGGCAACTGGGCTGAATGAAATTAGATTATAACTTCGCCACCTGCTGAGTCGACGTAACAAGACGTCAGTTTTCAGAGGTAAACATCAAGAATTAGGTGCCTGCATTCAGTAAGCAGTGTACTAAACTAGCTACCCTTGCTGCTTCCTGTTGCTTCTTCTTCTTCTTTTGGGCTTTTACGGCAGCTGGCATCAAAGAAGTTGCATTACTGCCATCTGCTGGATTTAACAACACACGCCCTGTTAATAACACGCTTAGATTCTTCTCGACAAAACTGGTTGTAAAGGTATCTTCGGTTTCTCCCTCTTTCAGCACACTTCCGACTACTTTACAGCTCTCTCCATTTCTTATATCATGTTCTGTCTTTGTTCAACTGCCTCTGCTTGATTGCAAACCTCACAAAGACCTGATGGATGTTTCCCTATGATATGTAGAGTACTGTTCTATTGCCATTATGACTTCCTGACTTATGTTGCTCCCCTCGTATTTTACTGTATCTATTTTATAAATATATTCCCTTTGTCTGATTGTTTCAATATTGTTGCCATTCCTGTTCGGTTTTACTCCATGTGAATCTTCCCCCCTCTGACTTTGATAATGTGATGTTATCAATCCTCTTTCTAAACAGCATCTAGCTACCCTTTCATCTGATCTGACCCATTGTCTTTATAAACTACTTCTATTTTGACTTAGCGCCCTCTGGCGGTACCTACCGAGTAACACGTCACGCTACACATACCACTGTGCATTTACTGATTTAGGATGATAGAAACAGGAGTAAAAACTCATCACACAAGAACAACTTGGTGTTAACTAATTTGCCACCTACAGGTCAAAGCCTCTGATCAAGTTAAGACTTGATTACAAACAGGGTCTAGATACCTGCCACATGGCCCAGTGCCCTTATTGGTTTGTCTGAATTTAGTACAAATATTATTGGGCAGTCACTTTGTACTTGGCAACCAAGACATTGCAGCCCCTACCCAGATCCACAGCTCCCTCACTGAAGGGGCCTAGTTGTCCAAAAGTAGTTTTATTACCTGAAATATTTCAGGTGAAATATTAATAACATCATGTGTTATTATGTTTGGTATATTGCATATTGTTAATAAATGAGTTGTGAAGCAAATGCTTCCGTTGGAAATAGTACCCTATCAGGGACCCTGATGCAAAAAAGAGATGCCTGGCTCTCAAAGACCTAGTGTCCCTCTCCCTGTTGTTCTTTTTATTTAGTGTTCTGAAACATCACATGGTATTCATGGTATAAAGAAAATCCAGAGGGCCAATACTAAACCAATTAGATCTCAGCACATGATATAACCAATCAGATATGCTCTTCTTTTGACTTGGTCATGTGTTTTTTCTGACAACCTCTGAGCTATTCTAACATATTTTGAAAGCACTGACTGCCTTTGTAACTCAGTTTACATGTTGCTTTTAAAGCTCATAACCCCATACAAAGTTACAAATAATCCTGTTACCATTAACCATTTGGCACACAGTGAGCCTTGAGCTTTGCTGTACTAGTAATATTAATTCAAATTCAAATAACTTTATTTATCCGTTAGAAACTTCATTTGTGTAAAAGAGCATCAGTGTGCATACAGCTAGACACAAAAACAACAAAAACACACACATACAAGTGGCTGTATTGAAGGCATGATAAATAGTTGTTATGAGCGGTTAAAAGAGTGGTGTTAAAAATAAATAAGAAATAGATCAGTTGTTCATGAGCTTGATGGATGTTGGAGCAAAGCTTGACATGGCTCCTGAAGGTAACACAGAGTCTACTATTATATGAATTCCTAACTTATAACCTTATTTGCCTGAATACTTACTAGAGAGGGCCCAAGCCAGCCTACACCTGGTCATTGAACTTCAGCGTTTAATGTAGCTGTCTTTGTATCTCAATTCATTTTCCACTGTATGAATGTACCTATGAACAAAATTCATTTGAGCAAATTTTGTATTAACAAAGCATTAGTAATTGACACTTTTGTTTAAATCAAATGACACAGTATGTTAAAGGCATTGTTTATATTCTTGAGACAAAAATACTATTCCAAGACACAATCTCAGTTCTCACATTAAATTTAACTCCGGTGGGAACACAATAAAAAAAAAAAGTCTTTACTTTGGATCAGCTTCCGCAAATGATCACTTTACTCTGTCCCTCTGCTTATTAGAGAGGTCATCTTTTCCAAAAATCCACAACTGCAACTGAGATGTTGAAATATGACAGAAAGAAAAATTAAGTCCATTTAAGGCTGACCCTTCCCTTTTACACTGAAACCACAGTGTTTGGATGCTAAACTTATACAACCTGGTTTCCAGAGCTAAAAAAAATTCCAGACTTGCTGATGTGTCCTTGTAATAGTCACGATGAAATAATAGACAAATCCCTGACAACTCCATTGATGCTGTTTACAGGTACAATTAACCTAATCCCTGGTTTCCTTGTGAGGCAAGCAAAGAGATAGTTTTGTGGAAGTGATCATTAAAGCATTCCATTAAATACAACTGATAGCATTCATAAATGCATTAACCTAAAGGCTCCATGGGAAACATTTCTGATGATGGTAACATCTTGAAACCCTCAGTACTATTATTCATGTGAAGAATACTGACTTTTGCCTCTTTAGTGTCTGTAACACGATCTCCTTAAATATGTGTAAAATAACAAAGAGAGGGATTTCTCTGTCACTGTCACTGTCGTTGACATTAAAATCTATAGTGCGGTACTATACAACTTCAAGTATTATCTGCGTTAATTTACTGCTGTGCATGACAAATAAGCATACGGACAAAATCCGGCGTCCCTCATATACAGTTCACAGCTGACGTTGAGCTTTTGATGGTCTTCCCAACAGGCATATTAGCTGAAGGTCAGCAAATTTAGCAGACACAGATGCAAACTGAAACATACAACACAACCTCCTGCTGAACAATCACCTCATGCTATTCAGCAGGGACAGAGTCCGGACCCTCGTCCTGTAGGACGGCTGTATCTAGGACATCAGAGGGGGGCGTGTCAGGCTGCTCTTGCGAGAGATCTTCTGAGCACCTGCTCACAGTGGGTGAGATCACATCTGGACTGGTGTCACAGGAGTCTGTGCTCTGCTCTGAGTTGGCTGTGGTTATGGTCGTGGCAACACTGGGTGGAACTGGGTCGAACTCATCGTCATCATCCTCCAGGACGGGTGACTCATGGATAACTGCCGGGAAAACAGACATTATGGACACATTTATTCTAAGGAAATTGGCTGATGTTTAATAATGACAGGAAGATGGAAAATGCTAACTCACTGCTGAAAGCTTCTGGGTACTGCTTAGCAATCTTCCCTTTAAGTGTCCTGGAGAGGCAGAGGAAACCAAAATTCAGAAGCTGTTTGTGATTGTCTTTGTCTGCACTTGGGGAGTAATGAGTTACCTTATCCTTCTGAAGACACTGTCCAGATCTTTCTTCATCTCCACAAGGGTGCGTGTGTGGAGCAGGAAACGCTCGTTCATCTGCTGCAGTCGCACGTTAGACAGCCCGTTGAAGTTGATCAGCATTTCATTGGTTTTCTCAAAGCGGTCAAGCCTGTTTTCACAATGATGTAGTAGAGCAATTATAATCTTTCTGTGTCAGTTCACAAAGAACAGAGCAAATGTAACACCTTCAGCAAAAGACACAACCATTTACATTTTTGCAGAAAACAAGATCAAGCAAAAAAGACACCAGCAACTCACATGTGTCTCTGAGCCTGTATGATGGCGTTTACATCTTCAGAGTTGACCATGCTCAGCATCCTGTTACAGAACACGCCTGATGCTGTGGGCTCCACCATGATGTAGACCAAGATGTAAAAGCTGTAAAAGCAATCCTTCATTAAAAAAAAGAAAAGAAAGAAGTCTAGCGAGCACAATAATATAAAACTCAAAACAGCATCGGTATCAAAACCTGAGCCTATGGGAAGCTTCACCACAGAACTGATGGATAGTCATTCATTCAGAGCCGTAACTGTAAGTGTGATTCAACATGTAAATATATTTATCACAAGTAGTAGGGGAGTGGGCACGTAACTACATCATGTACGCTTCTCTTTGATATTCAGACAACAGCATATTTTTAAAGTTGATTATATCTGCTCAGGCTGAGCTCCCTTTTAGCAGGCTGGACCAACCGTAAGGTCGTATCGTTAGCTTGTGAGCTAAACTAACAAGCGAAAAACATCCTATTATCTACCTCAGTTCCCACGTCAAATGTTTACGTAGCCGTCTGGATGTGTTGTTAACCAACACAAAAATGCAGACCTCAGTTACAGCTGACAGTTAGGAGGACAAAAACAAAGCACTTCCGTGTTTTGTTGACTTCCTGTCTCATGACCTTCTTCTTCTTCTTCTTTTGGATTGGCAGACTAGATGCAGCATTGGCGTATGGCTGCCCCCCACAGTCTGAAGCCATCAATTATTTAGTCCTTATATCCACTGGTACAGTCCAGTGGAATACACAAATTCCAGCAGTGTTTTGTTTTCTCTAGGTATCATTGAGAAAGCAGGGTTGGTAGGTTGAAGATCGTTTCACCCAGGTCTGTGAGGTCTCTGTACAGTTTCTTTCTTTGTTCTGAGAAGAGCCTGCAGGAAATGCCTGACTGTCTCTATCTGTTCACACTGACACTTTCCATCAGGATGTTTTTTGATCAGGGCCAGCCCACTCTTAAATCCACAATGTCCTAATCTCAGCCTCAGCAATTTAACCTGGTCCTTTCTGTTCTCCGACAGGTTTTAGGCACCCAATGTGTTACAGATGGTTGAATATCATACATGTCTGCCTTTGTGTTCCTTGTCCTATGCTTTTTGCCATGACTTGGTGATTCCTAACTGGATTGTTGAATACATTTCCATCACGGCAAGAGCAAGAGTTTGTTCTACCTTTTCCTTCTGTTATTTAAAAATTTTAAATAATTTATAAATTTAACTCATGGTAAAAACATGTTATTCCTCAAAAGTGTATAACACCGAAATAAAGAAATCAGTGTGGTGTAAAAAACTGTCTTATCATGAAAATGTGTTATTGTAAAACTAATAAATCTATGATGTGGGGCGGCTGCGGCTCAGTTGGTAGAGTCGTCGACTCTCAACCAGAAGGTCGAGGGTTCGATCCCCAGCTGAGCATGTCCGATGTGTCCTTGGGCAAGACACTTAACATTGCTCCCGCTGCTTCGGTGGCGGTGTATGAATGGATTAGTGTTGTACTTACTCTCTGATGTACGTCGCTTTGGATAAAAGCGTCTGCTAAGTGAATTGTAGCTATTGTAGATGTAGTGAATCTTCTGTTGAAAGCAAAATCCCCTTCATCTTCCATTTATAATGCTTTAACTTACATCAGACCAGTTCTAATGTCATATGACACGAACATTAAAAGTACGTCTTACTAAATCACAAAAAGTCAATCATTTATAACTTAATAATGTGCTCGACTACATTTCTATAATCATTCTTAATTCATTTTAATCGTTTACCCACTTTATCAATAAACTCAGTAACTCCATACTTCAAGAAAACTCACAAAATTACTTTTATTAAGGGACAAGTAAAAAAAGTACATGATGTATAAAAAATACAAAACTGCTTTGTCTAACTTGTAAGCTAAGTAAATGCATAGCAACAGTACATGCACGTCTAGAGTTAGGTAATGTATTAAGCTACAAGCTAAAAAGGGAAAAGTACAGTTTGGTTGCATCTATCATTCGTTTCAGTCTACATGGTACAAATCCAAAGTAATGGTGCAGAATAAGTTAGGTTGCACGCAACTCAACTGATGAGAAAATAAATACTTAACAACATTTCACAAATATTGACAACCAGTAATTCAACGCAACGTTAAACAAAGCCTGCGTGAGAATTACATTCGATTTCTGATGTACAAAAACCATACTACAAATAAGCTAAAGATTAAAATAATTCATAGCATTACACTTCTAAGTGAAGATGCAGTGATACAAATAAATATGAAATAAATAATGGAAACCAATATAGGAGCCTTATGGCACCACCCCTTTATGTACATAACACCCTCTTCTTCCAGCTACAACATCACATGTACGAAATTTCATATTAGTGTTCATTTAAAATACCATAAACATACATACAAATGACCTCGGACAAGCACAAGTGTCCATAAAAAACCTGCATTGATTTGACATTGGGTGAATTTCAATGTGCTTTGGCTTTAATTTGATAAATAAAGTAATATTAGGCTTTATATCACAACACACGTTTGTGGTATATAAGAGGCAATGGCATAGAATTTCAGCTTGTACAAAGTTTATTTAATCCATATACTGACCCGGGAATGATGGAAATCACTGATATTTAGATTGGTGAATGACTATAGACCGATTTTGTGTTTTGCTGTTGTATTGTGTGGTATTGTTATGCAAAGACACTTTTTATTCTTGCTTTTTTTACATATAAAAATAAGTTCAAACTTCAGAGAAAGAGATCAACAACAAAAAAATAAAAGTAAAATTTACAGTTTATATAAGGCCATGCAATTTTAGTAGACTCATGCATCAGATCGTCAGGGCTTCTGGATGAGTGGGCTTGCCATTCATGCAAAATGCACTAAGTGTTGCTGAGGCCACAATAAATATAGCTACTGTCCCTTTTTGTTCCTTAATACCAATCCAGAATTAACACTAGCACTGTCTGTAACACATTATTAAGGCTGGTGTATTTGCTGTTGAAGCTGTGAATAGGCCTTATTCAGCCAGGACCCACATACTTATACTCATACTTGGACACAGAAACACTAATCCAGTCTACAAACACAGAGTCTTTGATAGGAGTGGATGTCAAAGCGGAACAACAAACACAGGGGCTACTGTACAGGTCTGTGCTCTGTCAAAGTGTCCTTCATTCCAAAACGAGTTATCCACAACTTTAAAAAAAGAGATATTTACTCTTTACAAAGAAAGCAAAATGAATCTCATTTATGTATATTAGCCATCTTATCATATACTGTATGCTTATAAAATATCCTCATTGATAATGATTGAACTGTCGTTTGAAGTGTTGAGTGATGAATTTCAAGTAGCACCTTTTTCTATAACTGAGTGGATCTATTGCGTTTTGGAATAAAATCTTTTAAATGTACCAGCAAACTAGAGCTCCAGCATTTCATCTAAAGCGAATCAGTAACATCACAGATGATGGTCCATGACAGGATGATGAGAATATTAAAGACAAAAAAAAGAGAGACAAAGTGGAAACACAACAGTCCATAAGTTACCATTTCAAAATAACAAACAAACCTTTGACATTTCAACAGAGAAGACCAAAGGATTTTCAGCTGCTTTGTGACTGAAGGCAATCTGAGGCAACTTCTTCTTTAAGTGCTTGAAAAAAACAAAAAAAAAAAAAAACAGCACCCCAGCATTTCTTCAGAGATGTGTACAACATGGGATGTTTTCCTCTTCACCACCCTTCATTCACCAATGCCACACTCATGGTTGGAGGTGTTGTCACGGAAACACATAGCTGAGTGGGCTCTTTCTCGAACATTGGGGTCTCCTTCACTACCTCTTCCGTCTTGGATTTCTGCCCACTTACATCCACGACCCCCTGGCCCTCCTCTACTTCCACTTCTTCCTCCTCTTCATCCTCATCATCCTCCTCTTCCTCCTCCTCTTGTTGCTGCTTTTGCCGTTGTTTTTTGCGGCAGCATGGTTTGAACAAATGGGGGTCAATGAGGACCTCTCCAAAGCGCCCTTTGTAGATTATTCCACAGCACACTTTTTGCCTGAGCAAAGCATGAAAAAATAAGTTTAATTAAAATGAATAAAGTAGCAGGGAACCAATAGTTTCAGTATTGTGCAGAATTGATGTACAGGTGAGCATGAGAACAAAGTCATGTGTAGGAATATTTACAATATTCTCAAGTTCATTAAAAAGGAAATATTTTAGCCACAGATCATATCTGACAACAACACAAGTGAAATCTAATACTGATATTTTTTAATCCACACAAGATGTTGAATGATGTTTGTTGTGACTGCTTATCCAGCTGTGTTAATTCAACACAAAAAATAAATGAATACTAAAAGCTGCCTGGGAACAGTGATGCAGTATAAATGGGATCTTTATTAAAAGGCCAAAAATTACAAATAAAATTTGAGCTTGTGTTTTAAATAGGGGGAGCAGTTCTTACAACCTGAGAGTTGTTTTAAACAGCAGACTGCTGGTTATACATCTCAACATCAACTAGTGGAGCATATAATGTACAAAGTCATCATCTAATTAAACTAATGTAACACACAGTTAGTTTAAAGCTCTCTAAAATGCTAATAGACTCTATCCATAGAGACCCAGTGCTGTTGTTCTAAACATCAGCATCACTTTGATTTGGTCAAAGGAATAGATATAGATATGTGTGTGTTTTTGTCCTAAGAGTTTTTTAACATGAGTTATTGCTCTTTGAACATGTTTCACATCTATTATTGGGCATGAGAAATGAATACATTAATTATTGCACATGGAAAAATGGATTTATGGAAGAGGAAGATGTCACCAAACAGTGAATGAGGAAGGTGTGTGTCGTCCCAAGCTCATAGGTACAATAAAGGATTGAACACTCGTGTGGCTGGACTAGCTCTGCGCAGAAGGTTTAAAGAAAAAAAACAAAAACTTTTGCCTTCACACTACAAGCATGTTCCAAACTCAAAATGTTCTACTTGGGGTGAAAAACATGCTTTTTGATTTTTCATGCTGTGCTCTAATATATGTGTCAAAAACAAACTTCAATGTTTCATTGTATACCTGAAATAAGGAGTAAGTAGAACACTGACTCACCTTTTCCAGTACGTTAGGTCTAGGAATGAGAAAACAGGAGAGCGGCTGGATCCCGGGCTGAGCTCGGTGTCGGAGCCGTCATCTGACAGGTTGCTGTAACTGGGAGACTGAGCTGGAGAGGCACTGGAGGTGGTGCTGTGGGCATCTGAGTCTGAAGAGCAGAACATGGTCATACATTTTCACAGGTGTTTCAAAAACAAGTGCATCAAGACAATTGAGTTACTGATTGCCAAAAAACAGAACTGACTGTGTCTTTTTAGCTCTTTTTGCAGCCTGCTGATCGGGCTTGGCCGTTCTTTCTTGGAGATGGACTTGATCTTCTTGGGCCTGGAAGTTATCTTTAGGCTGGGACCTCCTCGGGCATCAACAACCTGAGGGTTGGATGAATGACCACAAAAGTATTAGTTGGCATAAATTAAATGTAAAATTAACTTGATTAAATAATAATTAAACTATAAAATCAGTAAGCCTACTGATCCAAACTCACATGGTTCCAGTTCTTCTTGGTTCCCACAGGAAGCTTTTTCCATCGTTTCACCAGGAGAACACAAGCATTACAGATTTCTCCTGATCTTGTTTCACTCAGTCTGCAAGACAATTACAGTTAGTGAAGAACGGACACAAGGGACACATGTCTACCTTAAAACCCCACGTGTTCACCTGTCCCTCTTACCCAAAACAGCTCCTGAAGTCTTTCTCGTAGCGCCTGCTGTCCGTAAAACGAGAGCTTGACGACTTTGCGCGACAGATGCAGCAGCCGTCCAAACTCCTGTACATTTTTGGCTTATGAAAGCCAAACATCTGCGAGCAAAACATGAATCAAATATTAACAGCCTCTCATCAGTGTGCGTTATGTGCTTACTGCACCGCCTCTCCGCAGCCTTACATTTCTGGCTCAGACCGTATGTGATAGCCTATCCTATTATAGCCTACAACTTCATTCTAGCCAAATGTGTGTTCATATAATAAAAATGGGTGTTTTGTCACGCTCGGTGAGCACCAAAGCATGCAGGGAAAAGCGATTTTAATAGAGCCTCCCACCGCTTTGACCCACATGAGGGAAGTAGGTCAACAGTCAGACAGCATGTCAGACAGATCATGTCACCATGCTGCGCTCACAGGATGCACGCTTCATTTTGGAAACTCAAAATATAAGCACGCACAGCCCGATCCTCCAGGCTGCAAATGATGGATTATATCAAACAAACTTCAAAATATGAGGATTAATTCCAGGAGAAATGCAAATGTATAGCTTACACGTATGGGAGAAATCCCTCGAAATTGAATAGGCGCCGTAAATGTGCACGAGTTATAATTTATGTTGCTAGGCAAAATGTAATCTCCACAGCACATGTGGATCTGAACTGCGGCAAAACTGTGAGCCGCGCCCCCCAGACTGGTTTTTTTTTTCTTGCCATCAGTCCTAGGGGTCTTCTGACAGTGCGGTGCCACAGAGAGCTCAGACAGAGAGCTGGAATATTGAAAGAGCTCTCACTCTGCTAGTTATATCAAATACCGTTTAAGGTTGGGCACTGAGGGGGGTATATGGGATTTAAATAAGTGTCTCCTGGCTGTAATAGTAGTACGAGTATGTGGATGACTATGGGTTACAGTAGACGGATAATTATGCAATAACTAATTTTCAGAGGTAAGAATTTTCAGAGTTAAGAAATAAATCTTACTAAAGTAATTGAAATTATACATACATTTAGTATGAAAAGGGACAGATTTATTGCACCAAACACTCAATGGAAATATATGTATGTATAACATACTGATATATAAAGTGTGGCTATATGAAGAGAAGTGCAAATAAAGGCCATAAGTCATAGATGGAAAAATAAATAAAGGAAAATTGCATGTTTGTGATATTAGAAGGCAGCAGCACACACAACAGAAAAAAAAATAGTGGTCACATATCACACTCATACATTTAAACATTTTAAACATACCCAAAACTAAACATATATAATCAGAAGGTGATTTAACTGGTTTAATAAACCCTCCATAATATTACAAATCTGGAAATGTTGCAAAAACAACCTTGTAGTATCAGCCCGATGACTAGGCTACTGAAGTGTGTATTACAAGCCGACCACATGCTCAGCATGAAGTGTGTCATCTGTAAGCCACAAACGATCTCTGCAGCAGACTACAGTACGTGACGCAACTCAACATGGCAACACACTTCAAAGGCGGAGGCAATGTGGAGAAGGGGGTGTGATGCGATTTTCCGCAAAAATTGTAATATTAAAAGCAAACTGTAAAAAATCTCTAAAAAGCAGTCAGAACTGGCGTAAATAACACACCACTTTTTAAATTAAAAGACGGCTACGGGAAATGTACTTGTTTTTATCGAGAGAAAAGTGCAAGTAGCCAGTTTCACCGCCCACTCCAGCGAGGAAGCATGGCATGCCACACGACCTGCTTCATGCGCACCCATTTTATGATGACCGTCCTCTGCTCGACGATGCCGTACTTTCTTTCCGCTCATGGACTCATTTGTTATTTGAGATAAAATAAACAAACAGATCTGGAAAGTAAATTTTCCCCTTTACGATTTTGAGGGCAGGCCGTTCTCAGATAACCGTGTAATTGGATCTTTACTCTTTGTTATTCCACAGCCGCGTCACTGCAACAGTCTTCCTTCAACTACATGTGCACGAAGTTTAAAACGACGGCGATGTTTAAGTCGGTGATTGTACAATTTCTTTCCGCTGAACAATATTTTTTAAACATCGTGAGTTTCATTAGAGGTTCATAAACACTTTGTGTTTGCGGTAGCTGTTTTGTTGACATCAGCGTCCGCGTGCTGAGACGCATCTCTTGCTCGGGGTGGGCGTGAAAGCTTCAACTTGGCTTATTTAGCAGGCGTAAACGTGTAGTAGACTGCAGGCGCACAACAACTATTAAATGTGGCCATAATACTGATGAGATAAGATTGTTTCCAGCAAAATAATGTATCAAAACCGGCTTTAGTTGCATTTCGAGACCGATAAACGTAGTGATTTCTTTCGACAGTTTCAAACAAACAATATTATTACCCCTTCTCTTGTTCATCACGCTTGCACATGAAAACCTAATCTGACATTATTAAACACATATCCTCGTTTATCTCACTCTCTGTACACTTCGTCGGGCTACTATAAGTCTTTATAAGTTTAACTACATATCAATTTGACCATCTAGTCAATGATGTAGCAGGCCAAAAAAGAGCAATTGTTCTGAGACAACTCGAAGCTTGTTTTAAATTTCACATATGAAAAGCACAGCTCGGACTTAACAACCTCTAAAATCCTCAAAGACCGGACAAAACAAATACAAAACCGGCTGCATACGTTACCTTGTTGCAAGTTGGGTTAAGTTGATACAAAGTAATAGTCCTGTTAGCTTGTCGTTACGATGTGACTATTATGAAAATCAACCCGCATCAATAACCCGTTCCCTTGTTGATGTCTGCGCTTGTGGACGGGACTGGGTAGTTGTGAACAAAGTGCGCATGCGTCGTATCCACACCTCCATTTCAGAGTAGGGCAGACGGCTTTTTTCTTTTTCTTCAATCAAACGATTTACATAAACGACGTATGACGTATCCGTGCGTCTGCATTCTACTGGCCTTATAAGGATGGGAACATTGCGCGGGAACGGGGGGCTCGGCCCCGGTTGCTATGGCACATTGGAGGGTGTAAGCAAAGGGGCGGGGCTTGTAGTTTTACTACAGAACGCCAGATGGCCCGTCTGGAGGCCTAAGGTTTTTAGGAGGCACGGCGTCTCGCAGAGAAGTGCGCTTTGTTTACTTGAATTGCGTGATAACTGACCAGATTAAGGGCTAAATAAAAGGTGGGTGAAACATGGCTTCCACCCAGTGGCCTCTTTAGGGCGAGCATCCACTCGAATTAGTTTTTTTAAACAGTAGCAAACCTATCGTCCTGTTGTAAAATAATAGACAACAGCATCGTACTTTTGACAACATAACTGGGTTTAGACAATCTGTGTTCTTATGTCAGTTATAAAATGAAGAAAAACTGAATGCAAAATAAAACTAACCAGAGGATAACCCGATTTCCTTAAATAATCTATATAGCCTAATAAATTATTGGTCACAATAAATAGAATAGTTCTAGTAGCCTACATCAACTAAACGTTTCTCCACAATAAATAAACAGCACAACAACCACATATGCAAGAGTGTTCATTCTGTCAATATTCACTTTATTCTTTAACCACACATTTCATAAATAACAATTTATTATTGCTTCCCTTAATCTGTATTTAAATGATAATAGAGAGGCTTGGTCTTTGTCGGTACCATAGTGCTTGCAGGGCAGTGCAGGAGACAGGATTTGTATACTTCATCTGTTAAATTAAATGCAGCATTAACATAATACCAATGGGTTTGAAACATCTGTGCTCTACTATATCAGAAGACAAGTAAACAGTCAATAAAAAATGCATGACCAGTGCTGGGATCTTTTGTTTTATACAGACACAAACTGGATGCACTTAGACAGAAAAATATGCCACAAATTCATTACACCATAACAAATGGGCACAATTCTTTTCAAAGATCTAATGAAGCAATTTATTTACAATAACAGAGAGGGGAAAACGCTTTCTATCAAAGTGACAAAGACCATTTGAGCTGACACAATGAGGACACCAGTTTGGTTTCAGTGCAATGATTTCATGAGCACAACTCTGCAGTATGTGACTCCAAACTGAATAAAGAGAAACAAGAAAGAGATTAAGAATATAACATTTGTTTACATATTTGGGAGAGGAGTTGTCCTGGATTATATATACTAAGATATTCAATGAAAGAACTCAAGAAATATGCTTGTATATAATAAGGCCTGAGTCCTGATATATCACAACACAGTAAGACATAAAACAAATAAACATATTTTGGCCATGCATGTGCTTAGTTTAAAATTCAAGTGCAAGCAATACAGCAGTCGAAGGAGAGTTATAGTGGTTCAGGGTTGGGTACAGTAAATGGTGTGAGCTGTGAAAATATCTACTGTAGATGTGAGGTTATGAATGACTCTCTATTTCTCCTCGGGGAAACAGAATTTCACAGTGTAAACAAATATAGGAAAAATCAGGCTATTTCCTGATGCAGTTACAGTATATCAGACATTTACATCAATGAACAAGGCAAAATGTTTGGAGCTCCAGGTGTCATATTCTCTTAGTCCACTGTCCTTTTTTTTTTTTTTTATGTCACATTTTTCAAGAGTCTGAATGTACTTCCTTCTCTCACGGATGAAAAGATGAATAATGTGAACCCATCAGAAATCCTGCAGCAGGTAACATAGCAGGAAACCCAGTTCATATTTTTCAAGGTCAGAGGTCCACTCCTTTGACAAGTGCGGCCTCCAGGGTGACAGTGAACTCGTTGAGCGTGTGCAAGATTCGGGAGAGCGAGTGCACAGCAGCACGGTCCCTCAGCAGAGCACCCTCCTCATATGTCCGTGCTGTCAGAGGGAATGCTGCCAGCAGGGGGAGCCACTGAGAGAGAAGCCGGTCCCTATAAAAAGGAACAGGTTGGATGATGTTAGTGTATTATTAATGCCTGATGATGTTAGGCATTGAAGTGATGGTGATTTAATTCAGTAAAAAAAAAACAGAAAAGGTACCAAGTATAGAGAAAATAAAAAAAGACATATGGCCTAAGTTAACAAATACATCTAAATTCAAATGATGGTGTTCGTCTCTTCTTGTCAACACAGACCACACAAGTCTTGTCATGATCAATGTCTAAATAATGATACTTTGTATGTTTGATATTTCATAAAAAAGGAGTGCTATGAATTGTGAGCCAACTACACCACCTATGTATTAAGTCAATTAGTATTCCTTTTGGCTGCTGGTGTCAATAAAAGAGAAAACAAGGATGATGTTTTTCTTCGCAGATTTCAATTGTTATATATTCAAGAACATTATCAATCACAGTAGTCATGCCTTAATGTCTGAGAGTGCAAGGTTGTATCTGCATACACAGCTCGTCCTTCTCCTCCACTCTTGTTTTGTCTATTTATAAGCCTGAGTCCATAACCATCTAGCTCAAAATCCATCCCATTATCTTTGTTGATCCAGGTTTCCGATATTGCAATGATGTAAAATGGTTGTGTAAAATAATGTTCTTGTGCCTTGATGTTATTGACATATGCATACAGGCTTAAGCTGCAAAGTGGATAAAGGATAATTTGCCTTCTGTCTTAACGTTCTGGTTGTACTGTTCAACTGTGTAGTAGCAGCATTTGTTGTTGATGGAGTAGAAGAAGTTATAAGTTATAAGTCTGTGTCAATATTGTGATCAGTGTATGTAAATGTTTTCAGTTCCAGATTGTCATGTTCATTAATCATCTGAGTTATGTGGCTATGGTAGATAAGTGTCATAATTGTCAGATTTGTTTTAACCTTACAGTTCAGTTCTAATGATTTGACCACTCACCTAATTCCCAGGCAGACAAACAGCTGGAACTTGCCCTCTTTTCCAATGTTTCGTGGTGAGACGTTGATTGCGTTGACATAGTGACACAGTGAGTCAACAGGTGGACCCTTCGTCAGTGTTGATCCATGCAGGTCACCCATCTGATCCGCTGTCTCTATGGAAACCACAGCCTTTTCTATGGAACAGAGTAGACCACAAAATCAGTCTTTAACTTCCTGCTAACATTTTTAACGTAAAGACAAACAAAGAAACTAGGAAGCAGTACACAAACATGCTTTGTAGAATGCAGTGTGTTCTGTAAGATTTACATTCACTGCCACTAGATAGAGCAAACACACATCTGTGAGGAGTATAACATCCCTTCTATGTACAAAAACTCACTGTACGTACCCACAAAGTCCCAAACAAACACGTTCCTCTGAAAAAGACGGTTAGATTTGAACCCGTGCAGAAGAAAATTCTCCAAAGAGAGCACCAGACCTCCTTCACCACACAACAGGACCGTCAGGTTTCCTCTCTGAGAGGGCAGAAACAGGGACAGAGTTAACAAAGCCTCTGTAAGCAAGGAGCTCATCTCTTAACCTCATTACCTCAGTATCTTATTCATTATTTATATAAATAATTTATGTAAAGATGGTATTGAAGCAAGATTCATTTTTCATGCTGATGACACGCTGATTATACTTCTTCTTCCTTTGCGAGTGCAATCCAATAAACAACCTTCAAGCAACATTTAATGTTGTTTAATGTTGAAATCTTTGTAAATTAAGATTTATACTTAATGACATCAAGACTAAAATAACGTTATTTTAGGTGATGGAATGTGTCTCAACATATGAATATCTGTTTTTTTCATTTAGTCATCATATTGAGAGTCTAACCAACAAACAGAGGGTTAAATTGGGTTTCTTCTATAGAAACAAATCCAGTTTTTTTCTCTGTTACAAGAAAGACATGTACTCAAGCAACATTTGTATCCGTGATTGTTGATGGTGATGTTCTTTTTATGCATGCTATCTCATCCTCGCTGTAAATGTTGGACTCGGTGTACCATGCTGCTTTGTGATTTGTCTCTGCTTTGGGTTTCCACACATCATTGTGTCTTGTATGATAAAGTAGGTTTGTCTTCCTTATACAACAGACGGATGGAACATCTTTATAAGGCCATACTACATGAACTGCCTTCTTATTAATGTTCATCACAGACTCCTAAACCTCTCAGCAGCTGTAACCTTCAGTCTCAAGGACTTATCATATATGTTGTGCCTCAAACTAAATCGGTCTTTTAATGTTTTGCTCCATCTTGAGCTGAGCTACAGTCACCTTAAACTAGAGCATTTAATCAGCTTGGATGTTTTTAAAACCAGGATTAAGGATCACTTGACCACTGTATGTTTATGTCATACTGTTAAAGATGCAAATGCATTGTCTGATGTCATTTCTGCTTGGTTGTTGGACTGTTGTTTGTTCTTTGTATAAAGCTTTGACGCTGCTGTCTTGGCCAGAACTCCCTTGTCAAAGAGATTTTCCTGGTAAAATTAAAACATTAAAGTAAAATACATTTTAATAAGATCAAACAATACTACATAAACGCTTGTACATTAAAGCCTGAACACCGAAGATGTTATTCAAGTAAGTGAAGGCCTATTATAAAAAAAACAAAGTGACGTCTCTGCAGCACTTTCAACGCGCTGCTGGGATGAGAGAGGCTAGTCTGATACACAAAAGGGACAAAGCGAGGGTAATGAGCCGTGTTGGAGATATAAATAACACAGGCAGGAGGTTGACAGTCGAGCACGTCGCTGCAGAGATGCTCTTATTTGCATTAACTGTTTCAGATTAGAGAGGCAACAGACAAATTGAATGCAGGAGCTGAATCAGTGGGACACACTCACTATATCAGCGGCATACCTCTTGTTCAGGTTTGTGGAAGTGTTTCACCAGGTTATTCGCCGCCTCCCTCATGTCCTCTTGTACCTCAACAGCTGCCATCCCTGAAAAATGAATTGCGAGCAGTTACAAAGAGAAACATGAGGATGAAATGTTACCAAACACGAGGGGAAGTGGACTGGAGCTGAATAGATACAGGAGCAGAATCTGTCATTGTAGTGAGAGAAAACTAACAAGTGGGTCATCCATTGTACTAAAGAATGTGCCTTTTGTCAGGACATACTGCTTCTGCTGCCAAGCGATCCCAGCACTGTCCGCACACTCTGTGAAGGAGAGGCCAGCTCCGGAGGCGTCCCTGTCCACCTTCCAGCATCCTCCTCAGTACCAGGTGACACCAGCTGACCAATTAGAACTCTCTCCAAGCTGCCATCACCCACGCCTTTCCCAAGCCAGCGGCCGCAAGGGAACCTGGACGGAAACAAGACGGTATTACATTGTGTTGAATTTAAAAATGAGTGATTTTCTTTACAAGAAAATAGTTTCAATAAGGGCCTTCTGTTGTGATCCGTGTATATGTAGGCTGTTTATTTTTCTTATTAACTTTATATAGAACTTTGGCTTGTTGTTGGTCATTTTAACCCCCAAAGCCAAAAATGGTTAAATGAAGGGGAAAAAAATCCGGCTTATATATTCTTATATCTAAAGATATCTCTCTCTCTCTCTCTCTCTGTACTAGGCAATAACTGGTTTCAGTTCACGACAATAGGATATTAAATGAACTTGAGATATGTTCCAGATAGGCAACCATCACAGAGTACATTCAATCATCTATATTAAGTTAAAACTATGTGTTAAAGCAGCTCTCCTACAGGTGTGTTAAAGGAAACTCACACAACAAATATTTGACATTACATAACATTAAGAAGCCCTTATAGCATTGTCATATTGATTGTTGTTAGTGTTAGTTTTTTTTAGTAATACTGTATAGACTACTAATTGTGTGCAGAATTTTAGTTCAATAGAAATGTTCTTTCTTTGATAATAAACCAATGAAATGTACCATATTGTATGGTATGATATGGTATGATACACAATCACATATTTAGCAATTGTGGCCCTCTAACACCTCCTTGCACATTAAGGTTCTGTGCTGTGAGGTTGCAGTCTGTGTTTAGAGATCAGGCTGTACATCGTACTTGTATGTGTGTCCGGTGATCTCATTGTACACCACCACACAGTCTATCAGACACTTGGCCAGCAGGCCGGAGTTCTCCTGTCCCAGCTGCAGAGTGCTCAGCCTGCCCAGGTTCTTACACTGAAATAAAAAAGCACAAACCAAGTCAATGTAGAAGTGCATGTGTCTCTGTCAGACATAATGTTGACCTTATTGCTGAGGATTACACACAAACCTGGAAAAAGATTTCTTGTGTGTTCTTTGGGATCTGTCTTACTCCTGAATCCCCCATTTCTCCTGAGACACAAACCCAAGGATCAACTGTTGCCATTGCAATGCTCAGCTTCTTCATGGGTATAATGACAACACGGTATGGAATATCTGGAGAGACCCAAGAGACAAAAAGTAGAGTTGTACTGATTCACGACATTTCCTTCATTCTTTAAATTCTACAACAAAAAACTCAACAGCAGTATGGAGGAAATGTTTTGTTTTTTTTAACGACTAATGGTCAGTTTCTTGTGAATCCATGGGATACAGGGTGCAATTCAGATTAAACAACACAGAGCAAACTTTCATTGTCTTTGAAAGTTATAAACATGCACAGGGACGCGGGGAGTAAGAGTGCTGAGGGTGCTGCAGCACCCCCTAAAATCGGGCAATAAACCGTCAGCTTGTAAAAAAGTTTAACCAGGTTTACCCGTTTTTTTCTGGGATATGCCCAGCTCCTCTGCTCACTACTTTCAAAGAATTAAGGAGTCTTATGAATAAAAACTGCACTCCAAAAGATGTATTTACTTATCAGTATACCACCATTTCCTTTTTTGTAATTTTAATAATGAGGTAGAAAAGCTGTTTAAATAGTGGCCCTGCGAGAGTGAGTGAGTGAGGGACTGTGCAATTGCTCAGAAACCTGAACTGAAACTGACTCTCAGCATCCCTGAACCCGCCAGTAAATTCCACCATTTTCGCGTTAAAGTTTACAGGACTCACTGATGGATGTGAAGACACGTGTAAAGCAGAGGTAGTCCACAGTGTTGAGAGAGAGCAGGTGGAACAGGAACTGCTCCCTTTCTTCCTCACAAAGCAGAAATGCATGAGGTTTATAGAGCTTCCTGTCAGGGGACCAGAAAGAAAAGAAAAGTCAGTCAATATCATGCGACTCTATGGATGATGTCCATAAATATGAAACATTTTACGTTTCTTCTTGTCATTCAGTCAACTTTGAGTGAATTATGACCTTAGCAACTCCTGGTTTGTGAGAAGCTCCTTAAGGTGTTGGGAAAGCATTTTCTTCTCCAGAGCCAGGTGGATCCAGGCCCGAGCCTGACCCACCTCAGATAGACCCTCACTCATGGTCTGAATGAACCTGGAAGAACAACAGACATTCTAAGACAGAAGCAGTGAAAAACAAGGTCAGAAACACAACTTTCCCTCCTAAAATTGTGGGTAACCTCTTGTGACCCCATGAGAACAGAACAAAAAATATGTGCTGTATAATCCTTTATTTTTCTTTTAAATCTTTGTCCAAACTACACTCCTTACCTCATATCCTGTATTAATGTTCCTCTCAGCAGAAGAGTGCCGTCATCAACCGTTCTTGTGTCTGAACCATTACACCCTGAATAGACAGGAGGTTTAACACAGATGATCATTTCACTCTTATCTCAGGTTTTTACACAAGAAAAAGAAAACAGGTAGATTTTTCTCTGACCTGGAGACTCAGCTGGTATCCCCGCCTTCCCTTGGGCTGCTTGGAAGTGAAGCAAATGGGACCAAAGTGCAGACTTCCCCTGCTCAAAATAAATATATATGTAAATCTTTGGCCTGTTTTTGAAGTCATCTTGCTCTTCATGTGCATGATGTTGTTTGCATGAGGAAACACATATTTAGATGTTTTTTAGGTCATCTGAGCTGATCAGGCAAGTTGTGTTGTGTGTTTGCGTGTGTCTGACCTGTTTCAGCTGCAGCCCGTGGCCCCAGGTTCTCTCCAGTAGGTCACACAGACCGTGGATGAGTGTGTTCTCCTGCAGGCCTGTGATGTTGGCCTCCCCCTGACCCAGTTCAACGCTCTCCTTTCCCATCCTCTCCATCAGCATCCGTTTTGTCTGAAAAACAGAGAAAATATTGTGGTGTTACAGATAAATAAAGATACGAGTGACAGCAGTTCTTCCATCTTTGTGCAGAAGGAGCTCTCACCTTCAGACGACACTCGCTCAGCAGACCGTCAACGAACTCTCGGTGAGTCTCAGCGACGGCTTGTGGCAACGTGTCAAGTAGCTTAGACTGGCGAAGGTTTTTCCTGGCAAATGCATGCTTCTGAAATACAGAAGACACATTCAATCAGACACAAGTCCAGTCTGTGTGTGTGTGTGTGTGTGTGTGTGTGTGTGTGTGTGTGTGTGTGTGTGTGTGTGTGTTTGTGTGTGTGTGTGTGTAAATACCTGTCTCTGTTCATTGTCCACTCCTGAGTGTTCAGTCACTGTTGATCTCTTGGGGTCGCTCCTTCGTGAAGCTGTCATTCGACTAGACCACCTGTTTACATTTATACAATGACAAAATAAACGTGTGTTTCTGTATTAAAGGCAAGTGTGTTTGTTTACTTTGGAGGGTAATACCCTGAGAACAAGTGACTCACATAAGCAGAGATTGCCATTCTACACACAGTTTGATTAAGGGAGCTTAAGCATCCTGTTATCAACTTGTCATGTTACAAAATGTGTTTCTTCATGTGATTCCAAAGTCCATGTAATCTTCTTTAACCAAAAAGTGGATACTTTTTGAAATCATCAGTTAAGGTCCTTTAGGTTGTATTTGTAGTTTCTGTTCTGTTTCTATGTGGCTGGTGGAGGACCTTTTATTTATTCATTCATGAATCTATCAAATGTTCTATCCATTATTTTACTCAGTTATTCCTATAAAGCCGCTGAAGTCCCAAAAGGGGATTTTTTAATATTGTGTGCTCAAGATATTACCTTTGTGGAAACAACATTTTTCCCTTTTTGGGACTTCAGGGGCTCCATATATTACAAATTGTTCCCATTTCAATTAAAAATCTGATTACTTCCAACAGTTTATCCATTGTTTTTTGTAACTATTTCAACATTTTGTTCTTTTCTTTTAAGAAATAAATTGCATGATTTATCAGTCACTTCAAGTGAACCATCTAAACTATACTTTGAGGTAGGTAGCTATTATAACCATTTATGTATGAACCAAAACATTCCCCTCTTCAGTATTTGCTTTCATGGACAGGACAGCTGAAGAGAGGCAGGACATTTTGGAAAGCGAGGGTGGAGATTGCATGCACCAAAGGGCAAGAGGTGGACTCTCTGTACTGTGAGTGTAATCTCTACCAACTCAGCTACTGAGTGCCCCAGATTATTACTGTTTTCCATTACTTGAATTTTTCTAACCAAACTGCTTTTAACTTTTGTAGAAAGTTTTAAACATATGTCCACTACATAAAGCTAACCACTCCTTGTACCACTGGACCTTTGTTATAAGCAGCCATGGTTCGGGCATCACTACTGTATACACTGTATTGAATTATCACTGATTACAAGCAGGAAATAAAGGCTCACTTGTTGGAGTTTTGTCCCTGTGTGAGCACATCAGCCTGCAGTTTGGGGAAGTAGCCCGGCTGGTGAAGACCCTGGCCGATCCTCATGTCCAGCAGGTGGGGGTGTATGGCTGTGTGGTCCGCCTTCAGCATCCTGCGCTCAACGGCCTGAGCTGCAGAGACAAACAAAGCAATGGCTTATGATTTTATACTCTGCATAAGATTATCCAAGATGAGTCAGGACTTGTCCTGTACATTTAATGTCACATCTTACGTTAAGATCTTGTTTTCGACTTGGTGATGTGCTAAGATTGTTTCTCTAATTACAAAGAAAAGTGACAGCATGACCGACATTTTGTAGAGTGCTGCAGTAACACATCTGTAGCAGAGTCTGCATGTAAACAATGGTACAGATAGACTGAGAGGAAATCAGTGCATTTTTTGCTGTGAGCTTGGCAGGACTTCAAAGCAGAAGATTTGAAAGCGTTTTCATTGGACACAGTAATGTTTTCTGCTTATCCACATAATACTCATTCCCCCTCAAACCTCTCTAATTCCCTAACTCTACCCTCCTTTCCCCCCTTTCATCAGATTACGTCTCCACCCTTTTGTATTTCAATTATTTATCAGGTTATTTGATTTAAATTTCCACTCAGAAATGTCCCCATAGTTTAAAAAGGTAAATGTGCTGGTGCACATGTTTCCTTGAGTAAATAAAGCACAACTCAAAACCCATCTTTTTTCCCTGGCATTTGAAATAATTTAACAATTATATATATATATATTTTTTTTATGTCTTTCTTTGTTGCTGTTGTTGTTGTCTTTACACCTTGTCTGTATTTTCAGAGCTTTTCATGAAATAAAGAGAAATATGATGTTTGCAGGAAGGCCGAGCCACATGACCAACATTCTGAATAAACCCAAACAGGAGGCTGATTTGCAGATTCCCTCTTGGCATCCACTTTTAGCATACTACGCTGCTTACTCTGCCAATAGTTAATCTATTTTATGTCTAAATTTTAAATCCTGAAAAAAAGAAACAGTTGAAGCATCCAGGTGTTACTCTTTGTTAATTTATTTATGCTTCCAGAAGCAGTTAACTCAAGTCTCAGGTCAACTTTTGAGAATGCATACTGCTTTCATTACTTAAATAACAATCTATGGCATTTCAGTAGAGTTATATTCAGACATTTCTTGTGGAAGAGACAACTTAGAGCAACACTGGTACACTGTAACATTTCAGCTAGATTTCTGTTTTTCTTACATAAATGTCCTTGAGTCCAATTTGCAGATTCTAAATATTTATTCTGTGGTTCATATTTCACCAAAATGTACTGTAAGTCATGAAACATCTTCTTTTGTGTGAATTTTTCTCAGGATGTACCATACCTGACTCGAAGAGCGAGGTGCATTTTCTGTAGTGACAGTTATGGGCGTCTTCTTCGTCTGTATCGTACAGTCGCTCTCTCTCCAGACGGTTGTCAAACAGCTGCTGCAGTGGCTCTCTGTCCGCCCAGCGAGATATCACCTTCCCCTCCACAAAAGAAGAAAACATGGATGTCTCCAGGAAACGGGACAGGAAGTGTAAGTGGGTTGAAGGCTGGACTGAGAGGAAGGAACCCTGAGAAAGTGACGACCACAAACACATATCACAGAAACGGGGATTTAATGTTCCTTTCATTATTGAGGTATCAAGATCAATTATTCTTTGAAACAACATTTAATGAATTACCTTGTCAAAACTGACAGTTCCCTCTCGGTTGCTCAACCAGGAGTCTAAATCCAGAGCGCTGTGGATAACAAACTCCTCATACCTGCCAAACAAGGCAGCAAAACGTCCAGAAAACACCTCCCTTAACTGAATGTTCAGCTTTGCATCCTTCATCTCCTCTTCCTCCTCCTCAAACACATGTCTAAGCGTCTTCCCTCCATCTGACATCTTGTCTCCTCCGCACCTGCGAGCCAGGGCCTGCAGCCTCTCCAAAACCGCCAGCTCCTCACCCCCGAGATTCCCATTCCTCCTGTCCTCCATCAGATCCTCCAGCACCAAGCTGCTCAGGCAAGGGGAAGTGGCGGTGGTGGTGGGCTTAGTGATAGCACTGCCCTGTGGAGAGAGTCCAAAACGCAGCAGAACCTCACTCAGCTCCTGGATGAGCTCAGTCTGGTCTGGAAACATGGGAAGGTCCTCAGGGACCTCGACACAGTGGTTGTCAATGTCCACAAAACACAAGTTGGCCTGTGTAAAAATAAGGAAAACTGTTTTCAGCTGGCTTCTCGATCTGAATGTCACAAGAAGTTTAACACATCTCCATGCACTGACTCATATTCATCACATGAACCAAAGTGTCTGAGCTTTAATATTAAATTAAAATCAGAGATGAAGATTCACATTCCATTAATAGATTCTTGGTGTTTCACCATGATAAGCCCTTGGCAGATATCTGCATGTGAAGGATTATAGAACGATTACTGTTATCACTGCAACAGGGGACACTGTTGAAATCTGCATATCTGGCTTTCACACAGGCTAACAAATCAGAAACCTGTGGTTTAACTGTGCCCTATGAATCTACTGAGCAACCAGCTACAAAACTGTGAGAAGGATTTAAAAATAGTGCTTCTGTAAGCAGCCATGCAGCACAGCGCAGTCAGCAGCAGCGTGGCCTTCAACAGTGACCTCAGGCAGTCAGTTTGCAGCCTCAGGGGACACTGGGAGATGAGATGTAGAGCAGACAGTTGCAGACATCCTCTAACTTTGTGCAGCTACATCTTCCTAGTTAATGTTTCCTCTTCTTAGTCTTTTAAGCATCTCTTTCAATCAAATAGGAAGATCATACATTTTACAGTTTTTTTTCTGCAAATCGATATTAAGGAGGACCATTTAAGTGTTGATTTTTGAACTACACCGTGCAAGTATCAACGTTGAATACCCCCCTATTCCAACCAAATTGTAAATGTTTCTTTAAACATTCCTGGCATATTACCACAGAGAAATAAAATCGCAAGACTCAAGGAATAAACGCAAATTCCTAATTTGCATGTATTATTCAGTAAGTCCTATTTTTCTGCATCCTTCATGCTCTGCGTTTTTGCTTTCATCCCCCCAAGCTCTCTTTCAACTGCCTTCTTTCTGGGGCAGAGCGACATCAAAGAGGCTTCAGTGAGATATTCATGCAGCATAAAGTGAACTTGGGTTCAGTGCTGAATTTATAAAGGGAGGGGGAAGGCGACGCTCTGAGGAAATAGCGTCTCGACACGCTGTAGGCAGAGGGCAAACTGTCATGCATTCAGCACAGAGCAGATCAGCAAATGGCTGTGAGAGCTTTAAGCAGACCTCAGTTTAAGAAACATTTTAAATCCTTTTATCTTAATGTTTATTTCTACATCCTAATAATCACACTGGCATGTTTCCCAGGAAACAACAGACACCTTTGCACGTGAGATCTTTGGTTAATTTTGTACCTCGTGCGGTAGGTGGAGAGAGGATCGCTGAGCTCCGGCTCTGTGCTGGATTCCCATGAGGAACGGCACCGGAGCATCCAAGAGGTGATGCAGCGGTGTGGAAACGATGGGCAGGTAGATGTGTTGCCACTGGAATGGGAACAGAAGGGTGGTGATGCCCTCGGCCACCGTCATTAAACGCTGGTAGTCTGAGGGAAGAGAAGGGACACAGGCATTAATGAATCACCTGTAATCACAGAGGGAGGAAATTCTTTTCAGGGAATTAAGAACATTCTCTTTAACAGTAAGTTAATGAAGCTGTTACATCAGTTTCTTATGGATCTATTTAGTTATGTTCTTGTTTACAAGCCTCAGAGAACAGCGACTGTTAATGACTGTGGATGTTAAATACTCATGAAGTCGCAGTGTCAGTTTCTTTGCAGCATTTAACCTCAATCCCATCAGTCCTGTTCTTATTGTAAGTTACATTTTAAATTAATTATGGCTTTTTCTAATGACTTTCTATAGCATCGCTTTTCTATGGGAGCTGCTTCATTCTGCAAAAAGTAGAAAAATGTGGTTACGTTTCTCCTCAAATATAACAGAGTAAGCTGTAGATCTGCTTTTATTGTAAATTGTCTTATGATAACATTTCATATTTGGTGCTATACAAATAAAATATGATCGACTGATTGAAATAGTCACACTACTACTGTTCAAGAATGTCTTAAAACTGATCCTCTTTTCAGACATCACTAATATATTTTTTTAAGTTTGGCTAACCCTGACTATGACTGTTTTTGCATTCATGTTATAAGCAAATGTTATGCCACATAATATTCTTACTATGTAATATAATAACTTTATTGAGTGATTACCCTGAGAGTACAGCAAGACTTGTGTCTCCAGAAGTGCACAGGTTAGTAGTTGCACCATGTTGTCCACGCCCAGCAGGGAGAACGCCTCTCTGAGAGGATACTCCCCCAGGGGAAGCTCACCCGGCCCAGGCCGCTGGCACAGGATGGGTCCCTGCACCCCGTGGAACCTTAATGACCTGCCTGGTGGTGGCAGTGGCACCTCATACAGGATATTATGGATGTAGCTTTCTAGTGGGAGGGGTGGGGCTGTTTGTGATGTCACAGCCTGGTGCAGCTGAGACAGAAACTGTCGTGAAGCTTGGAGAAAGGGGAGCGGCGTGAGGAGGCAGAGGGCTTTGGACACGTAAAGGGTGTCCCGCGCTGGATCGAAGGAGCTCGCACAGCCGAGGCAGGAGTTAACCCCGGCCAGAGACTCAGCGTCTGACTCATCCAAGCTGCTCACGAGCGAGTCCATGCTGGAGGTAGAAGGCGAGGAGGCGGACGAAGACGAGGAAGAGGGAGAGGAGGCAGATGAAGCGGAATGGTGCTCCACGTGGTGCATCTGGAAGAGAGTCTGCATGGCCGTGATGATCTGAGCGCTGGTCACCTCCTCATAGAAGGTGTGGACGAAGCCGTAGGCACGTGTGCCGTCGTCAAAGGACATGGTGAAGGAGTGAAACTGAGGGTCGAGTCTTTCGGCCTGCGTGCAAAAGGAGAGACCCCTCGGCATACAGAGCTGAGGAGAAAGTGTGAGGAAGAGAAGGACAGGGAAGAGAAAACATAAAAGAGGATTCAAATGAAATGCCAATGTAAATGTTTTCCTTAAAGATGACTTTAGTAACTACTTTTAGGCTTAGTAAAAGGTTTTTTTTTATAACATATTCTCTTAATCATGCCAAACTACAGACTGTACAAGAACATGTAAATACAACCACAAAAAAAACACAATAAATATTTTCTAAAATGTAACAAAAAGTTCAAAAAAGAAATTGGTTGAAACACTGGCAGTATATTGTTCTTTTACATCTATTGATATTCCAATTGAGCTATCTTAGGAGATAACGGAAAACATGATAAAATAGACACAAGCTTATCAACTACAAGACAAAAGGAATAGCTGAGTATGTAAATCTAAAGATCCCCATGACAACATACAGGTCTTTGATTTGTGGCTTCCAGAAAGTAGTTTTTACAAATCTAAAACCAGTAAAATGAGATGGATCAAATGTTCAATAAGAGTAACATTAGTTAAAGGCAAGTACGATATTGAGATTTATTCATTTCCATCTGACTTCATGAGGAGGATGCTTTCATCATCCTGATATATTTCAACTAGAGAATAATAAACATGTTCTGTGTCTTAATACCAAAAAAGACAGAAGAAACTCTGAGAAGCTACAAGAAGCAGCAAACAAGCAGAACAAATGATTGAAACTACTTATGTTCTCATATTGATAACGTGGTTGTTTTCCTCCTTTGTGATTTTGAACAATACCTACAGCACATACAGGGCACACATTGTCCTCGTTTTCATTTCTATTGTTATGAGAGAAAATGGACGACAATGAACAAGAGCAGTCATGTTTGTAGAGTTATTTAAGATCTCACCATGTTGACAGCATCTTTCTTGAAAGGTTTTCTGTCTGTGTTTTCAGGGTAGTGCACCAGAACCTTTGACTTGAAGGATCTTCGAATGGGGCTCTGCTCAAAGCCTTCTCCTGCAAGACAGACAGACAAACGAATAAGAAACGTTTAGGGCTTTATGGCATCAGCACAGCGTAATCTTTCACCGTCATCATCGCTGAATACTTAAGACAGCAAAAAAGGACAGAACATAATGAGGACAGGACGACCTTGTTCATCTGTTCTCGCCAGTGAGAGCAGTTCTGCAGAGAAAGAGGGAAAATCCCTTCAAGAGTTATGTAACTCCACTGATTAGCATAAAGATGGACTGGAAATGAAGCACAGCACCCATCGTCCCTGACACACTGCAGCACAAAACTCTTTGTGCATGTGGGGAGCACAGAAGAGAAAAATATGCTGCATCTTCATCCATCAAAAGGATGAAGGATGAGAGATTTCTGTTTTACAGCTACCTGTATATGAAAGGGCTGAATTTGCAGTGTATGAAAGGCAATATTCACTATATATTCTTATTTTCACAATGCAGGGATTTGATGCACGGCTCTGTCAGGCTCAAAGTTTCTCCTCTGTTCACCATCTGCAGCTTGTGTCAGCTTCCAGCTCTCGTTACATTCAGAGTTCGATGTGTTTGTGCAAAAGGGGCAGCTAAAAAAAGACATAGAAATAAACCGTGTGTGTTTGTGTGTGTGTGTGTGTGTGTGTGTGTGTGTGTGTGTGTGTGTGTGTGTGTGTGTGTGTGTGTGTGTGCGTGAGAGAGAGAGAGAGATTCGGTGTAAGTGTGTGTAGTCATCTGTCAGCAGTGAATGAGGTACTTTCATTACTCATCCCCTATGTGAGGGATGCCCTTGAACAGTACTGTCTGGCTTGATGTTCAGATTGAGCTGACAGCACCACATGACGTGAACAAAATCGAATATAAACTAACAGTCTACTTTAGGCTGCAAACTTTGACGTGTAGTCATCACTTTGTTTTCAAGGTCCTATATTCTAAGTTTATCTCCCTTAAAAAATGAAGAGATCTGGATGTTTAAATTTCTGTTTAATCCAAATCATATGAGAAAAATATGCGGACTGATCCACTGTTCAATACTGCCATAACGCCTCAAACACATTGTAGAAGTCTTAATTTATCGCAATAAATTAGTTTTTGTAAACAAGCAATGCTTTTTGACATTTTAACTATTGGATGGAAACCTGGGGAAATGTTCATGCTTTCACACCATGTTGATGCAGTCAGATGAAGCTTAAGCCCTCAGATTAATTGGTGCCAAAAAAACAGCTTTTTGTTTATATCACGGATTCAGGAGGAACATGTTGCAAACAAAAATTGTTAAAAAGAAAAAAAACTGTTGATTCACACGAGTTAAAGCTAGTATGCACTGTGTAACATTTACTTATTTAGCGCACTTAATATCGTTATCGCAATATAAAACAATGTTATCACACATCGCATGTTTTTCTCATGTCATGCAGGCCTAGTTTCTGAGTCAATCTGCTGCTCTTAATGTTTTGCACAATAACTGTGTTTGCAAAATGTTCCACCTGAATCCAAAATAAATTTTAAAAACTTTTTTTCCCACCACTACAGCAACACTGATTAAGATGAGTTAGCAGATTAGCTTGATGTGACAGCAGCAAAATGTTGTAAAAGCAGAGCCATTATACCCAGGTCTCCATCCAATAGGTAAAATATACACATACTGCGTGAGAAAGCATCGATGTTTACATATTATTTTGTCTTATTGCGATATATTCAGACTAATGCGATGTGTTCATTGTTAGCCCTCAAATTGCAATACAATGACAATTAAATTAATTGCGCACCCCTAGGTTGCATAGTAAATATTAGTTCAGCCACTGTGGAGACATTCAAATAAACTAGGCTATGTTGTCAACACATTGGAGAGTTTAGCTTTGAAGGGTTAACATGTTAGAGTGCTACAAGATGTATTTGGGTAATTTAAACATATAAATGCAGAAAAACAAACACTGCAGAGAATGTCTCTGTAATGTGCCATATTATGACAATTTAGAGCTTGGGAACACTGAGCCCTGGGAACATAGACACACTCCCTTTGATGCACTCACTCAGCATGCACACATCCACCTCACCTGCCTGAGATGACGCACAGCACCCTGAGAGGGAAAGCTGAGCGAGGAAGGAACACCACTTCAAGCTAAACTGAGTCACACTGGTAGGTGGGAGATACAAGCTAATGGAAGAGAGAGGGAGAGTCAATGTTCTCTGCTACAGATAGAAATTGGTGTCAGCGCTGACGGGAAGAATCAAGCCTCGCCGAAGGACACCTAGTTGCTATGGTAGCAAATTCAGCGGCGGCCTTGAAGATCGTCAAGCTCGTCAAAGCTACGTCACTTTTTGTTTCATCAGCTGACCCAATTTAGAGCCACAATTCTTTTAACACGAGTTATCACCGAAGAGTCTCACAGAGTCTTAGTTAACAGTGCATATTGAGAGGGAGGTTTGTTTCAGTGTGAGAATGAGAGCTTAAATGCCTGTTTCAGTCAGGCTGTAATTTGAATGTTTTCTTTTCTCACCATTGTAACAACCACAGAGGAAACCATGTTAGGATACTACTTAGGATAATACTTAATGTCTTCAAACCAGCAGCTAACAAGCGGATCATTTTAAAAGAAAAAGAACAAGATTTAAATGGACATATACATTTATCTATTTATATACATATATTCAGTTTGATTTTAATATTTAGCTCCTAAACATTTCATGTTTTGTACTCTAAGCGGACATGTATCTATACGTTTTTACTCATTTTTTTCCCATGATAATGTGCCATTTCTAGTTGTTTTCTCAAGATCACAATTTATCTTTTCTCATATTCCCAGAGCTGCAAACTTTGAAAAAGGCTTAACTTACTTCATTAAGTGTGGGCATGGGAAGCATGGCATGTCATGGGTTGGCTTATCACAGTGACCAGTGTATTGTTTTGTTTTCTAAATCAAAATGTTTCCATTATACCAAGAAAACAAGCTTTGTGATAATGAGAAAAATTAAACTGGGAAAACCAACTTTGTAACCTGTCACTATAATGTCCATATAGTCAATGTTTTACAGGTAATTTTGACTTTCATATTCATTCCCAGGTTTAGACATTCACCACAAAGATTTACAACCCTAAACGGTTCCCCGTGTCTAGAGCAGGCTCACTTTATCAGGAATGACTGAGCACCCAGAAAGACGATCATCCATCATTTAGTAAAAATGTCATTTTACCAAATGAATCACCCCCTCCATCCCTTTCATCATATCATTACATGAGTCCATGAGGGCAGATATAAACAGTGGAAAGGGATTAAAATGGCAGCAAATGGCAGCTGGCTCTGAATGATGAGGGGATTTTCCTTTTTAGCTTAGACAGTTTAAATCAATTCTTCTTTGCATCACAGATTTGTCCATCCACTCGAGATTAATCAAGAAAAATGACAAATTTGTCTTTTTGTCTGAAACACAGACTTGGTTCTGAGCTTAAAATAAAAGGATAAAAGAAAGTGTGGCGGGCCTAAAAATAAGATAAGACATGCTGGAACTTCTTTTGTTAAAAAGACATGTGCAAACGTCTTGATGCAGTCCGTTCAAAATTACAAAGCAGCTCTCAAATGTTCGGTCAGGGAGTTCTTGCCCTCTGCTGATGTCACCCCCCCTCCGTATCAGTCATCAGGCCTGAACGGGCCCTGAAGCCTCCGCCATCCAGTGTGCCAACAGACAACGTCATATGAAATTTGATTAGGCTGCAGAAAATACACAGTGGCATCTATTGAGAAGCCAACAAGAGCAGATTGTTTCTCTGTAGGCATTCACTCATTACATGCACACAAAAACAGAGATACTGCATCAGCTCTAACATCCATATACTTATATGACTGTACTTGTTTATAGAAGAATAGACATCTCTGGCTTTACAGCAGTATAAGGAATATGTATGGAGAGAATGAAATCCCTTGACAGGAGCAGAGACCCCTGCTGCAGAAAGGACCTGCTGTTACATAAGCAGATTGCTGGAGCTTGGATATACCAGCCAGTAGCTGCACTGTCATCACTGCAGGGAGCCAGATATCAGAGTCCCCTATGGTTAGAGAGTGAGCACTAAATAATCTGCAGCCTGGCTACCCTTTCCAACCTGATACAGTCAGATTTGCTATTAACTAAAAGGCATTCAGTTGAGGGAGAAAAATGCAAGACAGGGTCTGGTTTCAGCCTTTTGAGGATCTGCGCAAACTGAGTTACATTTCTGCTACAAAGAAGAATACAAGGTGTGACCATGCAATTCAGACCTGGAAATGAGGCTGGAGCTGTCTTTAAATCGCACATTTGCACCTGCGTGGTTCTTTTCCCCCCCAAAAAAGCGATGCACATGCAGCGCAAAAACATGTGCATACGTCACAGAGAGCCCCAGGGTGAAATCTGTCCTCACTTTATACCCAGCTGCGTGCCAACACCTGAGTGAGAGAAGCTTACACCACCTGATACCTCTTTTCTAAACTCCCACAAATATATCAGGAGCAGCATCACTACCGCTGTTATCACCATGGCACCAACATCACATCTCCGACCTCCAAGGCCTTTTGGTGAGAAGGGAACAGGAACTCTGATAAAACGAAGGATACATCTGTGTGTATTTTTTTTTTTTACAGCAGTTAAAGAGCTGCACCAGCAATCACACAGATTATCACTTCTCTCAGATTTACAGAACAGTGTAATCTGGGAGCTCCTGTGTTATCCATGAACAACCACCGCCTGCCTGGATGCTCCATCTGTGCTCCAGTTTTTTTTTATTGGGCAGGACAGGACGCTGTTGTCTCTCTATTAAACCCTTTCTCTGCTTTATTTCTTCATCCTGGTAGAGAAGTGGATGACTTGCAGAAAAAAACACTTATAATCTCACTGCTGTCAGACTGAAAATATGATGAAAACACAGTGAAGGGAGGTGCAATGTTTTCCCAGAGCGGACATGAAGGGACAAGACAATAGGTTGTAAAATGAATTTAAATTCAATAAATTGCCTGAACTAGTAAGAAAATTGGGATCTCTTGGATTTCTTATTATTTCTTGTTATTTGCTATACGGTTAGGTTACCTTTCTCTCGCACTATTGTCTATATTTAGAGATGCATTTAAAATTACAGAAATCTTGACAAAAAACCTGTACGCAGATTTTGAAATTATTTGAAGTATTACCTTATTAATTAATACTAGGCTTTCTATGCAGTCCTGACAGATATTATGTGATCAACAAAGGAGAGGAAGAGAAATGTGACGTCCAATCAAAACATATCCAAATGGATGTCACTCCGCCACACATGGCCTAAGCGAAGTGGTACATTTTTTTTACATGAAGTAGCCTATGACATTAACACATCGCAATGTGTGTCTGTGTTTTGCAATGTTGGAATATTTCTCTATTGTTTATGGACCGTGTACCTGTTCCGTAGTCCGGCTCCAGGCCCGTCTCCGTGTCCACCCCACACACAACAAAATAGTGGGCGAAACGGCAAGAAGCCGCTCCTGTGATCGATCCTGCAGTCCCGTTCATCCTCGATGCGATTATTGTGTGAGAGCTCCGTTTACTTCTTACTTGGCGTTACGGATGTTCATAGCTGTGAGGAGGCTAATCCGAAACGTCGATTCTGATCCGTGTGCTGGGTGCTGGTCGCCTGTCCGCGCTGTGATTCTGCTGGAGCTCCGGAGGACCCAGAGATTGTCACCCAGCCTGAGAGGAGGGGGGAGGAGAGGGAGGAGGTGGAGGAAATGTGTAGGCCTGTGATAGAGGAAGGGAGGGAGGGAGGAGACAAAAGACCCGAACGCATCATCATCGTCATCATCAGTGCGAAATCAGCCTCGTTTTTAATGTTTCTGATAATAGTCATCATATACCCCCACACATTATAGGCCTACATTTTTAAAGGAATGAGATATTTTTAAATTTCCCTCTAACCAGAACTAGATAGGCTATATTAAGAGTAGCAGCTTATCTATTTGTTTTATTTATCTAACCTTGAACATTCCACTTCTTATAATAAAATTAAGGCTGTCAGGCATGTTTTCACAAAGGCAGTTCACAGTGCTTTAAACACAATTAAGAATAACCAACCTGAACTGTTTCCACACAAAAAAATGAATTAAGAAGAAAATATGAGGAAGTAATGTTGGATAAAAATTAAAGTTGCACTACTTCTACACATGGAGGTCAACATAGACAACATGTGAAAACTCATGTAGGCCCACAAATTATTTAGTGGCTGAGCTTCCCAGAGGCTGAGGAAAATATCCGAATAAACTCATCTCATTTTAAGGACAGGTCTGTGATACAAACTGAAGTCGTGAGAATGGAAGAAATGGGCTTTCCACGTGTCATGAAATGCTTATTAAATGTAAAATGGGACATGTAGGGGACCAGTGTGTTGAGAAATTGATCTACTAGTGAATAAAATCAGAATATCTCATATTCTGTTGTCACTCTTATGTCTCTAAAAACTTGGAAGACCAAAATTCTTCTTTCAGTTTCAATGAAAAGCAGAGGAGAATATAAGATTAGTTTTATTCTGCAAGAATCACAGCAAGTGTTATACCTTATAGAAAGTGGTAACAGCTCTTTGGTTCCTTTGTGAACTGTTTCCACACTTTAAGTTTGCAGTACAGGATTCAAACAGGAGAGTTCAAACTCATGACTTGAGATTAAGAAAAAATTCACATGAACGATGATGATCAAAGGTAAAACACTTTTGATTGTCATTGTTCATGTGATTCCCACCCCTACATATTAACACAATCATAGAAACAAAAACTAAAGGCATTCCCAGCCTACCAACTAATATCATCCAATACAGTAAGAAAATCAGTGTTTGGAGTGAAATATATTTGAATCCACACAAGAAATGAAGACGTGAATATCCAAAATATGTTATTTTGTGTTTTTATTGAATCAGACAAACATATTTCTCTTTTTGTAGGCAAAATGCTGACTAACTTCATTAAATAAATAAAATAATCTAGATCACAAGTAAATCAGCCTCCTGCTGTATCTGTTCTGGTAAACCATGTTGCCTGAGAGACATTTGGGATTTTGCTTTAATAAAGTCACTGTCTAAACATAAAAATGTGCAGCATTTTTTCAGACCTGGTCTGGCTCATGCTTCAAAATCTTAAAACTCATACTCTTGAGTTATTCATCACATTCTCCATGCAAACAAGAGGTTTGCACCTACATGCACCATCCTCTCTGAGTATGCGTGCACAGCTCCAGTCCTTCGGCTAGACGACGTCTATCAATCACAGCCTGACTTGTTACAGTCAGGGCAGAACTTTTCACAATAAGGCTTTCATTTAACATTCAATCACTGGTGTAAGTCAATGGCCACTTTATGCATGAAAATACTTACAACAGTCATAGGAATACCCATTTTCCTTTTAATATCAAGCTGAATATCTTCACAATACGTGACGCATTCCACAACTGAGAGAAAAAAACATCTCTGGTACGTGCATTGAGGGGTTTAACTGCCATGATTAGTGCACCTTTGAAGATACCCCAGGTTGTATCCTTTCCACCTCACCTGGGTCTTCTCAGTATGGGGGATGCAGTGTTTTAACTACAAGGTCTTCCTGCTACTTCTCCCTTCCTCCCAGGTCTGTGAAGCCGGCTATCCTGTATTTATAACATCACTTTGACTGTTCTTAAGTTATGACGCTGGTTCTCACATTAAATAAATGTATAAAATATCTTCTTATTCTATTGCTAGAAGAGCATGATCTTTAAATCCAACATGTCCAATGATCATTAAGTGAGGACTGGAGCTGCCGTACATCCATTCATTCGGGTCTCCAAGGCATGCTAAGGTGTGCAGCACAAATCTCTTCATCTCTCCATCTTCGTGTCTCTCTGGCTCGTGCCACACAGGTCAATCAGACACATTCTCTTAAAAAATGTTTGGCAGTGGGTTTGGATTAAGAAATTTCACCTGGAATAGATCTTCAGAAAAGCAGGTCAAGTTGTCAAAAGGAAGGGCACTGTGGAGCTTTTAAGGAAAATAGTCTTGGGCAATGAGAAGAAAACTTTTGCTGGCAAGCAGAAAACTTGAAGAGGCAGCCTTTCATACCCTCGGTGGTTTCTCCCTGCACCCCGCAAACTAATTTCTCTTCAGTTGTAGTGTAATCGTAGTGTAAGAAACTGGAAATCAGGGAAGAGTGGCTGGTGAGGTTGAATAAATAAGTTAGTTATGTGTGGCAACAATGTTGATCTTGGTAACGCTTGGAGAGTGTGGGAGTGTAAACTCAATATCAACAGGCCTCCAAGCAGCCTTTTTGTTTTCTCTTAACATTAATGTCAACAGATTTAAAAGGACAATGAAAGTGACAGGTTGGTGGCTTTGGCAGGGTAATGTGAGAAAACTAAAGCTGTGCATTGTTTTTCGAGTGCAGGGTGGGAGGTTTACGTTAAGATGCGAGCCACCTGGGCCTGAATCTCCCCATCAGGGTGCGAGAGGAGCTGGACCAGTCTGCTGTGGAGCTGGGAGGACTCGTCTAACATGACCCTGAAGAGGCAATCCTGCTTCCGCCTCAGTTCATCAGCCACCTGGACGGAGGGCCTCCAGGCCTTTAAGTTACCTGCAAACGTCAGCAGTCGTAGAAGCACGGCAAAGGCTGTCCGAGCATCAAACAGCAGCACGACAGAGGCTGGTGCCTGGAGCAAAAAACAAGAAAAGCATCAACAAGAGGACAAACAACGAAGCAAGGACCCCAGCCACTCGAGTTGGAAAACAAGCAGCCTCTAAAGACAAAACTGTTACCTAACTTGCTGTGTAATTCATCAAAGCATGCAAACTACACCTGCAGGGTGAATTGACATGAGGATGATGTCATCCCTTTTTCTTACCTGAGCTTGAACGATGTCATCCATCATATCTGGATTAGATGACAGATTCACAAGAACTTTTAAAGCCTGAATCTGAAACACAAATATTAAAAGAGTTCACATCTGCACTGCTCTAAGCTATCTGACATATGACACACATTTTTCAAAAGTTTAAAATCATCCTAATCAAGATAACGGGTGTCACAATTTGAATTTCAATTAAGAAACTGATCGAAAAACAAGTTTTTATCATTTCTATCATCAAAATGAATCCCCGGATCAGTAATTCGATCAGCCTTTTCTCCTCACAAACCCTTCATATTAGCACATTTGCTTAAGAAAAAGATCAGTGATGACTATAGTATATCGAGTATAGCTGAGCTGAAGCTTTTTTGCTTGTTTTTTTGGAGACACCTTGGGTCGAGTTGGAGACGGCAGAGAAACAACACAGACGAGCTCCTACGTTTTAGTGTTTAAAGCAAACACACTCCTATCACTAATAACATCTTAGATATCCATAATAACATTGAGCCTAGTAAAAACTGTGTCCTCACTAGGAAATATTATTAAGCTATTCAAAATAAATGTTTTGCTATCCACAATTGTAATATCAGAAATCCACAGTATCATTTCTCCCAGGACAAATTCCCTTTTGCCCTTCATGTGTTGGGCTTTCAGTTGAAGATATCTACAACCTCGTTCTTCTTATCCAGAATGAGCAATCAAGATATTTGCACTTGAGTTCTTCTTAAAGAAACCCCCTTTTCAAATATCTACAATCCAATTGTTAGTAGTTATAATTATAATTTAGGATTCTCAAAATGACATCATAGATATTTAGACTACATTTTCATTTTGGATAACTGAAGTTAATTAATTATTATGACTAATAACAACTGGGTTGTTGATATCAGAAATTTGATTTTTTTTTCATGGGCACAATTCTATTGCAGATATTCAGAATGTTAATTCTGGACAGAAAAAATTAAGTTTTAGGTTTTTTAAATCAACAGCATGAATGGCACAGGCTATGTCATTTCCTCGAGGAAGAATGTCATTGTGAAAATCTGAAATGTTCATTTTTACTATGAAGAATTTAATTACAGATATCCCTATTTAATGTTATAAGCAGCACAGAATCACAAAATCCTCCTGCTTCTATAAATTCACCTGTGGGGCAACATGTTGCCTTCAATCATGAGACTCAATAGTCAAACTGTGGCATTATGAGGAGGACATTAACACGGACTAAATATTCCTGATACATATTTACAGTGATGTGTATAATACAATCCTTAAGAATAAACTGAATAATAAAGTCTGGTGAAATTCTGAATATTGTTGTTTGTGGATTTTGATAATTGTCACACACCTAAAGAAGATGTAAGAGTTGTTTGAAATAAGTTTTAGTGTCTTTGAAATGATTGCAGATAAATAAAGAAAATGATCAAACTGATTGAGATAATACCAACCTGTAATGCCTCATTGCTAACAACAACAAGAGACAGTAAAAGTGTAATCGAGTCCTTCAGCAGATGTTGATGTTTTTCTGTGACTGAAAGGTTCGTCATCAGCCTGAGAGCTCCGAGCTGAAGGTCAGAATTCACTGGGGACATCTCAATCAGCTCAAGCACTTGTGGCACATAAACCTATAAGACATGGTTCATTTTAAACCTGTCTGACATGAGTTTCAAACTAAATATCAAACTCAACAAATGATTGCATGCTATTTGTAGTAAAGTGTACAGAAGCATACCTTTATTTGTTCCTGGTTCTGGATGTTCATACACAGATTATTTAAAGCATTTAGAGTCTGCACTCTAACCTCTGCAGCAGAGTCAGACAGGAAGCCAGCTATAATGTGAATCCCTTCATACTCTCGGATGAGATTCTAGATTGTCAGAGAAAGAGAGGAACATTATAACAATCTCACAAGCAGACACAACTTCTTATTTAAATGCTTACTATTTTACAAAGAACAAACGTGTCTTAGAACAGTAATACGTTTTTTTAAGTATACTTTTACTGTACCTGATTCACAGTGAAGGCAGCAGCATTTCCTAACGTAACGAGGATCCGACATCTGTCCGATGGCTTGGTGTTGGTCTGAAGACATGACAGCAGCATCTTCAAGTGCTGTGGGTCCAGGTTGTCAGGTGACTGGTGGACGATATCACCTGTGTAACAGGATAAGCAGTTCAACCAAAATGACATATTGTGTTTGCACTGGAGGGGATTATCACCCGGCTGTATTGTTTGTAAAGTTGTCGGTACAAACATTTTGCCAAAGTATTTATACAATGTAAACAGTGTGCAGGAGTTTGTTTGCAATTTTTCTCTAATTTAAAACAAGTAAGTTCTCGATATTGGGTGCCTAGGACCGCAGTATCGAAACAAGTATCCATATAGGTTTTTTTCAATATGTTTATTAAAGTTTTTCAGTAAAAGTATAAACAAGAAATAAAGCAGCTCATACATTAGTTAGACAGTATCTAAGAATCTCAGCCCATGACCAGAAACAATTGAATATAATGACTAATTTCAGAGTTGCACTTAAAGCAAAGTGGAGATACATCCATTTTGTGTCTGAGAACAGGTTTTTGTGTAAATATGATGTACAAGTATTAAAGGTCACATATTATAATTCTTTTTAACAAGTTTAAATAAGTCTCAGAGTAACCCCAAACGGTCTGTGACATTTCTTGCCAAATATCCACTCTGATCCTGTATTTGATCATGCCTATATACCCTTGTATTTCATCCCTGCTCAGAACAGGCTGTTTCTGTGCCTGTAGCTTTAAATGCAGGGGAGCTGTGTTTGACCACACCCCTCTCTGGAAGGGCTTGAGTTGCTCCACCTTTCTTGCACCATGCTCTGTTGTTTACAGTGAGAAGGTAGACTCAGAAGCTAGAACAAACACCTAGCTGTCGGAGCGTCACTCGTCAGGGGGAGGGGTTACTGCCCTTTGTGATGTCATGAAGGGAAAATCTCCAAACAGCCTGTTTGAGCACACATTTTCTGAAAAGTGGAGCAGACAAAAGACAGAGAGGATGGAGTTTTCTTATAATTGGGGGGTTTGTAGACAGACTAGGGACACATGTTAATGTTCATAAAACATGGTAAAGTGTATTTTGCATAATATGTGACCTTTAACTGAGTTGATCTGGTTCAATTACAGATAGAAGTCTCTGTGGCCTTGAACCATACTTCCTGCCATTCTGCATCGTCAATAGAGATTCCCAAATCTCCCTGTCAAGGTTGCTTAGTAGCCTGGGAGGTTAAGGAGGGATTCAGATTAAGGGCCTTGTGAAATACACTAATGCGTTCCTTAGACACCCTTAAAGACAGGACCTTTTCTACATGTGAGACGGCAATATTGCTTATCAATGTAGTGTGTAATGAAATGTCTGATTTGGAAATATCTAAGGCATATTGCTGCTGTAGTTGCTGAAGTTACATAAAAGTGTGAGCAGTAAATAATTCCCCTTTTTACCCCTTTGTTACCCCTGGCAAAACCATAATTTAAAGTCCAGATCAAAAGAGCCCGACAGGAGGCCTGGGTTATCCAGAATAGGAGTAAGAGGAGATGTAAGCCGAGTGTGACCCTCCAAGGCCCGAATAAACCTCCATACTTTGACTGTCATAAGGTGATGGAATTAAAACAGAAGACCCCGGAGTGATTGAAGGTTAGTCACAAATAGTAAATTCTACAGTGGCCATCTGGATTGAGTGGCTTCAATATCTAGCCAAATCGAAGCAGGATCACATTTTAACCAGTCTGTCATAACACACAGATGGGCTGCCAACTGGTACAGTCTCAAATTAGGTACATCTAAACCCCCATCTGAGACAGACAGTTGGAGTTTTGCCAGTTTCAGTCTAGGCTCCCTCTTGCTCCAAATAAAAGAACTCAGCCAGCCCTCAAGCGACTAAATAATCTTGTTTAATAACAAAATAGGAATCATATGCAGTAGGTAGAGTATTCTGGGAAGGAAGTTTATCTTAATGAGAGCAATCCTGCCCAGAGGTAAAGGGGCCCAGCGGTCCAAATTTGCTTTTCATCGCTTCTAATAGAGAGGGGAAATTTATCCTAAACATCTCCCCATATGCAGGTGTAAAAAGAGTATCCATATAGTTTGACAACCCTAATTAATTGTCAAAGGCTCTCCATGCTCTGTAAGAGATGAGAACATAAGGATATGACTAAGGGTAGCCTACTTTTTAAAAAAAGGATTCAGTAAAAAGTATTATCGTGAGATATTCGTTTTCATGAATCACATAGTGTAACATAGGTTAAGGTAAAGAAGTGCTGCGTACTGATAGTACGCATTGTTAGGGTATGAGCTCTATTGTTCTTACCTGATGCAACATCCGCAGGTCGGGGGCAGACGACGTCCAGTCCAGACACTTTGGCCAGCAGGCTGCCCGGCTGAGGGGTCAATTCACTGGGCGAACTGCTCCAGACGCTGGGACTTTCATTGGGGACACTTTTCTTGTTCCTCTTGATGCTTATCTCGCTGATAAGTTTGTAAATCCCATAGGAAGCTCCAGCTCCGGCAACTATTCCAAGCAACGCTTTCATGTTGCCGATCCTGGGAGTAATACTTCCATCGCCCATGCTGCTGCAATTTCTTTAGCTTAACCCTGCTAGCTAGCTAACGCTTAACAGCAGATGCGCTGATTTGTTGCGAATCCAATCTGTTAACACAACAGCTAGCTTACCTGGTGGCTAAGTAAACTAGCAATGAAGATAGCCAATCGATACCACTACAAAGCCCGACCAGAGCGATTTTAGCGAACTCATTGTTGTGGAAACTGGAGAAGTTTGCCGACCAGCCACAGTTGTCAACAATGTTGTGCTCCGTTGTTCCGGGCTGCTCGTGTTGCCAGGTTGGACCGGAAAAAGTAACTCAAATAACAGCCTTCTCACAAATGCAACCATGACAAAGACAAAATACAAATTTAGGCCTACAGCTCAAACACAACACAAAACAATACATTACAAGTACACAACACAAGAACATTTTGCCAGAGATAACAGACAAGATTAGGATTAGAAATATAGTTTAATAGATTGCACAGGAAATCCTCATCACTGCTCCTTACAAGGTTTTCTGCCTTCTACTTACTAGGTTTAAACACTTGTTCATTGCATATTTGAGCTAACTTAAATTATATTCATCTTGTTTATATATTCTTTGATGAGTATCCGTGGTCCATCTAGGTCATCATTATAAATGAACCAATAACGTATTTTACATAATTGTACGAACTTTTCTTGATAAGCTTGGACTTTTCCATTTTAGCTATGACAGAAAAATAACTGAAATAGGCCTACCTGGCAACACCACAGGTAGAGTTGTGATAAAACCTTTAGCTGGGTTATTGCACCGAAGCTTTTGTCATACAATACCAGCTCTCAGTAAATTAATACTTCAAACATTTCTTTAACTATAAAATGTGTGGTTCCAAAAGTGCCTAAAATAGTTTATGCATTTATTGTTTGTCTATTCGACTACTGAGTCGTCACCATGAATTCTAGGCCCCATAACTGTTGCCCCCACAATTACACACACCCCAAGCAGACCTTTTATGTTTTAGCTCTGGCTGTAGCAAACCCCACACAATTAATTCTTGAAATTTTACATCCCAAACCGAACTACTTCCTACTCCTGCACTACACAGAAGATGCCTGTCTTAGTTGCCACCTAAAGCCTGGGTTATACTTCTGCTTTGAATGTATGCTGTACGCCATTGTGGCCTACGCGGCCCTTGTGAGCACTAGATGCTTTTGCGCAATCTGGACACTTTAATTTTACAGCAAACCCACATGTCTAGATTCACAGATTGGTGACCTGCACTAATAGCAAAGGTGGTAGGCAAAGGTGCCCTCCTGAGCAGCTTCTTTAAGTTGGTTGTCACCAGAGTTTTTGTACTAACAAAAGTAAAGTGTATGTTAAAATCGCATATAGAAATTCAGCCATACAGTTGAAATAACTGTAATTAGCAAGACTAATATCCCCTATATGAAATGTTCTTAAGGCCATCTTTTATACTCTACATGTATATTTTTTGTTTGATTTTTGAATAACATTTTTTTACTGACATTAATGACTCACCATAGATATCCCCTAATCAGATTTAGCCACACTTGTCTTGACCCTTAATCTGGAACAGTCCTCAAAGTGGGCGTCCTGGTTTCAGCTCCAACCCTTAACTCTTTGCTGCCTTCTCATTCCAATTACAGACTGTATCTACAGTAAAGGCATTAAAGTCCCCCCAAAACTTGAAAGACTAAATTGTTTTTAAGTAACGCCTTAAATAAAAAAAAGTCTGTATTATTTTTGCCAAAATTAAAAAATTGCACTTATTCACTAACACGTGGGTGACAGCATTGATTTTGAATACAAACAATACAAATGTTCTGCTTGTAGTTGTCCTTCGTGTAATACAATTTATAATTTGCTTTTTATCTATAGTCATTTTTCAAATCAGAGCTAAAGCAAACTTAACAGGCAAAATCTGACAAAGGCTTGAGCAAGCTAGATACAAAATACTAGTTTCCTTCCTAATTGCCCAATCACATGACACTCTTCAGAATGGTAGTAGACCAACTATTTTTGTCTTTCCTCAAGACGAACACATGATGGCTCTCTTTCTCAAGTTTTTGTTTAGAGAGTCACCATTGTGGAGGTCTAAATGCAAAGGAGCCAAGATTCAAAAACTTTGTAGAAAAGTCTAATTTGTCATCCACTTCCATTAGTGACTCCAAAATATAAGTATAAATATGTAAGCGTGTTTATTAAAAAACAAAAAATGAACTGGAAACTGTTCAAAGAATTACCACTTTGGGTTTGTTATTGCATAATGATCTCTAACTGTACTCCAAGGGATATTAAAGCTAGTTTACTCCTCTTGTTGCATCACCAAAAGAATTAGGTTTTATTCTTTTTAGCCTACATTTTAGAATGAGAAGAAAACATGGTCTCTATCAACTTATATTTTGATTAATAAATAATATTTTAAGCTCTGAGTGGAGGTCATTACAGGTCAAGCACATTTAAAACAGTACACTTTATTATTTATAAGTATTGTTTGCATGTATTACTTTTTTAATGACATTTGTTATGTTAGAACTCTGCGCTTCATCAACCACTGACTTGTGTGACTGATGACTCACTCTCTCTGGACACGTGGGTTGGCATTATCTCATTTGTCTGGGCTGTTGCAACAACATGCGCCAGTCAGAGCGCTGCGGTCACCGCACATGCTCATGGGTGTTCTCAGATGCAGGCTTAAAACCAGACGTGGCATAGTCTTCATCTTGGCGGCTCCAAATCTGTGGAACAGTCTACCTGTTAACATCAGAACTGCTGAATCCATTGAAAATGTGAAATCCTTACTTAAGACCCACCTCTTTGCATTGGCTGTTAATTTTAAGTTGAGCTCGACATTCTGACATTTTATTATGATTCTTTTTGTTTTTATAGTTAAGTGTTTTTTATTGTTCTTCATTCATGTGTTCTCCAGTATTGTGTTTTAAGCATGCACAGCACGTTTGTTAACTGACTGACAGTGTTTGCATTGACTATACTTGGCAGTTTGAATCAAATAAAGATTGCTACCTTAGCACAGCAAAATTGACCACCTTTTACCATATGGCATAATTGAGACAAGACACATACTTTTTAAAAATATTTAATGCCTCATCTCATCAGAGTTGTGTTGACTACAGAAACTGAATTTTCCTCCCAGCTGAGGAAAGCAGCAGATCCTATTGGGAACAAAAGATGTAAAGATTTTCAACTTCATGTTTCAGTTTAACGTTCAAAACATAAATAAAAATGGCAAAACCAATCACCCAAAATAAACTGGACAATAGACAGATTTTCTTCTTTTAAGTACTTTTTTTTTCTACAGTCACAATCAAGCTAAATGCTGAGGCACAGATCAGCGACAGAAATGTAATGGTCTCTAGATGACCCTTAATTCAGGCAAATGTGTCATTTAATTTGTATAATTTCATTCTCATATACATAAAGTAGCAATAAATTAATTTTTTTAATGTTTTATACATACCTTTTTGTCTTTTTAATTGTGTATTCATGGTTCTTCAGTCCTTTGCCTGCAGTGTTTTTGTATTTAAGTTGCCATGGTTTCCATCTTTGTACCTTCTCTCATTCAGCTGATAAGGATCATAACGAGTCTTTGATCGAGACACTTTGCCCCTTACATAGCCGTTTTTGGATTTTACAACATATGTGTGTGCAGATGGTGGGGACATAATGAGGCCCATCTGAGGAAGCCTCTTGGTGTGTTCATGTTTACTCCAAAACAGACCATTTAATGTAGAAGCAGAGACTCTGGTTGCAGACGGGGGTTTAGGATGCTGGTAGGCCGTGTTACCAGGTTCTCTGTTTACATTAACTGGACGCCTCCATAATTTGGTTGGTTGTATGAAGGTCTGCAGACGGCCAGCATAGCCACCATTGAGAGAAAGGCCTAGACCCTGTGAGGCAGAAAATAGGTCCAGGGGTCGAATGGCACCAAACCTCTGATATTTTTTTTCAGAAATTATATTTTTGAGATCCAAGTTCTTCCTCTTGACTTCATTGCCAATTAATCTTAAAAAGGCTGTCTCTGATGCTGGCGCAGAACTAGGGGAGTTGAAGGTTGCATAACCAACTCCGAATTTAGATAAAACCCCACTCTGGGTGGATTCCAAGCCATTAGAAAAGGGAAGCAGGGAATCTTCTGTTATTTGTTTTGATTCCTGAATGGCAGAGATTAGATTCTGCTGATAGGGGTTTGATTTCTCTTCATCTTTTACCTGTGAAGGGTGGACGAAAGGATGAGTAACGCTGACTCTCTGCTCTTTGAGATAGCCATTGTATAAAGCGCTTGAAGGTTTCATTGTAATATAATGTGGGCTGCTTGTTTGAACACCCACATGGCCACTTATACTCTGTGATGAAGGGTTTTCGGAACTAGAAGAAACAGATCCAACAGATACAGGCTGGTGGACAGGGGGGTTGTACTTTACATGGTTTGATTCCTGGACAGCAGTTGGTAAATATGCTGGAAATGTTGGGGCTGGTATTTCCCTATGTTGTGGAACATAATCTGGGATGTGCAGTTGACCTCTTGGTGCGCTGACATATAGACTTTTGCCATATGAATTCAGAGATTGGGGCTTTGGTGTTGAAAGTAAATTAGCTGGAGTCCATCTGCCTGGTTCCTCACTTTGGAAATCTTCAAGTTTAAAGCCAAGAGGTTGTTTTTGATGACCTGCTAACTGGTCTTTAGTATGAGGTGAATAATTGGGTGTTTGGATATACTTCTCAGGGGTTTGAGGTATTACATTTGTCATCTTGTTGTTAAAGTAGTTTAAATCTGGGGAGGGGGCAGAAGAGAAATCTTCTCCAAAGAATGAATCAGAAGGAATTTGTTCAAATAGCTGAGGGCTTGTTGACTGAAAATCATTATTTTGTAAATCAAGAGCACTTATAAAAGTATCTCCACTATTGTCAGACATTTCATTATTAAGAACATACGGTGTGGCTTCTGACTGATAGAGTTGATGGTAAGCAGCATCCATGCCCAGTCCCTGGTTATCATAAGCTCCGTTTGTAACGAAACTTGCAGTAGAGTCAACAGGATCGAGGAAAGATAGGCTTTCGCTTGGCGTTTGGTATTTTGGACTCATACCACCATGTTCAAACACTGCATTTCTGTTCTTATTCCAGGCCTCATTTTCATCAGCCTCCTCGTGAGCTTTGTCTTCTTTTGTAGAGTCAAATCCTCCTGTGTGAGGCTCCTCATCTGTATTTCCAGCATTTGAAGCCAACTTGTTTTCCATGATGTCTCGCGCTGTTTGAAAGTGTCTACTAAAGTCACTTCCAGGTTTGAGGAAGGAGCTTTTCATTCTGTGTACAAACTGTTTAACATTTCTCATGGTTGGGAAACTGACACCCTCCACAGTTTTCTGCTGTGTGTGCTCCTTTAATAAAAGGCCAAATGGGTGTCCAGAACCTGGATTTTCAATGTCATAATTCTGCAAAGAGGGAGTAGTGCTTTGTACAATCTCTTCACTGAAGCTAGTAGCAGAGCTAGCATCCTCATTGTCATCCTGGTGGACTGGATCTGTCAACATCTCATTAATGGGACCATTAGAGTCATGGTTTGCATTTAAAGAAGCTCCAGAGTTAAACTGGTTTGAGGTTTGGGGATCAAACACACCTGCATGGCTACTGAATGCATCATCATTGAGAGAAAAGTCCCGTTCAAAACTGTAACCTGTCAGGGAATAAACAGGCGTTGTATAATTCGTTATGGTTGAAAAGTACAAGAAAGAACCATAAAAACCCAACTCTTACCTTTTTGAGTAAGAAAACAAATGCAGGTCCAGAACAACACCTTGTAAAGCCAAGGAACCCTGAGTAAACAATAAAGTCAGAAAAAACAGTACAAACAAACAAACTCTTAATTTAGTCAAAGATCATTGTATTTTATTTACCCAAATCTGAGATTCATTCTGTGAGATGTCTGTGCGGACAGTCTGTTGATCAAATCTACTACGAGCCCAGACAACAACCAGTCATGCTCCGTCCTTTCTTTCTTCACAATGTTTGAGAGCAGGGAAGGAAAAAGAGATGTGCACAAAGGGAAAGATACATCAGATTCTCCTTGCGCTGACTTTAATGAGGTGATTGAAAACAGATGGTGCTCACCTAATTAGACAATCACTGGTGGAGCTTTTATTCAAACTGCTGCAAAGTTAGGCTTAAATGTCCAGAAAGTCCAAATGTGGGCCTGGGTGAAGCTTTTGCATTGGAAGATTTAAAGTCTACATATTATTCTAACCCCTCCAAACATTATTGTTAAGCCTTACAAATGGATCTGTAAAAATATTTAAAATTCAACTAATACAAAAGAGAACGACTTAGATAAAACACTTAACAGATATTTGACCCATGTGAATGAAAGTCGTGAATGTTTACACACTGCTGAGTTCATGAAGATATTGTATTTCACAGATATCCTTGCACTTGTGATATTGCGTTCATCTCCATTTAATCACTTTTTCCTCTCTGAGGGTCCAATCATGCTTCAGTTTAGATCCTCATTAGAAAAAGCACGATATAAAATGATTGATTTCAATGTAACTCAATTCTGTCCTGATTAATTAATGCAGCTTTCTGACAGTGTGCTTTCAAACCTGTGCTCTGAATTAATGATGAACTGGAAGAGGTTCACCAGCTGAGTAAGAGAGACACCATAGAGCTGGATGGACCTGACAAAGGAGCGTTATGTGAGGAAACGTCAGCAGGCTGCACTCACAAAATTGTCAAACTGGGTAAAACTGCACAAGGAGACACAGGCTGGTAGGTAATTAATCAAATTATTCAGACTGTAACATAAATCATGAGGATTTTGGCTTAACTCATGGGATTTTATTTTTTGTGTGAGCTGTGTCTCTGTAGTGTAACCAGAGAAAACAAGCAGTCTGTTTGAGAAATGCATCCAAACTGAAATGAAAATTTTCCCCTGTGTGTACACCCACTCATGACTCATTCTGTCCCCTTCATCCTTCCCTCTCTGAGAATTGGACTTTATGCTAAATCCATGTTGAAATTCAATACAATTAAACTTAAAGCGACTATAAGGACTTTTTAGAGGGTTATGCAACAGACTGACATTAATATTAATGTCTGTTTATGACATACGAAAACAGAAGAGACCTTCAGCCACAAGACTGATTATTTCTGTAAAGTAATCTTTTACACCTGGAACCGTCGCTGGTGGGTGTCATACAAAGTGCCAAGCTAAACACTGCCAAAACAGACTTTTATCAATGAATGACATTTGACTGCAGCAGGATATGTTTTTTTTGTTAAGACAAAAAAGACTGCCTACCCCTACATGTGCAGGACCAGATAAGAAAAGAGATAAGACATACCACATTGTCCACAGGGGGCGCCAAAATCAGCACAAACTGAAAGTTCCTCACAGGAGGTATAATCATTATGTTTTGCCAAAATTAAACCCATATTTTATCCTCCTCTGAAAAAAAGATGCAGAACATAAAACATGACCATGCTGTGCTTTTAAAACAAAATTAAAAAATGTTTTCTACTCAGTCGCTATCTCCAAACTTGAGAGAGTTGTAAATGCTGGCCATCTGAAGCGCATCATTGCTTCATGGCATAACGTTGTGAAGGACTCAAAGAGGACAAGAGGGGACCTTGAGGTATGCTTTTATTTTTAGCCGTATATAAAGTAAATATGTACAATTTCTACAACTTTCTCCATTTGTGTTTGTATAGATCTGGCAGGGTATAGAAATGGGCAGTAATGAAAACCCCAACAGAGTCCAGGAGACTGGGAAAGGGTGTGATGAGCTGTTGATTCTCCCTAGCTGCCTCTTACTGAAGGTTGTCCAACTTTAATTTATCACTCAACCACTCTCTTAATGATTCCCTGTAAACTTAATGAACCCCATTATTTCCCACACATAGATGGATTTTTTTCTCTGTTGTTTACGCAGTCAGTGATGAGATCATGCATGTTACATAACTTTAAGTAAACATGCGTCAGTCTCTCTAGGCCAGTGAATTGATGACAGTTGCTGCTTACAGTGGTCAAATGTACCTCTTATCTGTGACAACAGACTTGGTTATACTTATGCGACAACTCCAATTCAAGATCTGTTCCTGTGCTGTGATTTTCCAAACAAATAATTACCTATTGCTGGTCTTAATGTATAGGAGCACTTACCAGTGGCTGTGTAGGTTATACAAGACACTTAAAACTGCAGTAAACATGTTTGACTCTGCTTGCACTCATCAGTTGTTGCCCCTGTTTGTATTCATTCATGCTCGTTGGCAAAGTGAGTGCAGCTTTGGCTTTGTTTGTTCTGGTGTTTATGTTGAACCCTTCTCTTAATAAACAGTGTTTCAACATGACTTTGTTAAGAGAAGGAAAGAGGCTACTTGTACACACATCGTACGGCCTCGCTGAGTGGCAGCACCAGGGGTGCCAGTGAATACGGACTGTTCTGATCGAACGTTGTTATCAAACCGATGTCTTGTTATGTGAGAGAAGAAATCTGTAGGACCAAATGTTGATCATGGGATTAGTATGGAGGTTGTTGTTGTCTGACATGAAGAAGGTTCTGTTTTATTTAATTTTTACACATATTTATGATTATTATTTTGATGAATACAACATGGATATTTTATTTTACCTGGATGTTTGACAGATAGACTAAAAGGGAGCTCACATGTTTCCACTACCCCAAATGATCAGTCATATGATTCTTTTTCTGCAGATCCTTCAATATCTAGAATTCCGAGATTGGCTCAGTTGTGCTGAGGTGTGTTGCACACTGAAATCTCTCATTCAGTCAGGCACATTGTGGAGTCAGGTCTGTGCCTCTTATATGAAATTCATACTGCTTAAAGCAATACTTGAGGCAGGAGTGTAATTGTTCCCTACCGTTTGTCTTTGTTAGATCAACTTCTCTGTGGAGGAACACTGGATAACAGACAGCATAGTGCAGCAGATTCTGCAGAAATATTGTCCATTTGTGATCCATCTCAACCTGCGTGGCTGCACGTCTTTGAAGTGGAACAGCCTGAAATGTATCAGTGAGTGCTGAACACCCTGTTGCTTTAGTTTCATGTGCTGTATGTTTCTTATTTTAAATAGTCAAAACTGTGTATTCATAATTCTATCTGAATAAAAAAGACAACACAGACAAAGCATAGTTAGTTACTCAGTCTGATACAGACTGTTTTATGAGATTGACAGAAAATAAAGGAGGGGAAATAAAGTCAAACTTGGGGTCAAATGTTCACTGGACTCAGGACAGCCTGTAGATCTGGTATTTCTGTGGCACTTTAAGGTGGCTCGGCTCCAGCTCTTCTTCCAGCTCTCCCTGCACCTCCATCGGTGTGTTCCACAGCTCGGGGTCTGTTTCATCTGGATCTGGTCTGCTGTGCTGCCTGTCCCTTGGACACTCTCTGTTGTAGGAGTTCACATACTCCTGCACAGGCTCCCCAGTGTGCTCAGGAGGGGAGCGACACAGCAAGCCAGAGTGCCGCACCCCCGGATGCAGACGCAGCCAGTAGACCATGTAATGGATGCTGAAAAAAGGTTTCAGTTTTTATGAATGTTTAGCAGCTGTTAAAGAGAATGATTGTAAACATTTGGGCGGAGCAACCCACCTGTAGTCACACACCCAGGGGTTCCCTCCAAGTTTTAGCTGTGACAAGAAGTAAAGGTCCTCAAGAACCCCGTACTGGATAAAATGCAGACTGTTGTAGGACAGGTCCAGCTCTCGAAGGTGCAGGAGCCCAGACAGGGAAGCTATGAGATGAACAAAGTCCTTCTCTCAGAATATTTATAAATAGCCTGTGGTGCAAACAAACCCTGATTGGAATGTGCAGGCTACAAAAGTGTCTGAATCACTTGAGTACAGTGTAACCCTCTCAGCTTTCCTCACCATAAATAAAGCCAATAATGTAAACACAAAGATGGCAGAATTCCTAACAACATTAAAACAGGGGAAATGGGAAACAGAAGCCAGCACCAGTTTCGCAAGATGTTCTCAACCTTTTGGCTTCCAATAAGTCATCTAGATCAGCCAAAGGAAAATAATGTTTTTGTTGGCTTTCTGTTTGGAAATTACAGGAATCATAAAGAACATACTGTTAAATTCAATGATTATGATAAATAGGCATACAGTATTAAATGCACTATTACCTTTTTCAATGTTCTCCATGCTGTTATGACTGACGTTTAGTATTCTGAGGCTCCTTGCTCCTTGGAAATCTCTGGCTCTGAGATGACTGATGGAATTGTGGGAGAGATCGATGTGAACAACATCGTCTGGAATACCTGTTGGCACCTCTGTTAGACCTTAAAAACATAAAAGAAGTGGCTTTAAAAGGTTACTCAAATCAATCTCTAAATTTGACTCACGACAGAGAAATACAACTGTACTTGATATACATGTTCACTACTTTTTTCAATTAATAAATCCAGGCCTCTGGTCAGTAGAGGCAGAACACAGGCAGACATTACTTAGCCCCGTCTATTCTTAGGCAAACACCTTTGATTTTTTTTTGCGGTGTACTTCTGATATATTGACCTAACTTCGATTGGCTCGCTCTTCCTGAGTTGTTCATGAGATAACAAATGACTACAGTCAGAGGTGAGCAGCAACAGCACATTAAATGAAAACACCTGCCAAGCCAGATGTGTGTCTCTGCCAGTTCTGCGTCAAGCCCTGAAAATCCTTTTGAGGAAAGGAAGTTTAGTCATTCCAGTCATTTAACAGCATTGTAATCATGAACATATGAGCTCTCTGACATGTAGTTTAAGGTATTTTTCTTCACCACTTTGTTGCATAAGAAACATGTTGAGGGGATTTTTAAAAAACAGCGAGGTTCAGAGGAATGATTACTCAAACTGATTCAGAGATGAAAAGCTGATAGTGATCTTACCTCGGTGACTGCAGTCCATCCGTACTTGGGGAAAAAGGTAGGTGTGGCAAGACGTGGTGGCGTCTGGTTTGGTGCGAATATGACTGGGCTCTATGGGAAATAAGGGTTCTGTTTCGTCCCCTTGTGGTTGCCCGGCTGGGTCTATCTCCTTACAGAGCAACTCAGGGTCAACCTGCTTCAACTTTATGCCTTTTAGCCTGATGGGCTCTGCACACCTAGAGGTGAAAGCATAGATAAGTCATGGTGTGATTAGATTGGGTTATTACTTGTACTCCTGTGGTATCAAAGCAATAGATTGCAAAAACTTTGAAACTTTTTGTAGACTCGCCTGGCATGTGTTCCTAGATTCCGGTTGCTCGGGACCTGCAGGGTGCGGATGAGGCTGTCCATTGAGCAGAGACAGCTCCAAGGATTACCATGGAGACGTAGATAGCCCAGGTTGGCCATGGGGATGAGGACCTCCTCGCTGAGTGTTCCCAGACGATTATTTTGCAGCAGCAGGGTTGTAAGTTGTGTCAGGCCCTGGAAGGCTCCTTCCTCCACTAAAGTGATGTGGTTCTGCTGCAGGTCCAGACTTGTTAAACCCTCATATCCAGAGAAAGCCCCATCACGGAGGACTTTGATCCGGTTGTGGGCTAAAAGCAGGTGTTTTGGTTGTTGAGACCAGGTCTGTGAGGGGGGGATGGAGTTAAGGCGTCGGTGTTGGCAGTCAACGAAGACTTCTCCAGACGCTGTGAGCTCAGAGCAATCAGGTGCCACTAATCTGGAGGAGCGAGATCTGCTGTGACGACCAGCACCCCTTACCCTGTTCGAAAACACAGAGAAATTAATTTATGTCTGTAGGTGGTCTTAAAAAGAGAGGGAAAGCTGGTTTAAACAAATCAGACCCAAGAGAAAAAGCATACCTATCACGTGTGAGTTTGTGTCTCACACCTCGGAGACCTCGTCCCTTTCCAGGTCTCTTTGTGTCGCTGAATGGGAGGAGCAGGAGGAGCAGGGAGGCTACAAGGAGAGAGGAGGTCAAACGCATCCTGAGCCCTGCTGGGATTGTCTTTTTGGTGATAGGACTGGAGTCAAAGCAGCAGTTTGTGACGAGAGTCTTACAAAAACGGCAGCACTGGGTCAAAAGTCAACAGTGTTATTGTTGATGGAACACAGCTGCTGCTCAGCCTGTGGAGAAAGTGAGAGGAAGAACATTATGTAAGTCGTCTGGAAATGTATATTCAGCCTTGACAGAAAGCAGAAAACTATTACACTTCATGCTGGTTCTTACATAATCCAAAATATATCTATATTAATCATTAATCGCATATAAAGACTGTAGAAAAGTACTGCTAAAAATCGACTGTATAGTTTTAGACTGCCTCTCTTTTTTACCCTTTATTTACTCTTAATTGTTTTTTTTTAAGGTGCATGCAGAAACCTCCAGGAGCTCAATATGTCAGAGTGTGTCAATGTGACAGTGAGTGAAATGTTTTTAAGAATAATGCAATGTGTGGATGATTCCTCATCTTATACGCACATATATTTTCTACTGGTTACCCAATAATTGTGATAAATATGGATAAAGACCTTTGCCATACACTGGCAGTGGATGTGTTGCTGAGAGATCTAAATAAACATTTACGTGTCTGCTCTTTACCAGGATAAGATCGTTCAGAGAATCGTGGAGGCCTGTCCCTGCCTGCTCTACTTGAACCTTTCCTGCACACATATTACAAACAAATCTCTGAGAGAACTGTCCAGGTAAACCCCCATGTGACCCGATTACTGTTCTAAACTCTGGTCCAGCTCACTCACACATCCAAGTTAAACAAAGACATTCCTGCATGATGCAGATGTGTTCCTGCCTTTTTGACTCTTAGTTGCTGGAATCATCTCCAGTTATTTTTGTCTGATGATGAACAGCCCGCTGCAGACCTTTATGTAACATCTTAAAGCAGCATGATCAGTGCCAACTTAAAGATTGAAAGGAACAGATGTGGCTTTCATAACTATAAATCTTGAATGATTGATTGCATAGATGACAGATTTGCAGGCTTATGCTTTAAGCCTCTTTAAATCCCTGTATTTGAGGTAGTAGCAGTACGAAAAATACATTTGAATTGTCACATTTTAACCACAACAATATCTATAAAGATCTCAACATTTCATTTTTTTAAATTTAAATTGTGATGATTCTGTTCTAATAAAGTAAGAACTCAAATGTACACTTTCTCTTCTTAAAATAACGACAAAACAACAAACTATTTATATAAGAGCCCTGAACCACAAATCATTTCTCCTCTGTTTCTTATACAAACAAATGTTACTATCGGTTTTCAAACAGGAACTGTGTCAATCTTCAATACCTGAGTCTGGCCTACTGCTACAGATTCACAGATAATGGCTTTATGTACCTGAGCACAGGGACGGGCTGCCGCAATCTCATCCACCTTGACCTGTCTGGCTGCACTCAGGTCAGTTGGTACGCTCCTCTCAGTTTTCTTTAAAGTCAATTCTCAGACTCAAATCAACCTTTTGCCTTTTCAAAGTGAAGTGAGTTCAGTCTGCCTTGGATAGATCCAGTCACCCCTCTCTGTTCACACGTGTCTCCTCTTCGTCTTGTAACCGTTTGCCTCAGTCAGAGCGAAAGAACATCGATCTGAAGGAGAGGAGGAGTAAAATGCAGGCTTGTCCAAATGGAGGGTTGGGTTTATACAAAAGGCTCCCTCCCACTCACCATGTGCACACTCTATAACATGACACACGTGCACCCCGACATAAAACGCTTTATCCTCAGGGAATGTGCTTGAGGTTGGTTCCAGATGTGTGGTTTCACTTAACGGGGCCCTGAAAATGTGAGGCGCCAAGGAGAGCTGCTTGCTGGAAAAATTATTCAGATTCCAGAGTACACACATATTTTCCTCTGTCCCCTCCTAGATGACGGTAAACGGGTTCAGTTATATTTCAGCCGGATGTCCTTCACTCAGAGAGATTGTGATCAATGACATGATCACACTGTCAGATAGCTGTGTTTTGGTAAGTCATACCATTTTTTTTACACATCTGGATCAACATCCGAGCTCTGGAGTGTTAAACTATCAAATAGAAAATCTGAGATTAATAAGAAAAGAATTTGTCACTTTATGCATATTTTTTGTCCAAAACATCCTTATTTCCCTTGCACCATAATATACAACCTTTTAGTCTGACTCTTTCTCCCACAGGCCTTGATTGCCAGATGTCGCTGTCTGTCTGCCATTTCTCTGCTGGATGCTCCTCATCTTTCCGACATCGCCTTCAAAGCCATCGCTGAGGTGGCCAAACTGAAAAGTTTTAGCACAGAGGGTGATTTAGCTTTCTGCAGAGTACATTTCTACATACAGTATACAAAATAAAGAGAAGTAATTAAAGTCAAGTTTTGTGCACTTCAGGTAACAACCAAATCACAGACATCAGCCTGAAGGCCCTGTGCAGCAGCTCGCCGGGCCTCTGCAGACTCCACGCTGCAGAGTGTCCCAGATTGACAGACACCAGCCTCACATCCGTGGCCACCCTAAAGAATCTGCAGCACCTGGACATATCAGTTTGTTACAAGTGTGACTTGTGTGTTGACGTTTTAGAATAATAACCATCTTTTTTTAAGACATAATGAGTTCACTGTTTGTGTTTCAGGGTGAGTGATTATGGAATCATGTGCTTGACTGAAGGCTCCTCATCCAACCAACTGAGAGAGCTGGACGTCAGTCACTGCAGCAACATCACTGATGAATCTGTCAGGAGGATTGCACAGAGGTTTATACAAGCACTAAACATTACTTTTCATTACTTAGTATAGTTTTATTAACTTGATTTACACAAAATATAAAACACATGAGAAATATATAAAATCATCATGTTAAAATAAATTCAGATATAATCCTAACAACAATTAAAACACACAGCAACTCGTATAAAAAACAAATACAGAAAAAGAAGGACGCTAGAATATTTTTGTCCCCATGTGATGACCAACATTTTCTTTAATGGTAATTATTGTTGAAAATTAAATATTTTTGAGAGCAGGGAAGTTGCAATTCTCTTTATATTCAAGATTCCTCCCTGCTGTTTGAGGTTGATGGTCTTTTAAAAAGTGTCATGAGAAACTATTTTTGTTGTGTGTGTGCACCATTAACCAGGTTGTGTAAGCTGTACCATCTTAACCTGAGTCATTGTGAGAAACTGACTGACAGGAGTCTGGAGTGGTTGAGTGGCAGCTCTATCTGCTCTCTTGACGTCACGGGTTGCAACATCCAGGATCAGGTACTGTTCGGATGTTTGCTTTTATCCTCACACATTCACGAAAAGAAGATAAGCAGCCCTCCTTTGGAGGTCTTTAACCAGGTGTTTGTGTTTTTAGGGGCTAGCAGCTCTCCAAGAAATTCACTTGAAGAAGTTAGATCTTGCTGAGTGTGTCTGCATCACAGACATCGGCATAGAGGTACAAACCAAGACAGGATTTCAACTCTTGGCCAGATGTGGCATTTTTATAGGGAAGTTTACACTTGATGGTGGGTTTATGTTTACTTCTTTTTCCTGGGGTTGCTAATCAATAGCTTCAGTAAACAAACTTTTGCACAAACTGTTTTCTAAAAAAGATTTAAAAAAACAAGTCAACAAATTTTACAGTTGCAGTTTCCTTCATGTCCTGTCTTCACCAGTTCTCTTTTCCCATTTGTTTCTTTCGAGTTTAGAAGCTGTGTAAGAACGCGAGAGATCTGGAGCACGTCGACGTGTCTCACTGTGTAGCTCTGTCAGAATCGGCCATCAGAGCCATTTCATTTTACTGCAGAGGTCTAGTAACACTGAGGATGTCAGGCTGTCCGAAGGTAAACACAAACACAGAGACAGACATGATTTTCCTTGTCCATTACTTCCTAGTTTGTTCTTCCCTCTCTACCCCAGATGACAGACATGGCAGTTCAGTATCTGACGAGTGGATCTCAGTACCTTCAAAAGCTCGATGTGAGTGGCTGTGTTCTTCTCACAGATCGCTCTCTCCGACACTTAGAGAGGATCTGTCCTCCACTCTGTTCCATTACCATGGTCTGCTGCAGCAGCATCTCCAAGTAGGGGGCAAACTTGGTGAAATGCTGCAAACAAAAGAGTTCTGCACGCTTCTCTGTCATAATCAGAGTATGTTTGTTCCCTCAGGGAAGCTGCCTTGAAGCTTCAGCCACGTGTGGCGTACTGGGAGCACAGCAATGATGACTCCACGTATTGATTTTAGAACGACAAGGGCAAAATGGTGCATCCTTTCACAAAAACCATCAAGATACCTGGGGAAAGTGATATACATAGCATACTAAGTGATAAGAGCAGTAAATACAGAGATAAAACCGTTCCCCATTAGGAAAAAAAAGAGATATTACACAATCATATTCTGTATTGCTACTGATCTTTCATACAGTCACTAGTTAAGTCTTTGGAAAAAAAGCTTAATTGATGCTTTTTAAACAAGAGCTAGTGTTTGAGTTTTGAGCTTGAGATTTTTTCCTTAGGTGGTTGCCTCATTCTCCATATCCAGATTGTAGACAAATTTAAACATATTTTTGAAAAACAGATATGCAATCTGTGGCTGAGCTGTGTCAAGGACTCTGAATTCACTGGTGTCAACCAACTAATTACAATAAAACCAGCGACTGTGTGTACCCTAAAGCTGACTGGACATCTGTTGCACTATATGACATGATCATCATGTGTGTCTTTTATTCAAGAAGAGTAATTCTGTAACACACATGGAAGTACAAAGTATTCTACATTTTTACTGTCTGATGTCACACATCATTCCAACAGTCTGATTTAAGAGATAAAAGTGTAATCATGTATTTTTAACAAATAACAGTATGTCTATGGAGTGTGTGTACATTTGTATTACTCCTTTAAATGTAACTTTCTATATCCATTCTTTGTACTCAAAGGCGGCATTTGTTTTAAGTAAAATCAACAATCCATTTTAGATAACCCTTGGTAAAAGCGTAGTTTTTAAGTGTTTATCATGTGTAGATCGGCCTAATGTTTGTTGTACCTACATTGGTATGCTAAGCACATATGTGGAAACACTTTGCCTCATGCTCAAGTGAGATGTAGCTTCTAAGTGGAGAAAAGTTTAAATCTGTTCAGTTTGATGCTCATTTGGGTCAATGATAAAAAGCGGATTTTGAAATATTCAAAGAGGGACATGTATCATATGTTGTCATCATGATTATTGGTTTCATGAATTATAGCCAGGTCAATACAAGTAAAACTCAGACAGGTGCTGTAAATTGTAACTGCATCTGAATCAGACAGCACATTGGAAGAGGTAGTTTCTTAGAAAGAGACTTTTAACACATGTTTACAGTATTTACACAAAGTCAAACAGTCTGGCAATATTTCATCTCACAATAATACAAAAAAAGAGAGAGTTTATAATTACCATTCAAAACCACTGACAGTTTAGTGCAAGGTCTGCAACAATTACACACTGCAGTTAAACACTTTCCAGACTCAGAGGGTGTAAAGGGGTTTTAACTCATAAATTATATTTGTCAAACACAATATGACACAATTCCCCTGTAGAGAGTGTAGTATATACTCTGATCATTGAGTTTAAAATACTGCAGTGAGGTAAAAGTTCATCCACTTCTTATGAGCAACTGTATGTGATGCAGCATTACAAAGTGATGTTTTTTCCCCCAATCATTCAGCTCCTGAGCTTCAGGGACTCAAACCAGCTCTGTGTCTTCAGGGTGATGGAGCCTTTGTCTGCCTGCGCTTTAACCCACTGCTCCACTGGAGACTCTGTATTTATGTAGCCTGGGAGACACAGAGCAGGAGACAAACACAGGATGTTGTGAGAAAAATGAACGTTCCTGGCTGATTTTCTTGTTTGTGAGTTTAGTTGATTAACTATGCCCATGAGTGTGATGCAATGAAAACATGGGCTCACCAGTGACTATGGTTTGGTCGTCAGTTGTGTTGTTTTCTACTCCATGCAGAACAACTTCTGGGCTGATAGCCACCGACGCCCCGCAGAGCTCCACCCCTGCTTTCAGGGAGGAGGGGACACGCACACACACAGCGCCTATGTATGAATAAATAAAGGAAAGACAAGAAAATATATGAACCAACAGAGAGATCAGTGCTTTCAAAGAAGACCTGTGGTCCATAAGGGTTTTTTATTTCATATACAGTGCATTTACCTTCCTGAGTGTGGAGTTCAGCACTGCCACCGTCCCCCACATAGACATCAATGCTTCCACTGTGTGAGGAAACCTTAAGGAAAGAATTTGAACCATCTGCAAGAGGAAAGCAGGCCTCAGGTGTTTTGCTTTGACCAGATACTGATACTGATAGAAACCATATGAACTGTAGATCACTGCACACTGAAGGTCAGCTCACTTACCAATCACTGTATCTCCAGACTCATTCTTCACAGTGGCATTACCTTTTGATAGAAAAGCACAAGGTCAGTTTTAGCTTGAATAGCGATCACATTATTTTACTTACTATTAAATGAATACAACTTTTATCAGGCAATAACTGTAGAAACTGGGCTGAAGAAAAGTAACAGACCGTTTATAATTGTTTCCATGCATCTGTGCTAAAAGGCTGCGCTGGTTCCACATTAAATTGAAATTCAATGTGGATGACACACTTTCTACGCTTTACATCACAGTTCTGGTTGTTTTCATGACCTAATCTCTTTTCCAAGAATGAGGCTTTTTACAACGACCACTTTTTATAGCAACCAAAACTCACACAACAAGAACAGAATCTGTTGTGATCACAGCCACATTGCAGTTTAATAGACTATTTGGCTCAGAGCACAGGATTCCTCACATACCAGAAACACGCTTTATCTACTTTACTAAACGTTGCTTAGGTTAAGTTGTAAGTTGAGTTCTGTTGTTGTGACCTTAAAGCATGTTCACATTGAATAAAAAGTTTAGATTCTTTTTTAGCTCGGATTTAAAGTAAGTCACTGTAATTGTAGCTTTGTTGATTTAATACCAGCTCTGAAAAGTGGTCTTGAACATGACATTAAACCCAAATTAATAAAAAATCTTTGTTTGAAAAAAATGCAACACTGCTATTTTTTCTCGATGCATTTGAGTTGTGTTGTAGCAATAATAACCCAACAAAAAGTTCAAATTAAGACATTTAAATGCTAATATTTGAAGAATAGCAGGTGCAAACTGCTCACCATGTACATGTCCCAGTTCTACTCTCCCAGAGCACGACGACACACAGCTGGACTCAGCATAGATGGCTTTGACCTTCAAAGAGCCTCTTTCTGTTGAAACATTCATTCTGGTGCCCTGGAGCTTCTTGACATCCACTGCCTGCAAATACACAACTAATCACTGCACAAAACGGTCACCAGGTGATCATTTACATAATTATTCACAATTTTTTTTGTCATGTCTCCTAATGACAAGAACTGTAAACACGCATAGGTACAGTTTTTATTCAGACTTCTGCTGCCCTCTAATGACTGCTAAGTGTAAGTGAAACACTGTTTGTGCTTACACTGTCTCCACATGTGCTGATGTCCACATTCCCATGGATGGTGCCTGCACCTGTAACGTGTCCTCCCTGTGACCTCACCTCAACATGGTGAGCCTTGGATACAACAAACAACCAAAAGTGAGGAATGTCAGAGTGAAACAAGCTCATTCAATTGATATGGATGCTTTCAATAACATATTTTCAAAACAACAGCCTATTGGCTTGTTCTAGTGGTTTCTCTCCAGACTGAGCACTTAGTGTTACAGTTAAAGACTGTTGGTGGCTTGTTTAAGCTACAACGTATACGTACGCACATCATCTTTTGATACAATCTTTTCAAGTTAATGTTAAAGGAAACAGTGAGATGTTTCCATCATGTATATAAGCCTTTACTGACACAAGACGATTACAATTTTCAGATTTGTGGTAACTTTGAGAGTTGTAGGAAGGTGCCAAACTATTCTAGTTTCACAATCTTTACTCACTACAATATTGATTCCATAGTGTTATATTATTAAAGGTGGAATTGGCCATTATACAGTACTTTGCTCTGACCAAATAATCTGATTGTACAAGAGGCAATCAATGAGTGCTGATACAGAGTGGGCTACACTACTGGGACTTTACATATCACAATCCCTCATTAAATTTACAGCAGAGGATTCTTTAGCTGGATTGAGTTGGTGCCTCAGAATCCATACAGGCTAAAAGCAGCTGTCAACAGACACTTGTTGCTAAGTAAATGGGCAGCACACATTGATCAATATTCAGCATAACAACACTCCTTCTCGAACAAAATTGCTAAAAAAAAAAAAAAAAAACCTACAAGTATATGCAAACATACCAATGCACGTTCTTATGTATTTCTAATATTACTTTCTGTAAGTTGTGTTGTAAAGCCAGCACTTACCCTGATTGAGTGCAGCAAACAGTTGCCCTTCTCTATGTGAACCTTGCATATATCACACTCCATTTTCTTCACTTCCACGTTGCCTTGTCCTTGAGCAGTGATCAAAATATCTGACAACAACAACATATGTAAGGGACAAGACAGTAGGCTATCATAAAAAAAACAAACATCTTCAGTCTTCAGAAGACACTCACTGCTTTTGATAGGTGCAGCCACATCAATGGACACGCTGCTGTCAACTTTCTCGGCTGATATGAGCAGCTCTTTGCTCTGTTCATCATAGCGGACGTGCAAGTGATCCAGACCGACCTTTTCCTCCTCGGTGACTGTCCCATGCACAGTGATGAAGGCTCGGTCAGCCTCAGGGAAGCTGTGCAGGTCCAGCGGGCGGACTGAGATGCCGCAGCCGAGCCGTGCCCGTATCGTGCTGAAGGGGCTCACATTTAGAGCCCACTGCTTGAGAGGAGGCGTGTTTAGCTCTTCATGTGTTGGAGACTTTGAAGGGATAGAGATGGAGAAAAACCTTGAAGTGTACAGAGGGCAGCGGCGTACTATGGGTGTCCTATGGCTGACTGTCACGGACCAGCAGCGGAGAAGCCCGACACTTCCTCGCTGGATTTCCGAGACCCAAAACATCTCTATCAGCGGCTTGTACTCATTCACCGCAACAAACTGGTACTTTTACAAGTAGCAGCTGAGCAACACAATCTTTCATTCAGACAACATGTAGGCTACTGTCACAACGCTGTTTTTTTATATTCAGCATTAGGGCTACTTGTTCCGGTACGAGTTTTCAGACTAAAAGCGTAACCTGTAACTTGAGGCTAATGAAAACGCCTAGCTCTTAATTTAAAAGAAATCCCAATTGAATTCAAGTCATTAGGCTATTTTAAATGTTGTATTATACTAAGTTAAAATGTAAAGAAAAATGTGACTTCAAATAAACACATCTTCAGACAAAATTGAGGCTAGAAGACTCCACAAATTACAACATGTATGGCCTAAATGATAAAACATCTTTGTGTAACCTTTAAGCCTATATTAATATTCCATCATATTACTCAAAACAAGTGTCTATTTAGGGCCTACATTAAGCATTTGAAATCAAATAGATTAAATATTAATTGATATTAATATTTAAATCTGCGTCAATATTTTTTAGATGTAGGCCCTAAGTTTGAATCCCCCTATTTATTTACTTGCCAATTACATTTTCACCTTTTTTTCTCCTGAATTCATTTTTACATTAAATCTTTTATTCATTTTTTATTATTTCAGATATTTATGTATTGTAAGATATATTGTTTATTAGCCTATATGTCATTATTTCCCCTTTGTGTCAAGTTATGTTTTTATTGAGCCACTGTCGCTTTTTTTTTCAATTAGACTATAGCCTATAAAAACAACAAATTATTTTTCTTTTCAATTAAACAAAGAAATCTATTTAGTTGTTAACTTATTTACTCACTCATTCAATCGTTCATTAATTTTTCTAGCTTGCATACCACCTTCTACAAAACTTGTAGTAAAGTTACTGATCTGACATGTTTGTATAATTGTTTTACATGTAAGCATATGAGAAGCCTGAAATGAACAACTCATAACTAACAGGATTCCTCATACTGTAGCGTATTTCCTTTTAGTTTGGAGGCAAAGTCCCCCACTAATAGTCTAAATCCTGGTCGCTTGACAAACCGGATGTAATGTTGTGTAAACTTAGCGGCGTACCTCTTTTGACCAATCGGTAGGCGTGCGTAAGAAAGTTGCAGGAGACGTCGTTCTTTTCGAAGAGGCTGTAGGGAATTTGAGTTTTACACTTTATAGTTTACAGTTTACAGAAAGTGCTGAGCTTTAAGGTTTTTTAGTTTTTTTAACGATCGGTCAGTTTTAAACAAAAAGTGTGTGATGTAAATCGGATGCACTTTATTAGCAGATAATCTCATAGACTATAAATAAGAGACCACTCCAAAACCTTTTCATCCATAGACTAGGCTATTTTATTTATCTTGAAACAATCATGGGTGTAAACATCCCAGCTTCAGTCAACCATGAACTATTTTCAGTCTTGAAATAAGAAATCTCAGTCTTCGTTGATACATAAGGTTCAGATTGTCTTAAAAATAACTTTTTACAAGAGAAATTTCCTCTTTTTTCCTCAAACAAATTACACTGGAAGTATTATGAAATATAAATATTCAAATGAAAGGTACTGTGCACTTAGGACATTAACCTTTTAACTATATGTACATCTTCAGTTATTGTCATAAACAAAGCAGTAGGCCTATGCTATTGAATAATCAAACGTCACAATACATCAGTATTGTGATAACACTTAATATGTGTGGATATAGTAGACTACACTGGGTTTTAACAAACTGTAAGGAGCATTTTAGAAGCTTATTGGTTAAAATGAGACCCTTTTTGATTATTTTCCACATGCCCTGTTCAGAGGGCATGTGTTCAGAGTCACAGCTTAAGATGCAAAACCCTTTGGTCTGATCATCATCCTAACAGCTTTAAAGGACTGTCTGTCATTGGTGGGGTAATACTCTGCAGAAATGTTATGCCATGTCCCCCAGAAAATCCCATCCCGGACTCCTTTGTACCGCCCAACATAGTATCTCCCGTTCAGGTTTGCTGCCATGCAGGCATCGAACCACCATCCGGAGCTGTAGTAGGCCCCGCAGTTCCCGGATGGATACCGGTCGTGATCCCTGTCCGGGGTAGTGAACGCCCTATTGTGGTGGTCATACGTTTTGCTGAAGCGGAGAGCATCACCTGCGGTACCCGAGTACCCGCCTACTGACAGTCTGTAGCGCATCCGTTCACTTGCCACCCGGAAGTGCTCGTACTTTGCAAACTCCATCACGCCGTCAAAGTCCTCCAGCTCCACCCGCAACACCATGTCCCTGTCCCGGGTTAGCAGGTGGATCATGTTGTTACCCAGCCAAAACTCTCCTCCGTTGAGCTCCCCGAAGCCTGACCGGTACTCCGCCCAGGTGCGGTTGAAGCTCACGCTGCCATCGTGCCGGCGCTGCAGGAGCGTCCAACCCCCGCCCTCCAGCTCCATGTCACAGAAGACTGGGAAGCTCCTACTTCGAAGGTCAGGTGTCACCAGGTACACTCCACTTTTTGTCTTCCCTCTGAGCATGTGGTCGGAGCAGTCTCTCTTCATCATTGTAACAGCTGAAAAAAATATGGAAGACATGAATAGGAATCATTTCCACTTTATTCCCTAAACTTGCAGGTGAAATGATAATCTTACAGCTGTGTGAAGCCATGAAATGAGGTCACTAGTGCAACAGGTCAGGGCTAAACTACTTTTCCACCATAAAAGCTTTAGTATTTTAGCAGCCGTTAAAGGTGGACCTCCAGAGTAGTTAGACACAACATTTGAAATAGAAAATAAAATGAATTTGAGAGGAAAGTGCACATATACATTTGTATAAATCAACAGAGCAACTGTGTTTTTTTTTTAGTGTTTCCTTGTTATTATTTTGAAAATGGAAGAAAATAACAGAAAGTGTGTAGTTTGTATGGAAAGAGGTAACAAGTGGAACACTTACAGGTCAAAGCATTCTTAGTAAACTAGTTGGTGTTGGTTTCATATGAATTATAATGAAGTCAATGTTCAAATGAAAAATCCTGAAGCCAAATGAGCCACTTACAGTAAGTGTCTCTCCACTAAAAGATTTTTTAAAAGCTGTCAACAATAAATAGCTGTGGTTTAATCCTGAATAACAACACCCATGCAGCCACATGCTTTCTGCACACGTCAATAAATCCCTGGTTAGCCCTGATGTATGGTACAAAGATGTTCTCAGACCACACAATTGTATCAAGATTTTTCTTTTAGGAGGATCTTTTGTGCTTACAGTGTGGTCCTATTGCCTCAATTACCCAAGCTCATGCTTTTTTAATGAGTAATGCAGTTATAAACACTAGAATACTGACAGTTCTTACAGTTTTCTCTGTGGCTAATTATTGAGATGTAATGTCATCAACACACAATAGATGTTTTACAAGTTTGGTTGTAAATTCAAATGGTAGTGTTGTGAGGGTGACTGTTTCTTGTGTCAGACTTAATTGACCTCAGTGCAGTAAATGTTAAACAGTTCTTTAAAGGACAAGTTAAAACAAGCAAATATTTCAAATTTGGAATACATGTCAGTGTTATTATATGCAGGCTCTGTCTATCACAACGACAACCTAGTTCCTTCTTTGAATGTTTTGTTTCTTTAAGGCATGTGTACAAAGTAAAAAATGAATAAACCTATGCGATGGTGTGAGAAATATTATCTCTTGCCTTTAGATGCTAGCAGTGTTGGTTGTTTGCTGTCAGTTCTGTCAGGCTCGCTGCTGTCCTCTGGGAGCTGTTTTGGACGCCTGTCTGGTGGTCTTTTATTTGGACTCAGGCTGTTATTGAGGAAAGCAGCCACCTGGTTGATCTTCACACGCAGCTCCCGTGCACTGGGGGTGGAAGACTCAGAGGTGAGGGGCTCAGGGCCAGAGGTAGCTGGGGTTGTTGACCTGGGCTCCGGAGAGGTTGTGGAGGTGGTTTGGGCAATGGGGAAAGGGACTGAAACAACCGTTTTGTCTGGATCTGTAGTCGGTCTGGGTGCTGTTTCCAGCACATGTAGCCTAGACTCTGTGTGTGAAGCTTGATTTGGCTGTGTGAATACTGGACTACTGTGTGGAATACTGGTGCTGGGGACAACACTTTGGAAGATCACACGCATGATTTTGTTTGGCCTGGTTGACATTGGGATGGATGGTGGTAGACTGGCTGTTTGTGGCCTCAGATCAGATGGGATCCTGCTGTTTGGAGCCATTGTTAATCCCTGGGAGTGAGTGTGAAGTTGAGGGAAGGATCCAGTCTCTAGGCTGCTGGAGGTCTTTGGATGCAGAGTGACAGCTTTCATTATGTTTTCATCTTGTTTCTTGTGTTTGAGATCGGTGTCCTCTGGGGAATTAGTCAATTCAATCATCTCTTTAACGCCACCTGATGCAGGTGGCACATTGGTTTGAGAGTTTTGAATGCCATCTGATGTAGTCCCACTGATGTCAAGAGGGTTTAAATATGTATTGGTCTTTGGATTTGGCTTTAGTTGAAATGTTGGTTTTGGCCTTTTAACAGGTGTTTCTCCTGCCTTGAATGTAGTTGTGGTCGGCATCCTGTGTCGTGGGGGAGGCTTTAATAGCGATGTGTCTTTGAATTCTTCTTCAGAAAACCTTTCAGGTACAGATTTGGAGTTAAGATCTGGCATTTGGTCAGGCTGAGATGTTTTAAGCCTTTGATGTGTCTGTGTTTGATCCTGTTTAGGCTTCACGTTTGGTTTCCTCTTTTGGCCTGTTACGAGTTTTGGATGTTTTTGGTTTGGTTTAGATAATGTGTCAGGTTTAGGCTTTTGGTTTATTTTCGGAATTTTCTGGCCAGGTTTAGACTTCTGATCAGAGAGTTTGATCTGGCTATGATCAAGTGTTTGTCCAGGTGATTTATCTTGGATAGCTGTAGTCTCAAGCAAAGGATCTTCAACAAAACTCTTCATTAATTCTGTTAAAGCCTTTTGATCTGGTTTTGGTGTTAGGCTTGGTGTTTCACTTTTTTCAGGTTCATTAACAGGTGTGAAATCTTGGTTAAACGTAGACCTTAGATCTGGTTTTGTTTTTTCTTCACGATCAGGCTCTTTGTGATGTTTTTGGTTTTGGTCAGACTTGTCAGTCTGGCTTGGATGAACCAGTTTCTTGTCAGGTTTTGAGTTTTGAGTTTTCGGAACGTCAACATAGGGAGGATGTCGATCAGTGACAGGGTCTTTGTGAGAACCAGTTACGTTTACACTTTGAGGTCTTTGATTAGATGTAGGTCTCTGGACAGGAGGCATGGACTTTTTATGAGATTTCGGCTTTTGAAGATGTACAATGTTTTGATTAGTTGTATTTTCTTGATCTTGTTTAGGTATATGAATTTTTTCCACAATTTTATCTGTGGGTAATATATCAGATGGATGTTTTTGGTCAGGTTTTTGAGTCTGGATCCGTTTTGGGTCTTTACCATGTTTAGATTTCTGCTGAGTTATTGGTTTTTGATAGTAAGGCTGCCTCTTTTGATCCAATTTTATTGGTTGGTCTGGCAAATGAGCTTGGTCAGGTCTTTGATCATTCTTTTGTTTTTCAAGCTTTTGGTCTACTTCAGGTTTAATTGTAGGCTTTGGTGCTTGACCTTGTAAAGGTTTAATGACAGTCTTAGTGCTGGAGCTGATGTCCTTTTTAGCTGCCGAATGGCTGTTGTCTACGACTCCTCGTAATGTGGTTCTGATAAAATTCTGATGATGAGTTGTGGTAGTTGTGGTTGTCATTGTTGAGCTTTCCTGACCTGTGGCACCTGATCCAGGTTTTGGGCTGGTTGTAGAGGTCAACCATGTACTAGTATGTGAAATCTTGTATCCAAGGCCACCCACCATGCTTAATGTAGCTGCTGTTGTTGGCCTGCTTGTGCTCCTAATGCCTGCCTCTGTAACAGAGCTTTGCTGGTCAGGAATACCACCTGCTCCAAGGCCTGTGCTTTGGGTTGGAAGTTGGTCAGCAGATATTGTCTTGTCTTGATCGACATCCGTGATCAGATGTGGAATTGAGCTTGACATGGGAAGGGATGGAAGAGATGACATAATGGTTATAGCCTCGTTAAAGTCCATGGAGTCGTGCCTCAGAGCGACACTAATGATAGAGTCAGTCGGACTGATGGAAACAAAGTCTGTCCCCTCGGTTGACTTGCTTGACGCTAATTCTCCATCACCGTCTCTCTCTACACTTTGAGCTGTTTTTTCTCCTTCTTTTTTGATCCCTGTTACTGTTTCCCCGTCCTCCTCCACCTCCCCCTCTTTTATAGTTTCTTTCTCTGCACGCCCGATGCTCTCAGTCTGTTTTGGTTTCTCGTTATTTCGCTCCACTTTTATTCTCTTTTCCATTTCCTTTCTCCTCTCCTCCCTGTGCTGCTTTCGCTCCTTATTTGTATGCTCATCGCGATCCTCAGACATCTTTATTCCATCACTACCCCTGTCTTCTTCAGTATGGAACTTTCTGCCTGTTTTCTCTGTCTCGTCCCGCCACATGTGATGGTCTCTGTCTTCTGTTTCCTTCTTGTTTTTTGTTATACTTATCCTCCTCTCTTTACTTTTCTCCAACCCCTCTTGGTCCACTTTTGAATCCCCCTTTCCATCTTTTTCTTTACTAATGTCTCTCTGTGTCCCTCTATTTTTGTCTAAAACTTGTTTTCTTACAATATCCCCCATTCTCTCCCTTTCACTGGTCATTGGCACCTTTGCCTGTCCCTGTTTGTCCTTCCCTTTTGCCCCACTCATCTGAGTTTTTCCATCTTTTTCTGCCACTTCTTCCTCATTATCTTTTATGACAATTTTATCGCTCCCTCTTTCTGTGTCCCATTTCTTTCTCTCTTTCTCTTCCAAAATTGCTATTTTTCCAGAGTCAGCGTCACCATCTCTCTCCATCGTCCTTTCTGCCTTAACCCTAATGGTCCCACACTCCTGACTGACATTTCTCATCCCCTCATTCTCAAATGTATCTGTACCCTCACTCAGTTTCTCATGGTCTCTTTCTGTCTGTCTGCCACACTCTCTCTCAGTTTGGCTTACTTTACAATCTTCACACATCCTCCTGAGTTGATCCACATTGTCCTTCAGCTTCTGCAGATCCTCCACGATACTCTCAAGCTCTCTCAGCTGCTTTGGCAAGTGGAAAGTCAGCGGGGGCAGACTGAAAAGATATGGGCATGTGCTATCATCCTGCCCCTGTCTGCAAGGCCCCTCAGGTCTCAGAGTTGCAACGCAGGGCCCGAACTGATGATCCCCCAAGGGGTCTCCTTCATCTGAGTCTGCCATGGTCCAAGAGAGGCTGGAGAAAGCCAGCAGGGTCCCACAAACGCGCAGTACTGTTAACAACATAACGTCCTGACAGTAAAGAGTAAAAGAGAGGCGCGGGAGAGTGTTAAAAAGACCCACCTCAGTTTGAGAAGTGCAGTGACTGGGAGAGGAGGAGAGGAGGTGGGAGGGAGAGGAGGAGGGAGCAGGAACTGATGGAGCTGTTTGGTGGAAAGAGAGTCTGTAAAAGAAATGAGGAGCTTTGAGAGGGAAACAGGTGTGAAAAAAACAAAAAGGGTGGGAGGAGGATTGTGTTGATGTTCTTCCCAGCAGATTGAGAGTTAGTGGATGATAAGAATGAGGTCTGCGGAAATGTAAAAAATATTTCCATTTAACAACACACATAGTATTAGCAGGAACAGTCGCTAATCTGTCTTGAAAAGGCATAAACAAAGTGAAGGCTTAGCGTCTGTTTGTGTCCCTTTATGACATTTCAGTTTATCTTCTTTGTAATCACATCACTCAGTGAAGACCATTTGGTATGCATCATTACTTCATGCTGTAGCATCACGCCCTTGTATTCTTATGTGTGTCACAGTCACTTTGGCAGGCGCTTCCCAAGCTTCCCGTGCGTGGGTCAACAAACATATGAGTGACAGATGAGACAGGTCAAAATATGCATTTAAAGCAAATATCAGCTGTTGCCCCAGAGCCAAAAGTTTGTTATGCAGATTTTTGAGGACATACTGTATTTCATTTTAGTGTAAGCTGCATGGTTTACTGCAGCCTCTAAGTAATGAAAGTCAGGAATGTCAGATTTGTCCAAGAAGGCCGCTTCATTCAAATGCAATACCGGGGGAGAGATTTCTCATGTGCTTTTGACTTTAATTCAGATAGTACTATTCCTCTACAAATGCTAAGATTTGGGAGGCAATCTCACTGTGTGTCTCAGTCCTTTCATCCAGGTGTTTGGTTCTTTTCTAGTTCATTGTGTCTACATATAGTCAGAAAAAAATCAAGAAATACAGTCACATGAGCTAAATGAGGCATCTGCTTGGCGGGGAGTTTAGATAATGAGGCTTCAGTTACTCAGACTGGGGGTGTAAATGTCAGTCCCACCACAGGATATGAGATATGAGCGATTGAGCACAATGCCAGCCTATTTAGAAGTTTGTCCATCTTTAGCACTTGTTGGACCAATTGAGTTGTCTTGTTTTTAGACTGCAAAGAAACATGACCCTGGTGCATTTTTGTTCTCTGTCTCTTGCACTGACCTGTTACTCCGACTGCACGAAGCCGGAGAGATTTCTCAGCTGGCCTTTTATAATGACAAAGGAAACCATTTGTTTGGCAAGAGGATTGTGGGAAGCATCAGGTTGGCTATAAAAAAAACAAGAGAAGATAGAAGAAAACAGCTCATGATAGAACAGCACTGGCCTGTAAGCTTGTTACATCTGCAGAAACAATACCTTGTAATAGCAGAAGATTTAAAATGCATTTATGCAGAGATATTCAACTTTGCAAAAGATACTGTCTTATATTTCAGCTCAACAGTATTCCAGCCTTCTCTTTTTTAATATACAGGTGGTATATCTGTACATCTATCTATCCAAACATGCCCTGTATTACCCAACAGAGCATGTTGTACCCCTCCTTCCCTTCTGTGCTAATGCAGCTATGAGCTCATTTGACATTAGGCAGCTGTTTGCAAGATAAAACCAAGAACAAGTATCACTTCAGCTTTCACAATCCACTCAGCACTTCATCAGCCTACAAATATTATTAGAGAACTGTTTACACTCAAGAGGAAGTTCTGTCTGCACAGGCAGTATTGATTTGTTATCAGAGCTGAATAATCACTCCACAGCAAAGCAAAAACCTCAGAGAGTCACTTCTTAGCCACAACAAGCCGACCTACTGCAAGGTCTGCAGGAGGAACAAAACTGATCAGTGCAGTTGATAAAGGCCAACAGGGTTGATTCATTTGATAATACTCGCTCTAAATCCGTAAAATGTGTTCTCATCAGCAGCAAAGCACAGCGAGTGTCTCTATTGTTCCCCATAATAATACCCTCACTCCTGACTGTACCCATTTATGGGCAGCAGTTTTTTTCTCCTCCGGGTGCCCTCTTGAGATCCAGTGTTTTGAATTCCCCCGGTGAGCTGGCTCGGCCCACTCTTTATCCCAGATCGTGTAAACACTGTGCTTTTTTCCATACAGACTAGAACAAACATCTGACCATCAGTCCAGCTCTGCTGCCTGGGCTTCTTGGCAGAGCACTTCATCTCGCTCCACTTTGGGCAGAGGAGCCAATGTCGTCGCTCATGTCTGTTATTTGCATAAGTGTCCCATTTCCAACCGAACTGGAGTGAACCCAGCTACTTTTGTGCCGCAGCACCAACCAACCTGTTATAACACCACACTCACACTATGCCTGCCTGAAGGTACAATCCTACCTAAATAACATCACAGTTATACAATGCAACACCTGACTTCATCTTTTGGATCAGTTTGTACTCATTTAATGGTCACATTTGTACTGTTAATATCACACACATATGCTCATGCTCAAACACACGCACATATTTATAATCAAGTGAATTATTCATTGCCAATTCCTTAATTCCATTGTAACTGATACATTATTTTGCCATGTGTGAAAATGATTTTTATCTGTCAATTGATTGATAGTGATTCTTGAAAATGAAGCAACCAAGTGTCTCTAACATCTGGGCTGGATTTCTTCAGCTAGACATCACAAGATAAAGTCAGGTCCATTTATTTCTAACCTTAAGCCTGGAATTCATTAAGGGACTTTTTGACATTTATATCAAAGAATCCTCCTTTTTATTCAGGGTATAGAGACCAGGAGTAATGTGGAATTTGATTTAGTCAGTTTCAAAAAAAATTTAAATTAGTTTTTATAGTAGTAAACTCTCTCTATAAAGACAGTTTCCGTAAAGGAATTCAAGGGTAAGTTTCTATTTTATATCATATCCTGATGTTTATACTGATTGGTTTTGGGCTGCAGTCTTTTTCTTTCCCAGCTGTGGTTAATACAAACCATGTGGATGGACTGGATGTCAATGTACAGGAAGGTGTGACTAAGTTTATAGCTAAAACTCAGATTTGTTGACCTACTTATTTTCCCTGTACTAATTATTACGTCAGTGTTGGAAGTGTCCATTAGGCTTGTAAGAATGATTATATGTGAATAACAACTTGCCTTTTTTCACTCAGAAGACTGGATGTCAAAAGTGAAGGATAGTTTATTTACTTGAGTAATCTTTACATCACAACATGATGATATTCTTACAAGTTAAAGTACTCCAACTAGTAAAGGTTTCATTGACAAAAGACAATTATTCAGAAGTAAAATAACTTTAGGTGTTAAACTATAAAATACATTATTTAATTTGTGTTTCAGATTAATAGTTTGTAGGTACCTTTATACTATGGAAGCTAGTTAAGTGGTAATTATTTCAAACACTATTATTATAATTTTGAACAATTTAGACATTTATAGTTTAGTTTAAGAGGCTCATTGGCAGCAGCCACCATGCTGGAAATGCTGTCTCACCCTCACTCTCAGTCAACCTAACGACAGGTTGTGAGCCGAAGCTGAGGCGGGTTTTAAGCCTCTTGACGAACCGTTACATCGCACCCACCTGTCAATCATGTCAGCTACGCGCCTAACTATAGATAACACCTATCGTTTTCAAAATCAGCACAGCGCGGTTTTTAAAAATATCACCCCCGTACAGTGTGTGCCAGTGATGACAATAACTAATCAGACCTATTTTGTTTTTTGTACCAGGCTGTAAACATGTTAATTTAAGCTATAAAAACTGCTTTTTTGCCAGTCATGTGTATGTGACTTCTGGTATTCCTGGAGCCAGCCTCTAGCTGACACTTGAGGAACTGCAGGATTTTGCACTTCTGCATTGGCTTCCTTTTCAAGACCAGAGGTTGCCACTTGGTATATACTGTAGCAGAGTGTATGAATTTTGGCTCTTCTGCTAAAGATAGGCTAGTCCCTTTTGTTCCTCGTGTGACTCTGCTGCTGTAACCTGGCTCGGGATTATGAGTTACAAAATGTACAAATATAATTCAATTGGAATAAAGAATGTGAGTCAAAAGGTATACTTGATATTTAAGTTGACTTAAGTACAAATATATAAAAAAGACAATATTATATGATGTGGATATATATAGAGCAGTGTCGCTCAGTCTTTAATTCACAGACTTGTATGGCAGGAATGAATTATAAATGAAAAGTTAAGTAAACTAAGTTAGTCTTACTTGAATGTTTTTGTTTTGAATGAATACTTATCTCAATGTATCATCTCAAATTCAACTTAAAGTTTTAAGGCAGTCTTTTTAAAGTGCAAACTAGTGTTTATTTTACAGTGTAGCTTTCACATAGAGCTACTCTCTCCCTCTTCCTGTAGTTATGGTAACCAAAAATAACATTCACATTATTATTCCACAAATGTTAAGTGTCCAACATTCACACAAACAATTTGGGCCATAAGAGATGAACAAATCTTATTTCTAAGTAAGCGGTGAAGATGAACAATGTGTACACTTACTTTGACAGATAGAGACTTTTACTTTAATGGTTCCAGATATGAACAAATGTAGCAAATAAATGGGTGTGGACAGAAAAGAAGGACCAAACGTTTTACTTACTGGTACTTGCAGGATTTGTTTCTGATTCCTGTCATAACAACTGATAACTTTCATTAAAAAAAAGTTTAATTTAATAGACATCATATTAAATTTCCAATGATATAATGACATTAAATGGAAAAAAAATAGATCTTGGATGCAAAAACATATGACCAACTAGATATAGTGCAATATTTGTTCTCACAGAAAAATACTCTACAGCAGATAACCCAAACTAGACTGCCACCTAGTGACAGTGTAAAGAAATATCTCAGAATTCAGAAAGACAACCATGAAAACATTTATATCACACCAGAGAGAGTGATGCTATACTGAAGATCAGCAAACAGCAATTCAAGTTTAACAGTTTCACAGCAAATGTGTATAAAGTACTTTTCTGATGCATTTTCTGCTAAATCTGTTCTGTTTATTTGTTCTGTATGACAATTTTCAAGATCCACTTATAAAGCAAAATGTGTTATAGGCATTTAAACTTCAAATAATTAACTCTTTCAATGTGTATGGCAGTAATATAACGATCTGCTTGTTGTTTCAGTGCAACAATCCATAGTTTTCAAAGTAAGCTATGAAATGTCTGGAGGTTTATTTCCTTTGAAAGCTTTTATTCCCACAATATTTTGTCTTGGTTGTTGAATTCACATATTGTACATTTGGGAATTTGCACTCGTCAATATTAGCCTCGTTTTCTTTACTTCATAAACAAGCATCGATAAACAAAATGTATAATGAAAAAAATATTAAAATGTCTTGTATAGCCTATAAGACTGTTGTCTAATAGTAGTCTATTCTGAGCGTCAGTAATCCCTATAAATTATTTGAATTATTATTGCAATATATTCTTTACATTAATTAATTATTAAATACTCCGTTCTAATACAGAATGAAAACTCGACATCCCAGGGTCATTGTATACAATTATAATAGTAGTAGGCTACTCATTTATTCTATAAAAATAAAACTGATTTTCCAGTTCGGCTGAGAAAAATAGACAAACTAAGCTCAAATGCTGACCTCTTACGTATTATTGTAGTCAGTGTATCTGCTCGTTATTACAGTGCAGTCCTGTTTCTTGACCTGCAGGCTGTAAACAATCCTGTCTGCTGCTCTCCCTCCCTCCTTGCGTCGTACGCATGGTCGTACGTGACTCGCTAAGCTCCGCCCCCGGGCTGGCTCTCGCGCACCAGTTACGTATTACCGTAAAAAATAGAAACTTCCAAGATGGCTGAGGCCGTGGACTCCATGCATTTCGCAGCAAACAGCAAAACAAATTCACCTAAACCCTTGCTAGCTAAACGGCCACCGGAGTGCCGACCGCAGTCTTCCAGCGACATTTGCCCGCCGCCCCCTAAGAAGGTCCGGGTGGAGGAGAAGGGCCTGAAGCACAGAAAACTGAACGGAGAGGTGTGCGCAGGGGAAAAACACAACGGGAAGCAGAGTTGTGGTAGCCCAGCGAAATGGAGTTTCGGCCCGGCCAAGGCGAGCCACTCCACCGCCGCCGCGGTGCCAGTGACTCCCGCTCGGAAAATCTTCAAAATCAGCAACTTCCTCGCCTCTCCCCCGAAAATGAAGAAGGCAAAAGAGAAACGAGTCAAGGAGAAGGAGAAGCGCAGTGAGGCGCAGCGGAGCTCCGCCGTTAGTGTGGAGAGAGTGAGCCCTGCTAGCTGCCATACAAAGACCGAGAACGGCGACATGAAAATGCTACAGAGAGGTAGGAAGGCACAGCCAGCCTGCTCATTAAAGCTCTCTGTTAAACCACTTTATTGTCAAATTTAAAACTTAATGTGATTCAGTACTGTAATAAAATGTATAAAATGTTATTATGTAATTCCCCATACCACAGGCCTTAGTGTGTATTAGGCCCAGGGAGAGATATATACACGTGGAAATGTTTGTTCGTCAGTTATGTTGCTCAGCATGGATGTAGCAGCGTTTCACCTCCTGTCTCCTATCCTGCTCTCCACAGATCACCGTGTGAAGGAGAAAGAAAAGAAAAAGGAAAAGTCTAAAGAGTGGAAAAATCACAGAACGCCACCTTTACATGACATTGCAAGAGAAAACGGAGAGGTGTTTTCTCCACAGACAGGTGAGGATGAAATGTAATACTGAACAAATGGGATCAGAGTTTTTTGTTTCCTATGGGGTGCAACAAATGAACTTTTACTTTTATTACACAAGTCTACTTTTTATATTTTCTCTTAAAAGTATCTGGTTGGACTGAGGCAACTTTTCTAAAATTACTATTTACAACAACTACTTGTGGAAACTAAGTCAAATTCAGTTAACCAAATTATTCATTACAAAATGTAAAAACAGTGATAAAATATGTCTTCATGAAAAAACATCAAAATGTTAAAGTTCCTACAAAAACCTGCTACACATTAAAGTCCTTAATATAAGGATTGTTCTGACTCAAAACATTTTGTACTCTCCTTCATAGATTGTCAGGAGAAGCCCAAAGACGGTTCAGAGGAAGACCTCCTGCTGAGAAGCTCAAGAAGAAAAAGAAAAAGAAGCACAAAGACGGCGAGCGGATGAAGGAGAGACACAGTCGACCCAAAGTGTATCATCGCTCATGTCAAACAGTTTGTTCGGGAGTGTCCTTGGGTCTGCCTGAGTTCCTCGGTCGAATTAATGGAAACAACAACAGCAGCAGTCTACTCCACACTGCAGTACCACCACAACATCACCAGGATCTTGCTGCTACCTCTGCCTCTGTCACCTCCATGGTCAGAGATAGACTCTGCTACAGCTCCCCGCTGCACTGCGCCCCAGAGCCAGGCCTTTCTGGTCTGGAGTTTGGCCGGCTGATCCACATCGAACAGCAGGCCAACGGGGGCGCATCTGTGGCGCACGCCTACAGCGATCAGCTCTCCTGTCTGTCTCCCACTGAGATGCAGCGTTTCGCCCAGGAGTTTGTAACGCTGTCATTTAGCGAGGATAACGCCCAGGCTGCCTGTTTTGTGATGGGAATTATACACGGAGCTGCTTCCTACCTCCCAGACTTCCTGGACTACTTCTCCTACAAGTTTCCCAATGCGCCAGTAAAGATGGAGGTGCTCGGGAAGAAGGACATAGAGACAACAACCATGCTCAACTTCCACTCTCAGGTAAGATTCTTGGTGTTAGTATAATTTGTCCTTTCATTGACTGTCTACTGGGGAGGAGGAGGCTCTGTATGTTGGAGAATGCTGAAATGTTCACTTTGATAGTGTGAAGAGTCTGAAAGTGTGAGCAGCACAGACTCACAAGCTGAAACAACACATCAACAGTTTCTTTGTGTTTTGAAGTTCTCTCTGTCATTCTTTATCCAGACTGTTGATGGAAAGAGCTTCACACACATCTCTTTTCTCCTGCTCTCGAAGTGTTTCAGCATCCAGGACATTTTTTACAGCAGAGTACCTTAATGCGGTGTCACAGTGTTTTGTCCCTTAACGTTGAATAACTCTGCTGTCTGAGTGCTTGATAGCAGTTATAGCACTTTGATTATTTGGTTTTGAAAAATTCAGTACCTGCGGTGTGAAAGAGTAAAACAAATCTTTAATCTAGAAAATAGATGGTTTGTGTTACGTTATCTCTTTACTTCCCACCTGTATCCGTAGTCACTAGTCAGTATCAATAAACGTAATGATCTTGCTTTTGCTTGATTCTTTATAATGTCTAGCAGTTTTAATTGCTTGACTTAATACAGAATTGGTATGAAATAATTTCCTCTCTAATTTCAAACAATGAAGTGCTCAGTCCTAATCTAAAATCCTGTCATATGAGTAAAATTGAAAAGACATCAATAGGATTTTTGCAGTCAGGGACCAGAAAAAGATATGAGCACAAGTTCAGACTGTTAAATCTAAGCACGTTTTAATACAGAGTTTTTCTTGTAATGTTTGTAAGAAGAGCCTTTCAGAAATGATTTCCACTCAGAAAACTACATTTTTGTTTTCTTAAGTTCACATGTTTTCCAAGTCAGGCTTATAACAGTGCAATATAGTGACGCTGGGTATTATATTTCAGATCCCTTCCACTTTAAAAAGTGTTAAACTTGTATTAAGTCAGCTAAAATGATTGATCTCAACTATTACAACTATTGCACATCATAGCATTTTTTCATTAGTATGAGTTTTCTCCAAAGAAATTGTCTGTGCACGTCACTAAAAATCTCAGATTAAAATGTGCCCCAGGCTGGCTACATTTCATAAGAACATGCTTTATTCAATAACTGGCTGATACTAAAAAACACTAGCAAAGAAACCTAAAACCTCGAGTGCGGAGAAGAGCCGACTTGGCGGTAAAGAGAGCTAGAGTTTGTATTAACATAATGAACGTTTTGACAGCAAACACAGTAGAGTGTGCAGGTTATGGACATAACCTGGAGCCTTCTTCCACTAGAGAAAATACAGCCAAACTCTGGAAAATAAAACGTTATTATTTGTTTAATGACTCACCATGTCAGCCAGTGGCATTGAGAAGCTTTTATAACTTGCATAAAAGATTAAAAAAAAGATGCTAACGTCACTTGCAGTTCAGTTACATCTGCTGATCACTGATTTTTACGCACACCAAAGTCCTCACCAGAGTCCTATAGGGGCTCAAAGATGTTTGTATTTTCTCTTCATGTTTTCTCTGACTCTGGTCATTCTGGTGCACACTTCTCTGTGACCTGTCATCAAACTGTGAGCAGTGGTGAGTTGGGCACAAGGCCTGATCCAGAAATTCCCATTGAGGGAGAAGAGCAGATGTGCTTATCGTCCTTTTCAGACTGTTCGAAATTCCCATTAGCAACACCTTGTCAAATAAAATATGAATTATAAAGTATCTTTACATAGTTTAAAAATAGAGCTGTTCTAATACAATTTCTTCCCCCCGTTACGTCCTTCTGATCGCATTACTGTTAATTCTTAACTGACTGTATTGAGGTGATGTTATTTCAGTCATTGTCTTGTGGGAAGACATTTTACTTATTCATTATCTATATATAGCTTTTGTAAATTCATACACAATAAGGAAATCAGATCCACCTTGGTCAACATTTACTTAAATAATGTTACATAGGATTAAAAAAATATCACGCACAGTTTCATCTTTTCAACATGAAAGAATCAATTTGAATTTAGGTCGGCAAAACCCATAAATATTCAAGCTAGAGACCCCACACTGGGAGACAATGTTTCCAAGGTATTCCTCATCAGTGTTTCCCCCAGGTTTATCTATCTGTTTTCACATGTTCACTCCTTTCAGTCAGACTGCCCCTGAAATCCTCCTGCGTTGGCTGTTCATACATGCACGTCACAGCTTCAGGACGTTTTCAGGAGTTTTGTGAAAGTTTGAAAGCACTATCTGTTAGAGGGGGGACGTTACGAATAGACTGTATAAAACACCTGCGTAGTCTCAGTGATGTCACCCATTGGTTTCGAAAGTGCACTTTTGAAGTCCATTAATGGCAGTCCCTATACTGAAAATGCTATCTCAACCAAACTTTTGGTGATCTTGGTAACGGGCAGAGAGGTGCAGCTGAGTGACAAAATGCTTAGTGGCCTGCTTGCAGTCAGTTTAATCAATAATTTAATCATCAATTATTCTTCATCAAATGAACCCTGGTGAGTTATAAACAAATGTTTTACCTCCTGTAGTGTGTGCTCATAAAAAAATTAGCTATTCGGCCCACATCATGTTTTTTACCAGCCTGTAAACATTTATGCTATCAAAATGGACATGTTAATATGGACTGTGTATTAGACTGCCAGGTCTTTGGAACCAGCCTCAAGTGGACACTTGAAGAACTGCAGTTTTTTTGCACTTCGGTATTGGCTTCATTTTTCATCACGGGATATTGCCACTTTGACATTTGGCATGTATAACATAAGATTTAGTTCTTACCTTACTGTCAATCAACCTGTCTACACTTTGCTCTGAGAATGAAACCTGCTGTTCTGTGCAAGTTAACACTTAAAAGAGCTAGCTCAAAGCTCAGATCATACATATTAAAATGAACTAATTCACATTCATGGTTCACAATTTTACATTTTGAACAGATTTCACAGTCCAAAACTTAACCAGTTCACGTTCTTTCTCTTTTTTCTAGCTGCACTGAGCTGTGCTTTTTTTCAGTGAGGCCTCCTCTACTCCCCCCCCGTCATCATTCGTTCACAAGTTTTCACCCAAATTAAGGCCATCAACTACACACTATAACATTTTCTTGCTTTTTAAATATAAGGATCAATTTGGTTATGAAAAGGGCAAAAAGGCGAGTGCTCAGCCGTGAATTATATTTAATACACATGAATAAAATATGCATAATAATTACTCTTCATTTAACAGGCGGTTTGCCATACAAGTACAGAGGTGGTTTCAGGGGTTGGGCTTTTAGAAAACAATCTTATTAATATTAAAATGGATACTTAAGTAACATAAAGGTGCAAAAACAAATGTATGCAGAGGGAGGCATAGAAGAAGGGAGAGAAAAAATATACCTATCGAGCATTTAGTCGTTCATATTAAAATATGCACAGCAGTACAGTTTTATGCAGTGCCTCTTGGTTGTGGGTCACGGACCCTGGGGGGCTTCAGTTTTCAATGACAATGAATGACATCCAGGACACATGTTGGGGTTTGTGATTCCTGGTTGTGCTGACTGGTTGATCACCCTGTGTCAGGGCCCATGCTTCTTCTTAGTCTGTAGACTGTCCTTGTTTAGGTTCGTTTTTATTTGATCAATTCAATATTACGTAATTGGCACCTCGTTTCACTATCTGTCATTAGCTCTATTCAGAATGCTGTTTCAAGGCGCAATATCTACGTCCCTGTGACGTTTCGCCTGAAATATGAATGTCGGGGAGGCATAATGGGGGGAGAAAGTGATCCCCCTCTGTACTGTCATCGGAGGAGGAGCGGGGGAGCGCTGTGTGTGTGCATGTCGGACTATGTGTCTATTTGGAGCTCCTGCTGTGCAGTGCTTCCGTAAGTCCGAAATGCAATGTGAATTCTCAGACTGGGACACCAACATTACACTCCTTTACCACTGTTGTTCTCTCCTGCTGAACGATGCTCCCCTTTTATAAGACAGTATCAAGAACAAGTCAGTCTAACAGTTGTGTAATAGTAACGGTTTCGTTATGTAACAGAAGTGCACCTTTTTGTACTGTGTACTTTTATTCATGGTTTTAATGTCACTTGTACTCCATGTTTGGCTTTACTCTACAGGTAGGGTATATTATTATGTTGCTGTGTGTGTGTAGAGGATGGCTTAATGTCCCAGAGTGTAAATGTGGCCTACAGACAACAATCAATAATCATAATAAAAGCAGAGGAATGATTGAGAGCACAGAGAAGAAAGAAGTAAAAAAACTAGAGTCAAATAAGGAAGGAAGGATGATGATGGGGAGGAATAGAGGCAGCAAAGGCAACTGTACCAGGTATGGTCTATTATTGTTGCAGGAAAACGTGGCTCTGCTGCTAGAAAGTTTAAACTGGCCAAATGAAACGTTCTTTACAAAGACAATAGATTATAGGGGCAAAAAAACCTAAAGATGGTTTTAAAGCCACCTCAAGGGAGCTATAACCTCAATAAGGATGAAAGAAAATGAAACTTATTGTGTAAACACCTCCATCTTTCTATTACAGTCCCAATAATTCTGAGGAATCGTATAGGGCTGCAACTAACGATTATTTTAATAATCGATTAATCGGTTGATTATTTTTTCGATGAATCGTTAAATTAGTAAATCATTGTAGTAAGTTAATTCGTTTTTAATTATTTATTTTTTAAAAAAGCAAAGAATATACATGACAACGTATTGAAAGTGGGCAAAAAAGCCAAAATAATAAAAGCGTGTCTTTAGTCTAAGCTTGCTTGTCGTTGGCAAGGTAAAAAGTCTGCTCTACCACTGTCATTAACCAGCTAACGCTAACACTAGTTTAATGAACTTTTCCTGCTTGTCAAGCTGGATAACGAGTAAACACAAGCACCAGACGAGCAACCGGAGTGACCAACGTTACATTTCCTTACTTGAAAACGGAACAAACATTGGATTTTGTAGTGACTTACCCTGCTGTCGAGCCCCCTTCCTCATCATCGATGACTCCGACATGTTTACTTTTCAGGTTCTGTATCATCCGTGGTGCTCCCTGGCTACGCCATATCGCTTTTGCAAAGCTTGCAACTAACACACGTTTTATACATTGTGAAGTGCTCCCACACTTTAGGAGATTTCGGTCGACCTTTTCTCTCCGCCTCTGTCATGTTTAATATCCGAACTACCAGCTCCGCTCTCTCACGCTGTAGCTGCGCTACACTGTGCTCAACGCTTCGGCATGTAAACAGTTCAGCCTCTACGTCACCACAGTCTGCGACATAGGGAGTGACGCATTAATTGCGGGACACAACGAATCGACAATGAAATTCGTTGCCAACACTTTTATTAATCGATTATTATCGATTTTATCGATTCGTTGTTGCAGCTCTAGAATCGTACCTGCTTCATGAAGTCTTCTTTACACATGAAATCATTTTTATCAAAAGTCATCTTAGCCTTAAAATCTGATGAAGATAAAAAAAAAATGAAGGGAAACATACAAATGAAGTTGTTTAAGATGTTTAATTATTTTCCATGAAAATAACACATAAGCCAGCTCATGTCAAATGAAATCGCCTCATTGTCTGCACCAAAATTATGACTTCTCATCCTCAACAGGATCGGCTGATAGGCTACTGAATTTCTCTTTGAAATAAAAATAAATAAACTTGAAAATAAATTTAAAAAAATAGACTTCTAAGCACTTGCAATTTAAGAATGAAAATATAAACGGGGGAAACATTTGTCTTTGGTCTTCAAGGATTTAACCAATATTGGGTGGGTTCCTAGGGGTACCTGTTTTTTGTTTTTTTTGCCGTGGTATCAAAACAGGAATGGTTATCGTTTGATTTTTACTAGAATCGTATCAAAGTTTAAAACAGGTGACTTTACCCTATCACAACACAGATGGGTGGTATTTTTAAACAATGAGACACAGCCAATATAAACACACTTAACTTGTAAAAAACCAGCCTATCCACAACATGAAATAAACGGTAGATCAAGCATTTATAAAAGAGAACAGAAGAACAAACAAAGACAACGAGCGTGCTGTTACTGTTCATATCACACAACATGAAGCAGATGAATGATTTAAGTGCACTGGCGGATCATCCTCAAAGCCTTGACGTGACTATGGCTACTTATGATCATTCATTGTCAGTTCCTCTTTTCTGGTCCACCCACGCACAAACTTTTACATATCTGAGCTTTTATTCAGATATGACAGACAATTTTTGCCTTCTTATGTCATCAGATAAATGAACTCACACTGAACCCGGTAATCCCTTCCATTGACCTCTTTGGTGCCACATGCTCGCTCTGTTTCATTAGCTGCTGCTAGCTTATGAACATGATCAGTTTTACTCACTAAATGTCCTTCATCCTCCACCTTATTATCTCTTTTTTTTCCTATTGGCACGATCTTTTGGCTTTCTAAATGAACTGAGGACCTTCAGCAGCTGGATCAAAGTCTTAAAGAGTAAACAAAAGTCAACTCAATTGCACACTTACCACTAACATGACAGGGAGTCTACTAGAGGTGGGGGAAAAATCAATACATGTAAAAATTGAGATTGTTATCTTGTGAGATTTTAAATCGATTCATAACTTCCAAAAATCGTTTTTTGGGGGGCTCATCCGTCACTCCCTGCTAAGTGTTAAGGCTAACTCTTTAACTCAGTAGAATGTCAAATGGAGCAGCAAGAAATTCAGCCAGTCTCACAGATGACTGGAGCATACCCTGAAGTATGTACTAATTCAAAAATAGACTTTGAGTCATGAATCCAGAATCGTTTTGAATCGAAAATAGATTCTGAATTGAATCTTCACGCCATGAATCAAAATCGAATCGTGAGACACCCAAAGATTCCCAGCCCTAGTCTACTACAGGAGGTCTTGGTTGAAGCATTTAAGAATAAATGACATGAAATAGTTGAGGCAGACCTTGTTACCCCCTTTATATTGTGTAAGAAGAAACTAGTGCTTATGAAGCTTCGATTGGAGTACATGTTGTAGTGCTATGGACAAGACCTAAATCTTTGCGTTTAAGTTCCTGTTTACCACCAAGCAGGTACGGCTGGTACTAATAATTGGTGCTTTAATAGAGGAAAAGAAAGGGTAACGCCATTTATCTTAAAAACCCAGTGACCTGTCCTGGCCTTTGATAAAACATGTTGTGCGGATCTTGTTTTGCTTTTCTTTACCTATTCGTGTTCTTTTTTTGATTTTTCATGCATAAAATATTCACAACATATTTTTAAAACATGTCTCGACAGTCAGTGAAGTACATTTCACTTTCATTGTTTATGTAGTCAAAATATAAATATTTCAATTCGGCTTGGTCTGACCTTTATTATTTGTCGTCCCTCCTGCAGGTGAAGCGGACATATTCCCAGGGAACGTACCGTGCCGGGGCCATGCGGCAGGTCAGTCTGGTCGGGGCTGTGGACGAAGAGGTCGGAGACTACTTTCCAGAGTTCATAAACATGTTAGAGGAATCTCCCTTTCTAGAGGTTAGTGTGTTTATGTATGTGGACTTGTGCGAGCCTGTCTTGTGTTTCTTTGTTCATGGCTATAAATCTATAACAAAACGTTTTTGACTAACTTGGTTAATGCAGCGGACTTTGCCCTGGGGCACGTTCTCCAGTCTGCGGCTGCAGAGCCCCACTGAGAGCGACGATGGCCCCATCATGTGGGTCAGACCCGGAGAACAGATGATCCCTATGGCAGACATGCCAAAATCACCCTTCAAAAGGAAAAGGTGGGCTGTCATAGTGATTCCTAAAATATTTGACAGTGAACAGTCGTTGAGGTCGTACCAACGATTTAAAAAAATGTGCTTAAAACTGAATTGAAATACTTTCATCTTACCTTTAAACACCACCTGCATGTACAGCTATTTTACCATCCCTGAACACGTTCTGACTGTTGGGAATAAATGGGTTTCAGGTCCACCAATGAGATAAAGAACCTGCAGTATTTACCCAGAGCCAGCGAGCCCCGGGAGATGCTGTTTGAGGATCGGACAAGAGCCCATGCTGACCATATTGGTCAGGGGTTTGAGAGACAAACTACTGCTGCTGTGGGTGTGCTGAAGGCTGTGCGCTGCGGAGAGGAGTGAGTATACAGTAATTTCTTTTTCCTCATCACACAGTTAATGCAAATACTTAAAGGCCTGTTCAGAAAACAACGTAAACGCTGTGTCTGACAGCTTCAATTCAGGAAGCCCATGCTGCTATACACGGATAAAAATATCCTCTACCACAGTTAGCACATCAATTGTAGAAAGAACTGTATACTTTAGTACTAACACTATACTGCTGAGGTTCCTTCTACTGTACAAATGTTGTGTGTAAAAAAACAAAACAGTCTTGCTAAGGACTTGGTGTGTTGCCTTACAGCAGCGATGCTCCTGCCCGGATCACCAAAGATGTTGTGTGTTTCCACGCTGGAGATTTCCCAGATGTGGTCATGAGGCTGCAGCTGGACCTCCATGAACCTCCTCTGTCCCAGGTGGGTTACATTTATTAGTTGTTCCCAGTAGGATTCAAGGGTTTAAATAGACATACAAATGTTTCTGCTTGTCAGATCAAAAGAAGCTGCACTCATCAACATCAACAGAAAACAAAAGAGTGTGATTTTAAAGGATCATTTATTTTTTTCTGCGATGTTAGAATTGAAAATTTGATCATTTTAACCAGGGATTACTGAAAGTCGTGTTCCCTTTGTTCCTACACAGTGTGTGCAGTGGATTGATGATGCCAAGCTGAACCAGCTGAGGAGGGAGGGGATCCGATACGCCCGGATACAACTCTACCACGATGACATCTACTTCATCCCCAGAGGAGTCGTTCACCAGTTCAAAACTGTGTCTGCTGTCTGCAGTCTGGCCTGGCATATCAGACTCCAACAGTATCACCAACATGAAGAGGAGGAGAAGGACCAGTGTTCACCCAGAGAAGTCACAGTTCATATCAAAGAGGAGGAGGAGGAGGAAGAAGATAAGGAGGTAGAGGAGATGGCATACGACCCAGTTGTTGATACAGTGACAAAAAAGGAAGAGATGGATGCTGAGGAAAGAGAGGGAGCTCAGTCACAAGCTCAGACACTGATTTTTACGAAGGAAGAGCAGGAGAACGCTGAGACGAAGGAATTGTCAACAACACAGTCTCTATCTTCCATTAAACAGGAGAGTGATGAAGATGTAGTCACTCATACACTAACAGAGCCTAAAACTGAGGAAGATGAGAAAGGGGAGAGTAAGGGAGGGGGTGATGAAGGTGCAGAGACAATGCAGAAGGGCCAGGAGGAGGCTGGAGTGGACAGTACAACCTTAAAGTCACTACAAGTTAGGAAGGAGAATGACTTGGAGGAAGAGAGGCAGCTGAAGACAATGACACCAGGTCAAGGTCTGAAAGAGAAAACTAAAGATAGCATAACTAGTACTTACAACACACATCAAATCAAAAAGGAAAAAGATAAAGTAAAGCGGGATAAAGATGAGAAGGACAGGGTTAAAGAGAAGAAGGACAAGGAAAGAAGTAAAGAGAAGGACAGGGATAAAAAGGACAAGGGGAAAGACAGGGAAAAAGAGAAGGAAAAGGGGAGAGAGCAGGAGAAATTTAAGACCGAGGGAGGCAGAGAGGGCAGTGCATCAACGCAGCCTGTGCAGCTGATCAGAAAAAAAGAGGAAGATGAGCGGACAAAAGAGGGCAGCAAAGCCTCTCAAACTTCCCTGCATGCTCACAGAGACGAGAAATGGGCCAAGGAGTGGGACTCAAAGACGCAACCCCACGTCAAAAGAGAGAAGGAGCACACAGGGAGCGATAAAGACAAGGGAGCATCTCACAGAGAGGAGGCTCGAGACGCAAGTTTGCATAAACACAAGTCTTCTCATGGGAAAAAGGAGAAGAGCGGGCAAAGAGAGGGCAACACGTTGAACACGCAGGCAAAGTCAGGGAGAGAAGACGGGAAGATGGTAGCTCAAAAACTTCTGAACATTCAGATTAAGAAGGAAGGAAAGAAGGAAAAAGATGTGAACAGTAAAGAGGAGAGGAAGAAGCCTGCCTCTGGTGCTGCCCCACCAGAACACAAACCACCACGGACGCTCATCACCTTCGACCTCTTTAAGCCTATGGAGGCTCACCAGACTCTGGCCCTTTCCTTCACAGACAGTCGGCCTAAGAGCCACCATCACAGTGACTCTCGAGGCTCTTCCTCAAAGCCTGGCTCTGACTCTCGGACACTTGTGCCCTCTAAAGGACCAAAAGTAAAGGACTCGATGCAGGGGAAACCCGCCACGCCCTTACAGGACACTAGGCCACAGCAGCACTCATTAAAACAGCCCCTTAAAACACACATGCCCCAAACACAGAAAGACTTCTTAATATGAATGTCTAGATGTCTAGTCTTCTTTTATTTACTGTACAACTTGCGCAGAGGCTTTGTTAAAGTACTTGAAGATGCATCCTTGCTTCAGACTTCAACTGGTCTTTTTTAAATTTGTAATAATTGACGAGCAGGTGCATTCCATTACTTTGTTGACACACTAAGTCCAGTGACGCAGGGAAAAGAGGATGCACTCTCCAAGTATTTTATCAGTGCCTAAGAATGTAAGCTAAGTAGCTCACTTCACGTTTGTTAGCGAATGTATGTAGGCTCTATATAAAATGTTATGTGACCCATGTGTCAGTGCCTGTGCACTACTTAGCTTCTCTCTTAAAGAACCTATTTTAGGTACTGGACTAACCATCTGAAAACGACCATCCTCGCTACCTGCTATAGGAATTTCTTACGTTCACTGTATCCGACATTTCAGCACGTCACCGGGCTGATTCTGAAATCCTCTTTGCCGTTTTGCTTTACTCGATGGGGTTTGTTGTTCCTAACACTCCAAAATCTTGGCAAAAAGTCGTTGTTTTCAGACTGGAGGTGGTTTGACTCACACAGGGCTGTAAATGATACTGTATGTACCAAAACTGTACAGTATAGATGTTATTAGCACCAATGTGAGAAAATGTATACAGAAATTGCATATATTTTTTGTAAGACAAGTTTTATTTTCCATAGAACTTATTTATATCATTTACCGTCTGTTTTTATTTGAAACCAATGTATGTGAAAAAAATGGTTGTAAATACATTTTATTTCTTAAGATAAGACTTGGTAGTGTGATTTATACTCTGATCAGAACCTCTCAATAAATGGTTCAAAAATATTGACTCGGTGTTAGTCTGTCTCCTGCATGTCATTACTATAGTTTTAATGGGATCAGTAAAGCTACTTTGGTCTACGCAGAGGAAGATTTTGGTTCAATACTGAAAACTTAAGTACTCACTGCCATGACTTTTGAGGCCACAAAAGCTCAACATTTCCTTTTTAGTCAATGTCAGGAAGAAACTTCATTTCTGCCTTAGCTACATTTGCAGTTAAAGGTTTTTTAAAAGATGCCAAAGTGCTAAATATGTAGAGTAGTGCAGGTGTGACTAATGACAAACAGTAAATGATGGTTTAGTTCTTTTAAATATCGACGCAATAACATGATCTTTCATCTGGCAGATGTCTTAAAAAGAATGTGATCACAGGTTAAAATCATCATAACAGCAGGTGTTTATGGCTTATATGACAGAGAATCCCACCTTTGCACACAGCCAAGAATATTTTTTTTAAAACTGTAGCTCAGAGGGAAGGGACACAGGGAGTTTCTGATTGGGGTTGGGTTGTTTGGTGATGCTGTTGACCATTTAGCTGATATTTGTCATGAGCCTTCTTTCTTTGTAAAATCACAATTTAAAAGATTTGCACCAGACATCCATTTTTCATGTTTTTAGGATCAGTGCCACATTAAACTCCTAGATCTGCAATCTTTAATGAATATGAAAGTGAAATGATGAAATGAAATGATAATAAAGCTAATGGGATCCAATATTTAACCTGTAGCTCACTTTTAAAACAAACAACAGCATCCATGTAACACATGGGAATTGCGATATGCTAATTTGGAGGCCATCAGCCAGCCTGAGTCCTGACCATAGAGTGTAAATATTAAGGTCCTGACGAATAAACATAACGTGTACTGGCACATGAGGGTTGTGTGGTTTCTAACAGCATTAAAAGGTTTGTGTTTTACTTTAATAGGGATTTCATTGATCTGTTTAATATGGCTCAGTGGCACACAGTGCAAGCTAGTGCAGATCCCATACCATTGTTACAACATCACTGTACCTATGTGTACATATGCTTGTGGTCACCTTAAAAGTAAAACCTGATTCATAGACTTAAAGTCAAAAGGCACTCTTAATTCTTGCAGCCTAAAGAAAAGTGAAGAGAAAATAATAACAATTCTACGAAACAGTTCTTTGTAGAGTGGTGCACATAAAATCTTCACAAAAATGCAGTTTGAACAACTTTTCTAAATACGGTGAGAGAAAAGGACCCACCGCTCCAACTTTCTCCACGATGTGTAGAACATATTAACACTCCTAACCCTATGGGTGACATTAACCAGTGCATTTGTTATCCCCAAATGAAACAGTATTAATGTGGGATCACTCAGGACTGACTGATGCTCGATCCAAATGTATAAAGTCATATCTTTCCTGATAATCCACTGGATGGGTTGGTGCATCTCAAATCAGAGATGCTTGAGTTTATAAGCTTTTCCTGAATTAAAAACACACAAACATGTATTGCAGATTATTCTGCTTCAGTCCCTTCTGTAGTGGAAAACACTGTGTCCAAGCTCCACCAGTGCTCCCCCCAGCAGCACCCACAAAGGCACACACACAACACTAACCCATATCTCAAAGAGCCTTTCCAGGTGTGAGCATAGAGTCAGACAGAAGGCCAGCTTCAGCAGCAGTGCTGTCAGATACCACAGCCTCCTCTTCAAACTGTGCTCTCCATCCCTGGGGTCAAAGTCAGGTTTGCAGCGTCCTGCCATCTTTACGATAAGCATGAGGATGAGGATGGTGTCAAAGGTCCAGACAGGGAGGAAGACAAGAAACCAGTTCCAGTGAATCTTAGAGTCCAGCTTGAGTACAAGCATGATGAGGAAGATGAGGGCGAAGATCCAGGAGAGGAGCACTCGCTGGGCCAGGGACATCTTCATCTACAGAGGACAGGCGCAGAGCCGACCACCCCCAACAGGAGAGACTGAAGACCACAGCCAAGGTGACACCCACAGGGATCTGAAAATAATCTATTTAATCACACAGCAGAGACATTTCCATTGTCATCATACATTTAATGGCATATACCAAAGTGTTAAATTGGTTCAGACATGAAAAGCCCCACCACAAGCGTCAAGGCATTCATAAATGCGTAAGTCGTTCAGAAATCCTCCTGATGTTACTTCAACTCAGACCCGAGGCTGCTGAATGTTAGCGAGCCTAAGCTAACTTAAGAAACCCAAACAAGCGTACAGAGAAAAAAGTCTTACCAAGTCGACTCGGACAGTCAGCCTTTTTGGAAGGACCAACTATTCACCACATAGATTAGAGTCCAAACTCTTAAACAAACTATTTAATTATGTGTCAGCAGAGTCTCTCAATTAAAGCGAAGAGTTCCGACAACTTAGCTTTTAGCTCCTTCCAGCCTGTTACTCCAGCAGCGGTTGTCATCGGCAACTGCAGCTGTTCCGGCCCTGGCCCGTTCTCTTCTTCTTTTGTTTTTATTGGAGGTTGACAAACCAGTTTAAAGGTGCATCGACACCTACTGGACTTGAGGTGTGGAGCAGTGGATTAACAGACACAAATAAGAAACCTACAAAATGAAACACTTAAACACCAAAAAAAGAGAAAGAAAAACGCTAATGTAGGCTATACATGAATTCCGTTTTAATTTAATTTAATTAGGTGATAGCATGTACCCTGCAATGCATCTCCAAACAGATTTTCTAAAGTGAAACTTATAGCTTCCTTCAATACTGATACCAGTAGCCTCCTTCCATCCTCATAGCCCTTACATTCAAGTAGCACATGTTGAATTGACTCAAGTGGTCCGCAATGTATAGGCTACATCTGCCAGTTAGGTGTTTTCCTATTTTGTGATTATTATTTTTTTCAAAACAATACACTGGATGATTTTATTTGGATAGATACTTGATTCCCTTCTGTTATTACTTTTTAATCATTAAGCATTAGTTAACTATTTAGAACACAAAGTTCATGCCATCAACACCTTTTCTGAAAATCTGTGTTTAGCAATCTTCGGGTATTTATCAAAAAATAAATATCTTACCAATAGCAGCAAAGATATTTGCATATTCTGACCAAATTCACAAAATGTGACTGAGAGCTCTGATATAAATCTGAGCGAGTAGACCTTGAGTTAGGATTGATCTGGTTAATAATAAATGTTAAAACTCAACTTAAGGGGATCTTATTAATTAGACATTAGTGATGGGCAATATTTGTAGACTAAACATTTTGAAATCCCAACTTAAAGTATCAAGATTCATCGCTCTTCCTGGTGTCTGGTTGAAATGTATTAATCTGTTGATGGGAGGCGAGACTGGGGATCTCAGTATTTCTAAAATCCTTAATATTGGTGGCCTAACGGATCTTGACTAAACAGTAAAATTGAATCCAACTGCAACTGTAGATCTCCTTTTTCAATGACAAATCATACACATTTTTTGAATAAATCCTTCAATATAACAGTTGCATTAAAACAGAATTGATAACACATGTTTTAAATACAGTTCAAATGTATTTAATTTTTACTGGGCTAGTATAACAAATTAATACAAAGTACAACTCCATAGACATCATAGATTGTCAAAAAAAAGTCAAGTACAAAACGCTTGAGGTAAAACATTATTTGTAAAAGATTGAGTGAAAAAGCCCTTAGTAAAATCTTAATTCATTTAAAGGTTAAAGCTCACTTTACACTATCTAGCTGTCCTAAAAAAACAACAATGCACTTTTATGTACAAGGTAGTGGTGGTGCAAAATACAGTGTGAGAGGACATTCATCCAAAATGGTCATGTCTTAGTCAAATGTAAACAATTAACATTATAATTCTCCTTAAACTCCTGCTGTATCCAGATAATGCAAAAAGCAAATGCTGTCACACTAATGTTTGCTGCAAGAAGTTCATTTTAAATTAGACCTATGTTTGCCGCTGACAATGAAAACAATATACAAGTCCACATGTCCGTAGTATGTCGTACAAAAGTGAGAGCAAAACCCCATTACTGTGTTGCTGAGAGGCAAACAACAAAGCGTAAACAGAAAATACAAATCCGATGTAAGGTTCAAATTCATACGCGTAAAACAATTCTGTGTAAAATAAGTAAAGTTTGTTTCATTTTCCATAAAAATGTTATTTATAACATCCATATCCTCAATAGAGGTGAGACACTGATGCTCTGTGAAAACCTCATAACTTCTATTGGGGTTCATCTGCTTTGATTTTAACATTAGGTTAACGATTATTTAATCCTCTATGGTAAAAGTACTGAAAATCTGCTTAAAATTGTATCACAAATGTATTATTTCAAATATGAAATAGCTGAATAAGGTCTTTAAATAGATGGGTAATGTAGTTTCAAGTATATAACTTAAACAGGAGTGAAACGTGTACTGTTAAGCACTATTTTCTGTCACCAATTTCTATTTAAGACACAAAAATCACTGTTGTGTTTTCAGTAGTTTCTGGAAAACGTAGGTCTGAAGCAGAAAAAAATCCAGCTCTGACTACAGGCCAGATACTTGTCGGATGAAATTGCTGCAGATTTTGGTATTTTTATGGGATTTTTTTAGTCAATAAAAAAGTGGAAGATCTTAAGTTTTTTTCCCTTAGGAACCTCATGTGGCTTGTTAGGCTTACATTTTTGAAAGCGCAGGTTAAAAAGCTAATGCCAGAAATGAGGTGTCCTCCAGATGAAAACCTGGTAAAACGTTGAAGTCCTTTAATAACTTGAAAAAGTTGATCTGGGATTTGTCTTGTATTTTGTTGAACAAAGGCTTGAGAGGTTTTCATTTGCTGTTGAAAGCACTTTGGAATGGATTTGTTTTTTAAAGTCATTTTACTACAGCAAGCAACAAAGATGGTACCCCTTAAATGAAATTAAGCTTTGTTCAACCTGTAATAATCTTAGACTATTACTGCACACACTGTGGGTGCATTCCTAAAGGCAACCACAGCTACACAGTGCTCTGTCTGCTCTCGTGGCTGTACCCAAGAGCCTCTGAGGAGTGAGGAGGAAAATCAATAACTATCCCATCAGAGTCGGAGTCTGCAGACTCCAGCACTTGTCCAATTATGGTTTCTGGGCTGGATGATTCACTGGGCGGCGTGGAGGATGCACCCATACTGAGATCAGTCATTGTTGTCGTAGCCTCTGTGCCGTGCAGAGCTCCTGAGGAACGTAGGGGAAGGATGGACGAAGAGGAAAGAGGCAGGCTCAGGCCACTCGATCCTGCTTGTAGGATCCCTGTGAAGAGAAGATCTCTGGATTACCATGGATCATTACAATGCAACGTTTGTATTTTTTTTATAACCACCATCTGACAGTTTAATCTGTGCCATACCATTGAACTGAGAGGCCACACACAGCCTGTTGGAGGAGGGGCCAGACAGTTCAGATCCTGAGGCCAGTTCAGCGTAGGCCAGTCCCTGTTTCTCCAGGCATGATATAATCTCACAGGCTGAGTGGCGCCTAATTCCTCCACTGCCCACAGAGCTGGCATCGGGGTCATACTCGGCCACTGGGGTCAGCAGCAGAGGGATGTTGTAGCTTTTCGATCGTACCACAGGGTTCTTTGACGGTTGATCTGCAGACTTTGGCCATCCCCACGGTAAACACTTCTCTATAGACGACAGGAAAAGGAGTGTTTGATTAATTCATGTTTCTTTAAGGACACACCATTATAACTCTGATTTTTACATTTATTTGCCCACAGTCTCACCCAAGACACAGCAGTTGGCCTCAGCACCATCTTCAGAGTAAAGCCCATGGGTGCCCAGGTAAGGCGAGACCACCTTCTGAACCAAAGACTCGAGCCTCAGGTACTCTTCGTTCACACCACGGGACTCGTGGACGCCCTAAACAGAGAGTGATTTTAAGGCTGAGACAACACAATGGATTGTTTTTCATTGGTACTTAAGAAATCAAGACCAAAACAAAAATAATTAAGGACAAATTTGATGAATCTATCAAAATAATATATCTTTTTTTTTAATCAAACAATTTCTTCTTACAGCTTTCAGGTGGTGCATTCCTGCGTAATTCATTATTTAATTGAATAACTAGGGGATAATTAAAAAGAAGAAAATACAATCAAAAGAAGAAAAATAATTGGGAATAAAATGTAGTCATTCACTTCAAGTAATAAAATGTCACTTTGGAATCTTGTTTTCTTAAAATGAAAATGAGAGTTTTTCAATATATTTTTGTTCCATTAAAAATAACAACAAACAATTATCTTGATTCAGTTTTTCTAATTGCATCAAACTCTGTGGTACCTGGACACACAGTAGTTTGTTTTTGTCAATGAGGTGCTTTGTAAACTTGTTTTTTTAAAAGAACATTATATTATATTATTAACATCAAGAATCTTTGACTTGCAATTGAAAAATAGTCAGTCACAAACTTCCCTGTGTAAAACTCAAACATGATTTGGAGGATGTTTTATCTTGTTGGGAGAAGACAGAGTAACTGACAACTGATTAAGGAAACAATGTGTCTAGTTTTTCTCATCAACTGCGTGCCTACCTGTAGAATAAGCAGCATCTGTGTAACAGAGGGAGGTATGCGGGCTCGAGCTCGAGACAGAGCGTCCTCTAACTTTACACTCAGGACGATGGTGTTCCTGAAGTGAAGCAGAGCAAGTTGTCTGACAGAGGGCTCCTTACCCTTAAATCATCAATCAGGGACACGGAGAAGAGCGGAGATGAGATACAGCAACCATCATTCAGTGAATGTAGAATCACACAGTTTGTTTGTCTTAAAAAACCAGGCCACTCTTAGGATAGTTCTGTACCTGAACTGGATGGAAGATGGCCTGCAGCATGGAGAGGACGTCACAGAAGAAGAAGTCCCAGGTCTCTGCCAGAGAGTCCAGCAACTTCTGGCCTGCATCAATCACACAGTAACAAACAAACTCATTAAGGCTTAATTCACTGGAACAGACCAGAACAAAACATGTCCTTGCCTGTTTAAAACAAAGAACACCAACTCCTACTCTGCCCTACAGTATGTGATTTGGTAAAAATGATAAGAGGGGGGGGGGGCATGAATTGAAATAAACAATTCAAACATCTGATGCATTAAAAAGATTAAAGTAAGTGAAAACATAAAAGCAATAGAAGCAGTTAAAAGGAGCTGGACTCAATAACAAGAGATAAAAGCAGTAAACCTAAAAAAGCAATAACATAAATCAAAACAATAAAAAATGAATAAAACCAAAGGAGCAATGAAGTGAATTGAGGGTTTAGGGAAAACTGAAGTGATTCAAAGAATAAAAGAAGTAAAATGACCTTAAAGATAAAAATACGTGTAAGGAAAATAAGGAGATAAAAAGGAATGGTTTGGTATATTATTGTATGGCATGGTATACGATTGTAAGATGGTATTGTATCACATGGTATTGTGTCGTGTCTTACAGTAAATCAAATCAATCATACCTTCGTAGAATCTTATTTTGTCCCGAAGGATGACCATGCCTTTTGTCAGCAACTGGTTCTGAGAAGTATCAAAAGAAAAAAGCAACTAACTGTTATCAAATAAAACAACAACACTGTGACCTAAAGTAAGAGGTCATAAATAAGTCTCATCTAAGTGATTTATTGCAGACATACTCTGAGCCCAGTTGTATAAAAATCTTTACCTGAAGGTATTCTGTGAAGAAGGACCCGAGCTCAGTCTTCAGCAGGTGCCTGAAGAAAAAAAAGTGCATTCAGGTCTCAGACACAGCGCCAGTGACAATAATGTTGACAGTTTCCAACCAATGTTAGTTGTTTTCTCCTTTCTGTTGGATATGTGTTCACAGCCTAATTGCTAAACCCATATATTACGTGAATCTGCAGTTTCATTAAATACAACCAAAACATATATTTCTACTAAGCACCATGTGTCCCTGCATTATGAGTTACAGTTTAACTGGCGATGTGTGTGTGCGCCTCCTCATGGCTTCTCGGTACATGGAAATTCATTTACTGGGCTGTAATGGAGGCTGGTGTGATAGAAGTGATGGGTCTGGTTTGGGCAGATAATGAGATATCTGAAAGGACCACATGACTCCCCAGGCCCACAGTACATCACACACACACAAACAAACTAATTCACAAGAAAATGTTCAGTCAGCAAATGCAGGACAGACAGTAATTATTCTAATTATAGCTCAAAATGACATCAACAGACTAAAAACATAAGCTTTTCTCTCTGTTATTTGAATGTGTGTAGCTGTTTCTAAACCTACCGGACACCTTCATTGAGTACGTAGAGTTCATTATCTGCCAAACCTTTCTTCTGGAAGACTGCTATGACAGCATTGTGGATGCTGTGGCAAAAAAAACAACAAAAAAAACATCACAAACGTGTCTACAGTTTTAGTATTTAAGCCACTGCTTTTGAATCTGGATTGTGTTGTGTACCTGTTCCAGGTGGCGTTGGCTCCCGCCCTCTTCTGCTTCTCCCCTCTGTCTTCTGGTGAACTTTTCTCACTTTTCCCGAGCTCGCTGAGGCTGGGGGAGCTCATCAACTTCAGCCGGTGCAGAGTCCTCATGAGGGAGAAACAGAGTATGTACTTAGTACCGGACAGGAGAGAAAGAAGGTCAGGCTATGAGCTGACTTACAGAGACACAGAGAAGAAACATGAGGAGATAGCCGGAGGGACGAGTCTAAGAGAGTACGCACAATGGCAACACAAAGAGCAGCCGGTGACAGAGGATGAGAGAAGTAGGACAGAATGATGCATGCTGAGAGAGGGGAAGGCTGTTAAGAGCAGGAAAGGTGGAGCCAAGCCGAGAGGTGGCCCAGGTCTTGAAAAAGGAGAAAACAATAGCACATGGACTGATGAGAGCATATTCTTCCTCCTCTGCCTCTCTTTCAGTACAATGCCGACATTGATGCAAACAATTATCTATGCAGAGCACAAATGCCACAGAACTGCAGAATGAGCGGATTAAAGTAGTCGGGTCTTTGTTGTGCTTCTAACTGTACGGTGAGGAGGTGGAATAGGAAGTCCTCCAGCTTGTTGACAACAACAGGGATAGGAAACAGTGAAACAATACAGGACAGTGAAGAAGGTTTCCTGCTCTCCACACAGCTGGTGGAGGACAAACAAAAGTAAAAAAGGATCTCAATGATTATGATATTTGAGTCCTCAAATATCCAGTTTATTGTCTTTTATAACAACTTAAAACTTAAAAGTCTAGGGGGAGAATTCTACAGGAATCTGTGTTTTAAAGGATGCATTGTTCCATCAGGTGGAAATATTCTGCTGGTCATCAGCTTATTTTTTTGACATCGTTTTCAAACATTTGGAAGCTTGGTATCTCAAGAAATCTTTCTGATTTCTATTAAAATTTAAAAAAAAACTTGAATTTGATCCATGTCTGATTGCACAGCATGAGTTGAAAAGCCTGACCAAACACTGGTAGAAAAATGATTGTAAGGGGGTTACGGACAAGTTGTGTCATTTTAAGAAAATTAAAGCATATTTACTTTCTCTCTGAGTGTTACATGAGAAGATTTCACTACTCCTACTTCAATAAGCTACAGACAGCAGTTTACTAGCCTAGCTTAGCTTGAAAACTTGAAATATTAAACATCTGAAGTGGCTCTGTACGAGGGTATAATAATTGGATCATGTGCTGGACTATTTATATTGACTTTTGAATGTTTTTCCTCCAAGCAAAGAAATGTCTTCAAGCAAAGACATAACGCCCATAAAACCAAAAGATGTGGCATTTATACTCAAGACTTTGCAAGAATGACCCAAAAAAACAGTAATATGTTCATGTATGTTTTAAGATAATGGAAGGCCATTTGTGTTATCTTTTGATGAAGCCAGGATAGCTGCAACCCTTGTTTACACTGTTTATGCTAAGCTAACATGTTTCTAGTGGTAGCTTCATATTAACTGTAAGAATATAACAGTGTAATCATTGTGCTCTAAACTATTGTTCTAAATACCATAGACATGCATTGGCATTTCTGTTCATGCTCGCTATTGTACTTGCCTGCAAACATACATAGGATATGCATTCAGCTAATTTTGTATATTGTCTATAGCCCAGTGTCAGTTTGCTGATCTAACTCTTCATAAGATAATGCCACCTCTAAGACACATGGCTTTTTAAAATACTTACAACAATTCAGGACCACAAGACTGATTTAGACTTTTAATGAATTCTTACCTTCAAAAATATATTTAAAAAAAAGAGAGAAATTATGATTTTGAACCCACACAGTCCAGAAACTGCTAATAGCAGTGACAGTAGAATAGAATAGAATAAATCTTTATTGTCCACTTTTCCCCTTTCCGAATCCACCCAAAAAAACATAGAAAGCAAATATACAAACAGATGACATGTAAACACGTAAGGAAATGAGTCAATAAAACATCCCACCAGAAGTCATTACTGTTTGGGCAACATGTGCTGCATGCAAAGCTCAGCAGCTAATTGAAAACCTCTGGGAGGAGAGCTGGTGGGATTTTTATGAACACTCATTAATGTTTCATGCATTTTCCAGGATGCAGTATGTTGTGAAATTTTAATCCCAGGAACTAAGCCTTTACCTCCTGATTGGATGCTCACTGGCGGTGTCCATGTCCGGGCTCGGGGGAGGTGCCGAGAAGGTGCTGAAATTGAGGGACAAGGGGCGGGAGGAGGGTCTTGAGGAGGGCCGGGAGGCATGCCTCCTCCGGAGTCCATCAAGCATCTGAAATATAAGAGGGTGGGATTATGGAGAAATGGCTATGAGCATTTGACTGGAGGTACACAGATCATCGAAAGGCACATAGAGCAAACAGAGGCGATTACACAGGTACAAAACAGAAAGGCGAGGCATCAGTGTAGAATAGTTAAAGCCCTGACACAGACACGACTTGTGTGCTATGGTGACACAATGACTGAAATAAATATTGGACAGACAAATTTAGGTCAAAGGAGTATTAAAAGGAAACCAAGCCAAACATGTGTAACCTCCTTAAAAGAGAGTGAAACAAATTGTTTCCTCCTTCTGTCAATGACTGTTATTTCAACACGATGTAGGAGTGTTTTGCAATACAATGTGAACCATCAGACAACAAATGGGGAAATGCGTGTTTGAACATGTAGTATGAGTGTTCTTCCAGTAAAAGCCAGGGAGCCATGATGGAGTATTTCATTACAGTATTGTAGTCTGTTTGGGTGTCTCCCCATAGAAACATACTGTACATACATAGTAAAGCACCATCCCCTGGTCGGAGGGGAGAACAACAGTCTGGGCTGTCACTCATCAGACAAAGACACAACATGAGCACCCCTCACTGCTATTGATAACATGCGTGTTTTCAGGGGGATTGATCTGCTTCCATCACAGTCAGAGACACAGGCAGACTACAGTCTACCCATCATGCCATGCCACGCTAGTCTGTGCACTTCTGCTTTTGTTCACCCCTCCTCCCAGTTTCTTAGGGGCCACTACAGTCGGATCGATGCCACTTTCCTTTTTATTAGTCTTTATTGCTTATTTGGCCTATAGATACCCCGCTGTTAAGTCAAATGTTTAATAAGATAGACATTCAACCAGACATGCGGTCAACAGTACACGTTTGTCCTACAGGGAGGAATGTACAACCAGTCGTGCGTACGTGGAGCTTTTTCTATTTTTTTCTACCTGTGTAGACGCGACAATAAGACATTGTAATCAACGTGGCTGTCTTGTGAACACGTACACAGCCTCGCGGAGAGGCATCTCGAAGTCCACCTATGGAGAAAACCTGGATCATAATGGCCACAAAGTTGCCGTATGTCATGCGCCTCTGCCCGCCCACCCTGCACTCACCGTGCCGTATCCTGTGTTGCTTCTGAAGGGATGAATCGGTCATGTAGGCCTTCTAGTCGGATATGTGTATTGTCCGAGTTCATAGACGGCTGGCTCCTCTACTGTTCCCCGCCCGTCTGCGCACCCACACGGGCATCAGGGTGCAGGCGGATGAAGGGTCCGACCTGCGGTGTGGTGGAAGGGGACTCATTCATGAAGCATGCAGCGCTGTGTGCTGGCTCGCTCTATGGCTCGCACCCGCTTTGTTTTGACGAGATGCAAAGCAAAACCTGAACGCGGCCACGAGCGGAACGTGCACGAGCATTGTAGTTAGAGCTGTATGCAAAAGAGGGGAATTACTGGGATCTAAGTTAAAGCACGAGTTTTGGCCTGCACTGGGCATGCCCGGATCTATTTCGCTGTATTCATGAAGTGTTAAAACGAAGGCTATGGAACGGATTAATATAGCCTAGGCCTTTTATAAAACAACCATCCGCAAATAGGCTAAAGCAAAAGCTTTAACCTACTGAATTCCTACTAGGCTATAGCACATCAGTACCGTCAGGTGTGCAGTTAAGGCATTGGTAGAAGAAAAAGGACTTCATGCGCCACGTTGCTTTGGCCTCGTGCATGCATGTGGCTGCATAAACAGAGTGGGATATAGTAAACGCATGCCATCATCTGGCACTGACCCCAATCTACGCCGTTTAACACAGCAGGTCTCCTACCATCTGTCAGCGGGCATTTTGCAGATAATCCCCCTTTTCCACGAGTCGTGATTTAGCCTCAATAACTGGCTCTCGTGATAAACTAAACTGGTCTAACAGAGGCACGCTGTGCATTAGCCTCTTTATGAGAAATAGAGTGGGCAATAGCCTATGGTTGTGTGAATATTATACACTTGCTAACCAAACATCAAATATGCCATTTAGCCTACATACACGTTGCAGCCTATTATTCTGTTTTTAATCAAAGGGCGGCTATTAAAGATAGACAACTCTTACCTCCGATTCGGGACATTTTCCCTCAGTAAACTTAAGACTAGACTATACATTTGAAACAAAGGAAAATATTTAAAAATAACTCAGAGGATCATTGTGAAAATAGTTTATTTTTAAATGAACAATATGAAACATCAGCTGTAGCCTACATCTTTTTTGAAAATTATTTATTATAAACATTCGAATGTATTTTTCATAAACCTAAATAACAAAACCATCACTGGAAATAACACAAAAGTACAGCCATGAAAAAGAAGAACTGGCTATATTTAGGCTATAACAAAACCTTGATTGAATCTCCCTTGAACGCAGATGTAGAGATGACTTCAGGTTGCCTTGTAATTTTTTCCAGCAGGAACTCTGGATAAATGGCCCCCTGAAGTATTCTTTTTTGGTTTTTATTTTAATTCACTGGGTCACATAACAAGTAGCCTATCCTAATTGATTTAAAAAAATCTATATATTTTTTCACATTAATCAAAGTAAGTGCACAAGAACATTTTTTAACAATTTCGTTTTAATATTACAGACACTAGTAGCCTACAGGCAAGTAAGCATTTATTATAGCATATACATTAATTAATAGCCTTAATAGTGAGTCAACCCGCAATTGTTAGGTAAACTATCCTACAGCAAACTTCACCTTGATAAAACACTGCTTTTATAGTTCGTAGTAATACGACAGAATGGAGGAGAAAAGGTGTATTTTGTTTTTTTAATTTAACTTTAATTAGACTTTATATTCATACGATATTCTTAAAGCATTTGTTACGTAGTCCTGAACTAAACAGTTCAGAGTTTAACGTTTCTATAATAACCATAACTCTTTTATTATCGTGATATTGGCTAGCTTATCATTTTGAAAAGTGCAATTACAACAAAAGGTCGAGAAATCGCATCAACAAAACATAATCACACCGTTTTACAATCATAGCATACGACATACCTACATCATGGCGAATAACAAAGAAAATTGTTACAAGAAAACACTTTCTCTATCCCGACATTTTACCTGCAACTCTTTTTTTCGACGGGCCAGGAAGGCGGCATAAACCCCTCCCCCTGTGGTCCGAGCGGGAAGTTCAGACGTTTCTCCTGTTGAGCTAAAATGATGCAAATACTCTGTATTCCGACTTTTCTGTCAGCAAATAAATCACTCTGACGTAGTTTATCCGGTGAGTTTGTGTAACTATGCTCGGGCTAATTTACGTGGCATTTAGTCATGGTTAATGTTACATTAGCCACCTCGCTAATTTGGGACTATTTGACCTGAAATGCAGATATTTAATGCTAGCTTCACTTCTGAGTCAGGTCAGTGAATTTGAGGTTTAAACTGCATGAACTAGGAAGTTACCTCTTAGCGATAACTAAAATGAGTTTTGGTTAGCTGGGAGCGCTGACGCAGTTCAGCTACATTGAAGTAATCCGTGCCTGTCCTTTTGTTTGTTTATGTGAAAGGCTTTAGGAGAGTGCTCTGCAGTCATGTCCAGTAACACTGAGGAGAGGGGCAGCTCTGCTCCTAAGACCTTCGGACAGGTTGGTCATACAACGAGTGCACAATAAACATTATGCTAACACAACTGTTCCTTTAACTCAGCTGCACCTTCATTATCACGTGTTTTACTTATTTGTGAAATCCTGTACTTCCTTTCTTTAGGGAAGTAGTGTGGTTCAAACTGAAGCAGTGTGTAGAGTTGTAATGTACTCATAACTTCCCTTGGATGATTTCTAATGTTTCACCCAGTGCTCTTATAATTGACCCGGAAGAGAGTGAAATGAAATACATGTGGAACCAGCTTAAAGGTTTAATATCTGAGATCACACTGTGTTTTTATCACATCTGTTTTCTATCTCTGCTGTTTAAGATTTGAACTGAGGGAGAGTATACAAACCTGTTAGCACGACATGTTGTCCATCATTATAAGAGAACTTCACTCTGCCTGGAGTTTGACACAGTTTGAACATTATTACACACTGGTTATATTATATATATTTATTAAATTATTTCTTTTTACTGTGTGTTTGATTCGAATAAGCAGACCAAACTGCTGACTTCTCTTGGATGAACAAGTTCAGCTGGGTACACTTAATCGTAATAAGGGATTGAACTGCAAAGCATTTTAGGTTTGGATTTTTTTTTAAATTGTAACACATTACTTATGAAATCCATTTTAATTTGCTGTTGAAAATTGAGAGACCATATGGGAATGTTGAAGGGGGATGACTACTCACGCAAGGTTGCACTGTAAGTTCAATATTAACCAACTCTATCGGCTATAACAGAATGCAAATCACCTTTAAACGCTAGTGTCCATGTTACAGCAGAAGGCAGTTTGGCAGCATGTGGTCGTTACTCAAAGATCAATAATAGTTTGTTTTCCTAACTGGCCTGTGTTTCTCAGTGCTCCTACACAGCTGAGGAGTACCAGGCGGTGCACAATGCTCTGCAGCAGAAGCTGGGGCCGGAGTACATCAGTACCAGAGTGGCAGGAGGAGGACAGAAGGCAAGTCTTTGTTTGTGTCTCTGTCTTTGTTTTCTGCACCGCTGTGGAGCCAGTTGCAAGTCAACTGTTGAAATGTTACAAACAATCAAAGTCTGTTGCATTTCTTTTTAACTGGGTTATTATTATTACAAGTGCACGATTGCTTTCTATCACTACTTCTTTGTTTCTTTACATTTCCTTACATTTTCCTCAAGTTGTACCAATAAGGTTCTGTTTATCTGTGGAGGAAATTTGGCCCAAATCTCTGCTCTACCTCCTTTCTCTGCACATGTATGGACTCCTGTAGGTGTGCTATGTTGAGGGACATCGTGTGATCAGCCTGGCTAATGAGATGTTTGGATACAATGGATGGTCTCACTCCATCTCTCAGCAGAATGTCGGTAAGACTTATGGAGCTTCTTGTTGACCCTGTTAAGAGTCTAACTCCTGTCACAGTCAGACTAACACAAGGCCTATTTATGACAGACTTTGTTGACCTCATCAACGGAAGGTTCTACGTTGGAGTCAGTGCGTTTATCAAAGTGCAGCTGAAGGTTGGGTATTGTTTGTACTTTCAGTAATTATGTTGACTGAATATTATTTAAAATCTAGATCATGTGGGCTTTGCTTTAATGCTCATCCACAGGTTTGCATTGATTTGTGTGTGTACTTTTTGTTCAGGACGGGTCGTTTCATGAGGACGTAGGGTACGGAGTCAGTGAAGGACTGAAGTCTAAAGCTCTGTCACTGGAGAAAGCTAGAAAAGAAGCAGTCACAGATGGCATGAAGAGAGCACTAAAGTACTGGAAATGTCGTTTTTAATATCTGCACAGCCTGAAATAAACATAAAAAAATGCTTATTCAAATGAAGACAGGTACAAGGCGTGTGCTAATATCTGATTTATTTGTGTGTCTGTGTGTTGAGATGCTTCGGAAATGCCTTAGGAAACTGCATTCTGAATAAGGAGTACCTCATAGCCATTAACAAAATCCCCAAACAGGTCAGACTCAGTAACTACATTTTGAAGCATTTTGTGATTTTATAATCAATGAAAAATTCTCAGGATTTAAAATCCTGTCAATTCTCTGCACAAAGCCTCCTCCTCCTCTGGACCCGGCCCGGACTAAGCGCTGTGACGGAGAGCCTTCAGTGGAGAAGGCCCGCTTCTCCAGTCTGGTGTGTGAAGAAAAGCTAGTATCTGCGGCAGGTCCAGGCAGAATGCCACTGGAGCCCAGACGCCTGAACCAGAACTATTCAGAAGTGCGCACTCCTAACGCCATGGGCCCTGTTGTAGACCAGGAGAGCGAGAATGCCATCACCAGGTAAAAAGCAGCAGGTCTAGTATCTATTTTTCCAGAAACTTCTTCATATCTGTTTAATCTGTTAAATCTGTTAATCTGTTTTGGGGGGCGGCAGTAGCTCAGTCCGTAGGGACTTGGGTTGGGAACCGGAAGGGTCGCCGGTTCAAGTCCCGATGCGGACCAAAATATGGAAGTTGGTCTGGTAGCTGGAGAGGTGCCAGACCACTTCTCGAGCACTGCCGAGGTGCCCTTGAGCAAGGCACCGAACCCCCACTGGCTCAGGGGGCGCCTCCCGTGGGGGCCGCCACCGCACTCTGACATCTCTCCATTCATGCATGTCCACAGGTCTCGTTGTGCATGTGTGTGATTCAGGCCTGTGTGTGTGAGAAGCATGTCTCTAAATAACAGAGTGCGAACTTTATTAATTGGGGATTAATAAAGTATATAAAATAAAAATAAATAAATAATCCTAATGTGCTTCAGCTCCAACATATTTTACTCATTTCCTTTTTCAAGACCTGTCACAGAGTCTGTGGAAGTTGACGGGTCTGCAGGTCACTCAGACCCAAAACAGCTGAGAAAGCTTCGACAGCAGCAACTGCAGCAGAAGTTCAGGAGAGAGATGGAGGCCAAGAGGATGCAGCCAAAACCAGATAAAACCAAGTCTGAGGACATAGAGGGTGCTATTGGAACAGGATCCAGTGGAGGTTAGAGTTTCATGTGTTATATAATTAAGAACTATAGCAGAAGTCACAGATTCAAATAAAACTCCAAACACTGGAATGTTTTACCAAGTGTGACCTTTTTTTTTATAGATTCTCATTAAACAGTGTTGGTTATCAGTGTTGTCTCTACCTGGAGCTTGCATTACCAGATCCTAGGTCTGAGTCTGAACTGTCAATAATGTACTGTCGTTCAACCCGGCACAAGAATAAAGACAGTTTTATCTTATCTTAAAACTTGTCTCCCTTGTACAAATGGTTTCACTGCATAAGAATGTTTTCTCCAGAGTTGATTTAAATAGTGGTCTCCATTCCTCCAGGTCATGAAGGAGCCCCTGCCTTCACTGACATCAGCTCTGTGGGACACAGGCAGCCCAGCAGCAGGGATGAGCATTTAGCAGGTACCTAAACCCTCCAACAGAGTGCTCCACGTGCTGTTAGTGGTAAGGAAACCTGCATCTCTTCACTTTGTAGCAGCCAGCATCCCTCACTGTGACCTGTTTGTCTCTGTGCAGATGACCCTGAGCTCTGGGACTTCACTCTAGATGGGATTGAGGAGCTGGGTGTCCCAGCAGGCGGCCCCCCCTCCAAAGCGTTCAGGCCCAGCACGCCTGGGAATCACCAGATGCAGACACGTAGTAAGACCCCTCAGAGGGCGCCCGGCAGGCCTCCAGAAGAAGCTCCATCGTACAACACAGGACAGAACATGGCTCAGTCCGCAACTCATTATCAGAACCAATATCAGTCCAGACCAGGTGAGGTTTTTCAAGTCGCTGTTACTATGCTGTCGGCTGGCATCTGTGATTACTATTTACTTTTTTCTGCTTACAGGTGAAGTGTCGAGTCCATACAGAGAAGGACAACACATGAAGAAACGCAGACTTGAAACCTGAGGTTTAATGACGCTGTTCTACAATTTAACAGTGTACAAGCCAGCCCAATGATTTTAAATTTGTTTTGATATTTATTTCTGTTTATTACTTTAATTTTGCAATGTCTTGCTTTTATGTCAATTTTTTGGAGAAATGTTATCCTTTTTTGTAAAAAAAAATAAAACAGCCACATTAGTCTGTATGTGGCACTCAATTTTAACTCCAGAACTATAAGGATGCTTTTTATTCCATTGTGGCGACATATATCTGATGCCTGAAGGAAGCATTTAGGATTTTAAGCAAAAGGGGGGGGGGGGCTTGATTGAAAAATAAGAATAAATTCAGGTTGACCAAAGAAAAACATTCAACAAGCTTTTAGTTCAACATTTTAAAAGACAAAAACAAGCAAGCTGAGTGTTTTAAATGATATTTCTTTTTATTTGTTTTTACATTTTGTACAATGTGAAAAACGTACACAAAACAGACACAGAATCACAGGAAATCAGAAAGGAGGGATCAGAAATAAGAGTTCAACAGATACTATTACTGCGCGTGTCAGTACTGTGTAGACTTCTGTGATATTTACGGAATAATAACACGAGGACCAGAAGCTTTATTGAGCTTGTGCTGTACAGTGGCCAGTTGTGAGTTGGTTTTCAGTTGTCATTTTAAACATCAGTGACGCCGGCATGCAGAAATCAGATGCAGATAGCCTGATATTGAAGTTGTGCCTGTGATAATGTTGAATGTCAGCAGAACAGATCACTTTGTGATGACTCAAAAAAGCAAGGATAAAAAAAAAGGATTTCTAATAGTTCAATATCAAAAACACTGAAGTCAGTAACAACCCTCATCAGCATGCAAATGTTTCCGTTCCCCGTCTGTCCCATAACAACTTTAAACATTGCATATTCTGCATTGCAGTAACTTATTTTTCTCTAGAGAAGTTTAACTACTCATCAGATCTACTTGGCGAAAGAGTCACAATGACAGCATGGCACTCTTGTGAGGTTGAGACAATTTTTATCCTTTATACAACTCACTCGCTCGCTGCCTGAACAAGTGCTTCTATTAAACGGTTCAATGAAAAAAATCCACAAAACAAATGTCAGCCAAATCCATGTACGAATGAGCTGAAACTACGCAGCGGATTATTACACAGCCAACACAAATGTAACTGTAGAGTAAAGAAAACAGTTTCCACATTACTCAGTGTGCTCTTTGTTCAGCGTCCTGTGTGGTGTCAGATGGTTCAGTGTTACATCGCTTGAGCTGGCCGTGTGACAATTGTGTTTGCGTTGTGTACAGGTTTTTAGTAGTAGAAGTAGCTTCTTTTTCTGCGGTACAGTCACAGATGCAAAATGAATCTGGAACTTGTCATTAGTGAGGATGCAAGGCACTAAAGTGTTCCTCATGTTTACAGGTTTGAGTGCATGTGCGTGCAGAGTGGGTCATCACAAGCATACACTGGTGACAGCGTTACATGAAAGCATATACTCACATTAACATATATACAATTAAATAGAAAAAGGGGGGCAGGGCAGTCATAGTAGAGCTTAATTAACAGCAGGATTCACTCCTGCGTGGTGAGAAGGATGCCAACAACAACAAACCCTGCAATTGCACTTTTTATATTCCTTTGACTACATGTTGTTTAACAACCTTTAATAATAATAACATTTAAACAACATCAAAATCTGATGGCAGAATACAGGTCCATAAAGAACATTTGTTTTATTAAATATACGCATACAAAAAAACAGACCACAGAGAGAACCCCAGACACCTCGGATTTGAGACATGACAGCTGGACGTCATGAGCAGAGAGATCTAACGCCACATGAAATCACTAACAACCTGGTCGTCTGTGTACTGTGCACCATCTGTGTCAAAGACGGGGACAAGTGGGAAGCTAATATTGCAATAAACCAAAACTATTCTATGTTGAATGATATGAGTGGATTTTAAACTGCACTGAGTGAAGGGAGTTATGTGTCAACATGGGATTCTTAAGATTTCATTCTAGCATTAAAGAAAAATACCCTGCAAACACCCTCTACCCAGACTGAGAATAACAGCAGCATCACCTCATACTATGAATGGTGGTCAACACCAGGAAAATGTTTCTTTTTTTATGTGGCTGATGCACTGACTTCCACATCTGACATGAAAAATAAACCAGAAATATAATAAAGCTGGATGGATACAATGACACCAGACTCTCACAGGGACATAAATATGCTGATCATGGACTCATGACCCAGTGAAGAAATATCTATGTACAATATGTTTCAATGTGTTTGGGGATTAAGGCCACAGTTACACGGGACAACATTACTACTCTTTGCCATTATTGCATTTTACTTAATAGGTAGCCACTGGGATGGTTTCATACTGCAACTCCTTCCATTACACTCCTGCCCGACTTACTGTGTCGTTCTTCTAGCTCCACTCGTCAAACTTCACTGTTCCATTTGAGACCGACTGTATCACAGTTTTTTCCACTACACTCCCCCCACGCTTTCTGAGACAACTTCACCTTCGATCCAAAGTCACACAAACAGGATAAGTGTTGAGTTGTGTGTGTTTGTGGCGATTTGGTTCAACAGCCTTCAGTCCAGGCTTCGCTAAAAGTTAGGACAAGTCAGGATGTGAACCAGAATCCCTCCTACCTTCCCCTCTTCAAGGGTATGCGGACATTGCAACATCTGCTCATCTTTGGCTGTTGTTGGTTCTGCCTTAAGGTTGTCACACCATCAGACACTACCAACTGACTCGTCACAGCTCTGTTCCACAGCTAATGGCAGGCTAAGTGTGAGACTCTTGTGCTGTGGAAGTGTATTGCACTCTCCCTCCGATAGCCAGACAGAACTTGCTCTGCCTGAGAACTTGAACCACACAGGTCAGCTTTAACACAAAAAAAAAAACATAATAAAAGTTGAATTTAAAATAAAATGCACAATATCCAGCCATCTAACCAGCTAATAGCTAGTGGTTCTTGTTCATGACTGTCTGCCCTGTGTGGTCCTTCATCTCATCCTGGACCAGGGCTCAGACTGGGCTATGTCGGCCTCAGGTTGGACCCTCCTGGCGTGACTGATTTCTGAGGGGCTGGTGTGGCTCCGATGTGGTAGCTTTGGTGCATGGACACCGAGGCTGTCGTAGGTGGCTGGTACTGTGTTAGTGGCTGTGGGGGATTGAGCATGCTGACCTGGCATGTGCTTGTGGGTCCTGCCCACTGAGAGCCACTGTAAGGGGGTGAGGTGGTGTATCCAAAGCCCTGGGCTACAGGGCCCAAAGAGCCTTTACGAGGCCCTACAGCGACAGAGGGGTTGGCCGGGTTCTGGAGGTGAGCAGTGCTGGTGGTGGATGTCGTGTTGGAAGGTGTGGGAAGAGTTGGGCAGAGGTACCCGGGAGCTGAGAATTTGCGGCCCATGTTTGCAGGAGGGATTATCTAAAACAGAGAAGCGATAAAGTGCTACTACTAAGTATGCATATTTTAGCTTTTATACGTTATTCATAAAATGCTCCAGCAATAAAGGCAGTTTCTAAAATATAATATCCTTTTCTATAATCAATTAGTGAATGCTTACGTCATGTCCCAGTGCAGACTGAGCTCCGGTTCGAGGACATCTCTTGACCTGGGAGAGGCTCTTGGCATCCCGGGCCCAGTTATCCACCAGCTGGTGCAGGTCATCAGTGAAGGTGCCCTTTCCCTTCTGGGTTTGAGAGACAGAAGGAGTGGGTCCACTCGCCTGGGTCAGGGAGGTGGAGTGGTTCTGACAGTGGTTTGAGCCATTTGTGGAGCTGGTCTCACTTGATACTGAGAAACAAGAAAAGCGATACGAGAGGTAAACTGAAACAGAAATTCCAGGTATCAATTCAAGAATCTCACTGTGACAGGATTAAGGGCTTACCTGTCGAGCAACTACTGAGGCTGGGCATAGATGGAGAGGATCTGATCGACTGTATGGTGGACCGGGTACCTGCTTGTGAGGCTTCTGATGCTGAGGGAGAACTATGCTTTGCAGAGGACTGTGAACCATAAAGACTCTGAGCGGAGATTGAGGACCCTGAACATATGAGGACGGTACACAATGCAGAGTTAATATTTGCCCTCAACAGCTTCAGTTATGCATTTACATAAAAAACTGTTATACTGACACCAAAGTCAGTATTTAATTTGTCTTGAGAACCACTGTTCTTACCTGAATGATTGGGGCTTGGCTGTCCACTGCTGCGAGCTGACTTGTGGCTTTTGCGCCTACGACGACCTCCAGCCATTGCAACAGCAGGCGCGAGGACAGAAGGAGGAGGAGGTTTTCCCATCCTACCGAACAAGGATTCTATCTCCTCTTTCTGACGAGTCTGCAAGGCCTGGATCTCCATCATATGCCTGGAAGCAGAAAAAAAGCACAAAATGCAGTCAGTTTGAATAATCCTACAGCGCACTGAAGCAGAATTCATAAAGGAAATGTAGAAAGTATGAAGTAGGATTGGTGATAACAGGACGCACTTTTCTCTGAGACGGCTAATTTCTTTCTGCAAAGCTTCGTCCTCATTCTCAGAGTCATCGTCATTGTCACTGCTGTAATGGGGGTGTGTGTTATGAGCATCAGAGGGTGAAGAGGAGGGTCCGTTCTGCATACTGGAGCCATGTGGTGGACTGGAGCCTGCAGGTGGAGCTGGAGTCACTGAGAGAATATAAAAACACAAGGCTATTACTGCTAAAAGGCAACATCTTTTTTTCTGTGCTAAAATTGAATGAATTATTTGCGGGCCTCTGCCAACAGAATTAATTCATAAATACGTAATGAAGTGGAGGCAAATTTGCCTCCACGGACTACTTGACTGTCTATAAAGACACCTCAGACAGGATTTCACTGCTTTAATCATCTTGTCAGAGAAAAAAAATAAAAATGGTGCTTGTGAAAGAATGGTCATTCTTAAAAACAAAACAATTAGAATCATTTACTCTTGAAAGTAACAGTGTTAGCAGTTTAAAAATGTCATGACAGTGTGGAGAAAGCCATCATAGAACAGTTAAGTATAAAGTAGTATAGTACAGTATGGAATAGTAGGACCCTGTGTTGTACAAGTCCTTTGCAAAGAGGGCTTTATATTAGTCTTTCAAAGTTAGCTTACTTGCTGTAAACATGGAACATACCTGTGACGGAAAAACGTCCCACTTTCCCAGCAGTTGGTTCAGATGTAGCGCTGCTGCTCGTGGACACTTGAAAGCGCCCAATAGTGGTGGACTGATTGGGAGGACCAGCAGTGACAGTTGAGGCTCCATTTACAGTGTCAGTTTCACAAACCTCTTTGGACAGAGAGGATGACCGGTGGAGGGTATTTTCTGGACTTGAGGGTGAGGACGACGACGTAGACGAAGAGGATGAGGAGGTCGAGGACGGTGTCTGTGAAGACGAGGAAACAATGCTGGAGGGACCTGGTGCACTGCCCGATGCACCATCAGTAGCAACAGACACCTGAGGGAGAGGATAGAGGAGTAATTTAACTAAATTCATCTGATGAAATCAGTCCAAAACATTTTAAAACTTTAAGCTTTGATTTAAACTTACCTGGAAACGTCCAAGAGTGAAACCTGCAGCTGGGGCTTGGATTCTGTTGCCTCCCTGAACAGTCTCAGGGCTCAGAGCTCTCCTCAATACGGCATCCAAATTTCCCAGGGGTGGTACCTGTGAAATCAAATAAACAGGGAATTAGTACATATATATATATATATATAAAAAAAAAGTAGAGTGGCTGGTATGACAGAGAAAGTAGACCGCACCTGATTTGGTCCAGGAAATGGGGGTATAAGGTCGGTGGAAGGTGTAGCAGCTTGATCAAAACCAGTAGGTAAAGTCTAGAAAAAAACAAGAGAAGTTAAGTCAAGGAGGTCTTATTTCAATAAGCTTTTTTTGGTATATATTCTTAGGAGGCCCAAGTTTTCACTGACCTGTGCCCTGGGCTTAGTTGGAGGTGTCTGAGCATGTCCGGCTGGGGTAATACCCTGTCCTGGGGTGGTGGAGGGGCCAAGGACACCCTGCACCCCAGAGGAGAGGGGAAGGTTAGATGGAGGCATCAGAGCCGCTCCAGGTGGAGGTGAAGAAGTACCAGTGGGAGGAGAGGAGGTGCCTGTAGTCTGACTGGGGTCCATGGATGCAGAGGTGGAGGCAGAGCTCTGGTCTTTAAAGAGGGACCGTAGCTTCTTATCGAGAGCTTGGATGTCATCCCTTCCAGTCTTATTCTGGAGCTCAGCCCCTTCTGTCTCTGTTGGCTGTGGCTGGACCTGACTCTGACTGGAAGAAGGGGGCTGGGCAGAAATGGGAACAGGCTGACCCTGGGAGGTTGTGTTCTGAGGTGCATGGATGGACGAATTCATAGGCTGAGAAGACGTAGCAGCACCATTAAAAGGCTGCTGTTCTGAAGCAGGGACAGTGCCTGTACTGCTGGGTGCACTAGTAGCAACAGAAGAGGCAGAGACAGAACTGCTGCTTGACTGAGGCCCAGGTACTGCAGGGACGGAGGTCGGCACGGATGGAGGAGAAACCGTGGAGGATGAGGGAGGGATGTTGGCGGCTGGTGGAAGTTGTGTGGGGGCTGATTCACTGAGAGATTGAGGAGAGGGACTGGTATCATTGATGACAGGGGCTGGAGTTTGGGACTGAGTGGAGACGGGTGGAGGGGTAACTCTCCCAGTTGAGGAAGGCAACGAAGATGAGGCAGGAAATATAGAACTAGTTGTAGAGGCTGCAGCTTCTTGAGGAGGCAGAACATTGTTAGAGTTTGGATCGAGTGCAGCCTCATTGGACGGTTTAGTTTCTGGTTGTTGCTCAGTAGCTGGAGGATCAATGGTGTTACCTCTCTCTAACCGTTCCTGCTTAATTTGATTGAAAGCCTGCTGCAGAGTCCCAGAAGGAGCAGACAGAGAAAGGCCCAATGTCATAGGACCTGTTGAAAAGTAAAAGGAGAAACGGTCAATGGATAAAACAAACACGAGTATTTTGAGCATCAAAAAAATAAAAGTTTTCTTCCAGCGGCAAAAGATGCAACAGGGTGAGACACTCGAGTTCACGGAATCTTTCAAGCGCTGCCCACATTAACAAAGCACAAGAAGCCATTCACCAGTGACCATCTTTATTTGGCTCTCCATAGTCCATAGATTTGTGAAGCAGCCCTTACTGTACTGTGCTATCATCCAATTCACACCAAAGCAAGGTGCAATGTTTAACACAAACTTTTCTCCTTATTCACAGTGTAGTTTATGAAAATTATTTTCAATTTAAATCAATTAAAGTAATAATGTTGATTTTCACTTTTTTGTGTGTGGATTACTTTGAATAATCAAACTTCAATTCATTCTACAGGTAATTAAAACAAAGTTTCTCTCACCTGGAGCAAGTTCATCTCCAAAGGAGGTATTAGCAGAAGTAGCTCCAAAGAACTGTTCTCTAAGACGAGACTCTGGCACCGGGCTCACTATGAATCTTCGTCCTGCCGAATGCACCACCTGGGCTGTGGTACTGGGGGAAATGCCTGATCAAATCAAAAGAAAAGGTCAGATGTGACGTGGGAGTTTGACTACAAATTCAAAAACTGAACATAAGAAAAAGTATTAGTGGGCTGAAAGTTGGTGTACCTGGTAGCATGGGGATAGAAAGCTCAGCCTGCTGTTGGTGATTACTTATCTGCAAAGAGAAAAGAGCAGGCAGTTATATCCTCAGGTTCAGTAAGTGTGGATCAACACTAAACTGATCTTTGGCTAATAAGTCATTGTGAGTTTAAAAGATACCTGTGGAAAGCCTTCCTTCATGCCCTCTCCTTTCTCATCAGCCATTTCTATGACTTCCCGGACCTGCTCGATGAAGGACTCTCGCTCGCTCTCCAAGATGAATTCACTCTCAACCTGAAACACAACACAAAACTCAAACTTCAGACATTGTAAAAACGTGCACAGAATCGCTCAAAATGTGTGACTGGCGTTGCTTGCTGCAATCATTTTAAAAGCAAATTTGACAACAACACTGGAGTTAAATGCGTTTTCCTCTTGTGTAAGTTCAGTTACAGAGGATTGTCGTTGTAAGTCACCAAACAACCATTAAAAAGTTGACAATTACATACAGTATGTAGAGAAGTAGTACTACCATGATCTGTGCAATCTCCTCTGGATTATCACCATCAAGGTCAAATTTGAAGGTCACCATCTTCCTGTTGTGCGTTTCTAGCTGGCACTCGGCCACTCTGTCTCCTACATTAGAGATCTGTAAACAGTCATTCAGGTTAGACATGCTTTTTTGGCCAAAGCATACAACAGAACATGAATGATCTCATCAGTTTAGATGCCTACACTGAGAACGTTCAGCTTGGCTCTTGCAGTCTTTTCGTGGCGGGAGCGGCTGCGTACAGATCGCCTCTGGTGGCGCTTCAGCGAGCGCCCCTCGTGGCGACCTCCTGATGTGGAGCTCCCATCATTACCATCACTTAGACCTGAAGCTGCATCTGACAGGCAGCTGTAGGAGAAATGGATGGAGCTGACACATTGGGGCGACGATGAAACCTGTTTTTTTGTTATTGTTTGTTTGTTTAAACGATTTAACATCCCAACTCACCTCTCTACAAACGGATGCACAAGAGCTGAGGATCCTGCTGGCTGCTCGGCTGGTAAAGACTGAGAAACACTTACAGGGGCCTGAAACACAGAAACCTTCATAAATCCATGAATCAAACACTTGATTAAAATATTCAAATGTAAATAGTTTAGGGATTTCTCTTTTCAAATGATTTGAAGGATTTATACCACAAACTTAGCTCATTTTCATTCACTCAATAAATTTTTTTTTTTGTTCTTTATTTTGGCCTACTATTTTTCAGACTATATTATAGATTTTCAAACCAGGCCATCCACCAGAGGGAGCTTTTCAATCAGAGGAAACTTGTATCAGTGTACTCAAAGGGGCACCATTACTCAGCTCTCAGGTTTCGTGCAAATTTGCTGTGCAATGGTTTTCTCATTTCATTTTCTAAAGATTTAGGCCATTGAACGTCATCATACTGTCAGATTAAAGCAGATCTATCAATCCTCATTTCCAGCCCTGTAGGTAGTTACAATAGGACATTTTTTTTTACACTGTGATTAAATGTCTTTTATATATACAAATTGATTATATCTGTGCTTTGTTGTTTTCCTTGCTCTAAGTTAACCCCCTGAGTGGCCAGATTTACAGAACAGCCAGAAGGGTATAAATTATTTTCCCTTTTGATCAAAATATAACAGGAAAAAAACATTTTTTGTTAGTGTTTATGTTCATCATCTCTTTGTCTGAGCTCTACCATAGATTTACCCAAAGGCCTCTTTATTACAAAGGCTGTGGACTATGCATTTATTTTATAAAAAAAATACATCTATGATAATATACTTCAAATGTTTGCCCTGAAGGTATCTGTGTATAAAATGAACAGGAAAAGGAACAGGAACAGGAAACAGTGTTTCATCCACCCACACAAACTTGTTGTTTTTCTCTGTGGAGTACCTGCAGAACAGAGAGGCATGAGGCCTGATAGAGGAAGTATAGGTGCTCTGCATTCAGTGGAGGAGACGTGATAGGAGGACTTGGATCATTGGACCAAGACTAAGAGTCATGCAGGAATATGCAGCATGCAGAGGGGAAGAGTGACAGAAAAAACAAAGAGGACAGCCATGGAAGTGAAGATCGTGCGACCAGAGAAAGTAAAACAAAAGATTTTGAAAAAACACAAACACTAAATTAAAGTGGATGAAAATTAAACTGTCAAGTGGAAGAGGCAATCTCTGAAATAACTTATGAGTTAAATACCTAAACCGATATATGTCACATTATCTTAACAGTAAAATTGAATTAATGTGCAAGTCAAGTGCGAGCAGCTGAGGTGCGTTACCTGCTGTGCTGCAGCCTGTGGTAGAATGATGTTCTGGAGAGAATTGCTGCTCTCTGGATGTTGCTGCTGTTGGGCTGGAGACGGCTGAGAGGAGGGAGGCATCATCCCTTGCTGGGGGGGAATCTATAAGAATAAAAAAGATCAAGAGAAGAGGCAGAAATGAGAATATAACCAGAGAGGTTACAGATTGAGGCAAAAGTTAACCACTGATAGTTGCATTCAGACTACCTCCTGAAAATAGTCTTTCTTATCGAAATCTTTTGGAAATGTCACGGCTCTATTCCAAAGCCTAACTTACCTGTTTGATAACATAAGTGCGTACATTTACACATGTATTATTATTATGTGACAGTCAAGGCTGTAAAGGTTCACACTCCTTAGGCAAGCTCTAAAGACTACTGGCCCCTATATTTTTGCCTGGATAGCATTAAGTCACAAAAGCTTAAAATAACTACCTCAAATTAAACATTGCCATTAAAGACTGGTTCTGCTGTGCTGACCAATACAGACAAAGTGGTGGCTGTTGCTATATTTCCAAGTGGTAACAGGAAAAGCGGTCATTTTATCTACCTGAGGGGGAAGCGATGATTGGTAGTAAACTCCGTACTATAAGAAACAAAACATAACACAGGGTAAGAGAGGGTAGCTTGAAAAGGGTAAAAAGAAAAGCAAACTAAGGAAGATATAACAGAAGAGTCTGGAAAACTTGGGACTGGGAACATTCAGCTGCTTTCAACACAGCTGCTTGAAGCAGAGAACAAATGCCTTTGAAGTTTAAGTTTACGCCCTCTGAAAAACCACGTTTATGCCGACCCTGAACGGTTGAAATCCACATCTGCTGCAGTGCTATGAAAGTGAATTCAGGGTGTGTTCAGTCCAGCCTCAGGTAATTATTAGTAGATATGTTGTTGCAACAGATTGAAACTTCTGGAGTTCAGTCAAACAAAAGCTCGTCCATGGGGTAAAGTTACTCTATTAAGACATGAGTACTTGCAGAACAATATTTACCTGTGTGGGGGCTGCTGGAACAGACTGGCCACTGGGTGCAACTGGAACAACTTCAGGTTGTACAGCTTGTATCTGTGGTTGAACCTTGTTTACCAAACAGGGGAAAAAACAGCACATGTGGTGTAAATTATGCTTAAAAAGCAGCAGGCAGGCTACTATGTCCCATGGCCAAAACATTGAGTTTGCAGTTAAGTGGTGAAAGTGCAGTGAAAGGGGAATGAAGCCCCCCAAACTGAGAAACAACAGGGGCCACAATTCATAAAAAATAAACATATACTCTGTATACTTTCATGTTATAGCTATTTATGAGGAGACCATATCATTGGGGAAGTGCCAAAAAAATAAAAGCTTATTTCATAGTTTTCTAAAAAAAGACTCACCACTGACAACTGCTGCTGTTGCATTTGGTCATTTTGTGACAGCGGGCAGGACACCTGGGGCTGAACGTGTTGACTGGGAGAGGAGTTAAACGGTACTCCAGCCTGAGGAGGCTGGGTTTCATGAAGGACGGAGGAACCAGGCGGTCTGTCTCCTATGTGAGTTGCTATAGGAGAGGGAGATGATGCTTAATTTAAGACAATCAAACCCTTTCATGGTCATGCAGTAGATAGTATGTGCTTGATTATAAATCATTGTGGATCCACACCTCCAGTGTGGTGTAGTTGGTCAGTCTCAGGCTCCTCTGACTCTGGCTGTATGGGGGCCACACTCTGACCCTGAACTGAAGCTGGGACTTGCCCTGTTGAGTGGGGGACATAAGGGACCCCCTGTGGCATGCCAGTCAGTTGGGTTGATTGAGGAGTGTTGTAGTTCGCGCTCGGAAGGCTCTGCTGAGACGCAGGTTGGGCAGATATCTGTGTGCTGTGTTGGGTTGGTTGTGGAGGGACATAAGTAGACTGTGGAATGGGCTGGGGAATGGGCTGTGGATGGGGCACCTCTGTGCTTGTCAGCTGGCCCGTTGGCTGTGCAGCTGGTATCTGACTCTGCTGTTCCTCCTCCAGCCTTCTCTTCTCCTGATCTTCTCGCACCTGCATGACAGTTGGCAGCAAATGCATTCAAATCCTCACACCGAGCACTGACTGACAACATCTGAACTTCAGAGCAAATGTACACAAATACAACAACTTAATTAAGAACTCAAGTGAAGCACTGATGCAAAAAGTTAACATAAAGAAATAGGATGTACAATGGTGTACATGGACACACCTTCTGCCGCTGTGCTCTCTTGCGACTGATAAGAGACACCCTGTCCTTGATGGCCTTTGCAATGGTCTTGTGGTCACCTTCACACACATAACCAGACTCAACCTAGGGCACAAGCAGATTCATACTATTAAAATGTTGAATATTTAAAAATAGAAACCTTGAAACTAACTCATCAAGATTCATGGGGCTCTGCATCTTTAAATCAGCAAATGTTAAATTCACCATTTCCTGAGCCACATCTTCTGGGACATCTTTGCTGAGGTCAAAAGAAAACTCAATAGCTTCGTTGTCTTTGTATTTCCCCTTCAGTTTCTTTACATCCTCAATTCTGAGCCACAGCTTGATAGCTTCCATCTCTCCATCATCCTCTTCTGCCAACTCCACACGCACCCCTGTGTCCTCCTGGAAAAAGGCGTGGTTCAGAAGGTCCTTAATCGAGTACCTAAATAGTGAAAAACAAACAGTGTGTAAATACATCATTTCTAGTCTATAATAAACCTGATAAATACAAACATAACTTAAAGACCTCTCATCCTTGTTCTGGCGAATACATCCCTCGATGATTTCCTTCACTTCAGGAATGGCCACCTTGTCGAAGCTGCCTGGCTTCACACCCTACATGAAACACAGAGAACTCAATGAGAAATGTTCTCCCTCTTATCTGACCTCTCATTTTATTTTTGGAGACTAATTCATAACATGTTGTCTTTTTCAGCTTAGAAACTCTATGTTTGTATAACAACAACAGAAATAATCAAAACCTTAACCTAACATCCTTTGTCCTGATGATCTAAAAAGGTCACAGTATGAAGAGGAGGGGGTTCCTTCAAAGAAATGTAGCTCCGAATCAAATATTTAATATTATAAAGGGGGGATTTGCTCTACCTGGTGGCATCTAAAAAATGAAGAACGTCAGTGATGGGAGAGAAAGAGAGAGGGATGAAGTGAGTCAATGACAGGAGGAAAGTTCAGGCTGCTACAGGAAAATGGACAATGAAGCCAAACAGCTGAGCTGCATGACAGACTAAGAAAAAGTACAGCTAATATCCCAAAGGCAGAATACTGTAAAACCTGGGCATGTGACACAACCTAAACGTAGACTCAACCCGACAATAGCGCTCTGTTTCTTCACTGAGTCACAACTGTGAGCTATTTGTGGATTATAGAGAGAGTTTAGAAGGCATGACTTAAGGGGTAAACAGAAAAAACCCAGTCAAAAATCATGTGGCAGGGACTTCAGTATTTGCACTTTGCAGTTAATAATAAACGGAGGTTAATGGTATAGATTTCAAGTCACATGTTGTAGATAACAGTCTAGGAACAGGTTAAACCTCTTTATCTACAAGGCGTGTAATTGCAAAGTATGAATCACATCAGTGACCGTGCATTTCAAAAGTAAGTCAGCATGAGCTGCATGAATAAGACTATAAATATGTCGTTGTCTTCTTCTTCTTTCTTTTTTTTTTTGTTACTGCTCTTCTGGCGTCATAAAGGAAATTTGCTGTTGGGAAATAAGCAGGATTGTGCTAGTTCAGCCACTTATCACTGATCAAGGCTACATGCTAAACCAACATACAGCATTTTTCAAAACAGAAAGAAAAAACAGAACAAGGTGAAATGAAGATTGTGAATGTTGATTGTGTGAATATTTAGCTTTTACATGATTGTCTAATAGTAAGCCATTAGGGAGATACAGGAAGACACACAAGGGGTGAAAAACAATAGTTCAAGATGGAAATGTAATATAAGGTTGGCAAAGAGCTGTCAGCAGGGGTATAACACCACTCCAGAATGGTACACAAGCCTTCTTGGCACATTGGGAAATGTGAAGGCAGGGCAGAGGGGTGAAATCGAGGGTTGAAAATTGGACTTACACTGGTAACTCTGCGGTAGATCTGTGCAGCATTCTGGCACTCTGAGTAAGGGTACTCTGAGGTGGCCATCTCCAGCATGCACATTCCAAAGGCATACACATCCACTGACTCGTCGTACTTCTCCTCATACATCTCAGGCGCCATGAACTCAGGGGTACCTTAAATCAAAACAACTATTCAGAACTCTCGAACCCCCTTACTGATTGAGTGGGCTTCTCACTACCCACAGTCCCTCTGCTCCTCTAACCCGTGAGGGGTTGAGGAAGAGGAGGATGAGTAGAGTGATCAGCCTGTTGACACCTCCTGCAGTAGAACCTGTGAGGTGAAAGGTGAGGAGAGAGAAAAAAAAAAAGAAAAGGGGAAGGAAAGCAAAAAAGAGACAGAAAACAAAAAAGGAGGGAGAAGCTGGGCTCAGTTAGACTGCAGAAAAGAGAGCACGTGTTTGTCTGTGTAAGACCTTAACATGTACAATATATGACTGAGGGCGCCAATGTGCAGAACACACTTGTTGGCAAATTTCAATGTTATTTGCATTTTGGGTAAAAACTATTAAATAAGGCACTTGAGAATAATTCCAAACCCAGTTTGAACAAAGGGATGCCAATGATCTGTGCTGGAGTAATATTACTAGCTATGGAAATAAGTTTGGTCAAGACCTGACAACCACGTAGACATTTTCTTTCATTGTACACTCACCTTTTGAAGTACGACTTACCTTCTTATCTTGACCTGCAAGGTGAAAGTGTTACAGTCAAGGCTGAGAGAAGCAAGTCCCATAGCTAGTTACTCTACTCAGCAGTGTGTCTATGCACATTAGCATTGTTCTATTCATAGAACTGTTTTACATATAATCTCAGGTCTTACACAGAAAAACTCATTCTGTTATTCAATTGTAAATGTTTTTGATATTGATGTGTTACAACACACTGTCGGACTTACCAGGCCCTTACAAGTTCATACTTACTCAATGACCAGCAGTACCCTATTCATTCCAAACAGCAGAATGGGGCACAGCTGAGGCTAGAGCCTACATTTTAAAAACATACCCAAGAATGTGAAAAAAAAATCAAATCAGATAAAAATATATAACGAAAAAAAATAAGGAAAAAGGCTGACAAAGAGAAAGGGGGGGGGGGGGGGGGCTGCTCCCTGGACACAAAGATGGAGCAAAAAGATTCTGAAGTCCTGAAATATCTTAAAAGACAGTAAGAGACACACACACTAGAAAAAAAAACCTGTTGAGGCAAACCCATAGAAAGAGACGTTAAACATTTGGGGTATAACTTGCAAACAGACCACATATTTCCAAACCACAGAACAAAGACCAGTCTAAGACAAAAGCCAAGGCCATGCCTTAAGCCATGGCCAAGTGAGCCTGAAAGAAGGCATGAAAACTATTATAATGATGATATTAATATTTAACAGTAAGAGAAAGGCGCTACTTACAGTGAGTAGATGCCTGGAAAAAAAAGACCCTCTCTTTTTGGAGAAACATAGAACAGAAATATTCTGTACAGTGACCAAACTTGATAGAGTTACTGTGTAGGTGAAAAGAGAGAAAGCCTTGCAGTTATCGGACTTAGATAACAACAATATTTGGCCTCCATTTGAGCTGTGGTTTGAGAGACAGCTGAAACGCTGTGGTCTGTTTTTGAACCACACCATCAAGGAAATGACACTTCTTTCAACACACTCATTTTCAATACAAAACATAACCTTATACAAGGCACTGCCCCACAGCAGGCCATGGTGCAAGAGGTAGAAATGGCATCGGAGTCGTACCTATTACACTCTTGGCAAACGATGCACGCTTTAGGGTGGCGAGTCCCAAGTCTCCAATCTTGACGGAGCCTGTCGGCCCTGTGATGAAAATGTTGTCGCACTTAAGGTCCCTGTGGATTATGGGGGGAGCTCGTGTATGAAGGAAGTGAAGTCCCTTGAGGATTTGTCTACACCAGCTACGCAGCACTTTAATTTTCATCACCTTGAACCGCTTGAGATATCTGCAAGAGATTACAAATTATAATCATTCAAAGATTGAAAGTGTCAATATTTATTCTGAAAACATGATTAATTGATGCATGCAACTGTTTCTATTACCAAGTACATGTCTCCATAAAAGCACTTTATGAGCAAATGAGCAAGCATTGAAATTCAATTGTTTTAATTAACATAAAATTATCAAAAGTTATAACATTCTGAAAAATGTAATTGCATTGCCAGTTAATTCAAAATTCTAAAATATTTTGCTTTCCCAATGTGAGACAAACATCGGTCACAATATTTGTGATAAACAGTCTGGATGATCCTTTAAATTAAACCCTTTGCAGAAATAGTGGATAGACCTTTTCTGATGTCTGTATCAATGTGTTTGTTAGGGCTACCAAGTTTGAAACCTACGTTTTTAGCGTTCCAGAAGTCATGAGTTCAGTGACCAGTACAATGCACTTCCTGCCTTTGGACGGTCCCTCCCAGGAGTCGTAAAAGCGCACAATGTTGGGATGCTGTAGTCCCTTTAACATCCCTGCTTCCTCCTTAAAGCGCTGCCTCTCCGTCTTTGATAGCTTACGATCCTGCAGGGGACAAAGTCAGTAAGTAGAGTTTTATTTGGAGCAATGCACAATTGCGTTTTAAGGATGAACTGTGAGGTAGAGCAGTTTTATATTCACAGCAAAATTGCACAATACACACATTAAAGCACAAGAATCTGCTCTTTGTACTATATAAGGAAATCAAAATGATAAAAAAAAACCAAGATCCGCTACACTTCTGAGAGTCTTATAAGGTAAATAAATCAAGCTTTGTGCACTTAATGAAACTGCAAAACCTCTTTTGCCATTTACAATTGTGCACATGCTACATTCATCTTAACAGGGACACTACCCAGGAAAAAGTTCAAACAATGTGTGGATAACATATTTAAATAATCATATCTGACAATATCAATATACATATTTATTATGTGTTTAAATGTGGAACCCCCCCATTATGGTATTAGAAAAAGTGTGTAATGCATGAAAATTGAATTGATATTCAAAATAGAAGCTAATTCGGGCTTGATCCCTACTCTTTATTAAGATCAAAAAGCATGTATCATTATTACCAATATGAACAGTGCTAGCCTGTAATGAAAAGTTAAAGTGATAGACATCCCTACCACTGTATTTGGTTTGATGCTAACATAGCCTGTTGTCTTGGGAAATCAAAGTCACTCAGTATGGCAGCTGAAAAGTTTGTTGATATTTTAAAGCAAAAAAGAATGCAGAGCTGGTCTCATTGTTTGACCAGTGATTTTTAGGTGACTTATTATACATAAATAAGCATGGGCAAGAATGCCTTTTGTAGGCTCTCTGTATTAACACAAAATCTGGAATGTGAACAGCCACCCTCCTCAAGTTTCCTGACTAATTCCTTGCATGACCTACATTCACAGCGAACCCGTAACAGCAAGACAAGCCCAGTCAAACCATGCAGCTAAAGGCCTCCCTTGAAACCCCCAGAGACCTGGACACATGCCAGGCTGTCCAGGAAATCCAGCCCCTTTGTGAGTGGAGAGCATTTGCCTTTGTGTGTGTGTCAGCAAGAGATATAAAAGTTTCCAGTGACTGACATTACTTAGAGAAAATCCTAATTGATATGGCTACAGCCTTTGCTGATGGTGTTTTGAGTTTGTGGTTGAAATTTTTTAATGTCAGAAAAAAAGTAGGCCAAAAAAAATCTGAATTTTCGGGGAACCTTGTAAACCATGAGGATCATTCAAAGAAAGAAGGACAGTGCATCAAGGAGAAATATTAGGAAAGAGAAGGTGATGGAAGATGGGGGAGTAATGAGGGCTCCTCAATGCAGTTGGACCAACTAACCTACTTTCCAGAGTGTTGATCTGGTGGGACTGTGGTTCTACTTTGTCTTTCAGCTCAACATGTGAAAAGTCATGCACAACCTCCACTTCAACATTCACATTCTCAGAGCTACTAGCCTTGCGTTGGGCAGCACCCCCACCCCCCACAAATACCAAACTACTGTATTACAGTCAGCATTTTTTCTGGAAGCACATGACAAACCGATACAACAAATTCCTTCCCCTAACAAATCCAAACTAGTTGAAAAACTGCATTCCCTGTAAAAGATAAAACATTAACCGACGGATATCTATCTCAATTTCTGCAAAGAAAATTCTTGAGCAACTGGGAGTGTTTTATGTAAAAGCAAACACTAGGACTTAAGAAACTAAAATGATCATAAAAAATGAGATCATGCATTGTGTATGATGTAAATCAAAATACACAGTGGGGAGGACAATTTAAGTAGTTTGCACCTTTATGCTTGACACAAACATGAAGGTAGAAAATAGAAAAAAGTATTTCTACTGTGCTCAAAACAACCTACCTCTCTAACATTTTCCAGGAATTATTTGACATAAGCAAGTGCGGATTCCACAGTTTTCTCACTACTTAATAGTAAGCCGTATTTTGGGCCTTAAATGACACACATCACATTTCTATTGACCGTCACATGAAACGTTTTATTTTCGGCCTGCGTCTTGTCCTCCTCAAAATGAAGGAAATGCACACTGCCTTACTTTGGTTAAACATTTCACAATAACCATTCCATCAGATAAACCCCAACATATTATGATTTTAGAATTTTTTTTTTTTTTTTGTGGACCACCAGTGATTGTATAAGCCAACATCAGACCTAAAAGCATTACTTCAAAGCCATAAAGACATTTTTGACTGATGGATATTTTTCTTTAGTCTTTGATTCCATCACAGTCTTTATACTATTTCGATGGAGAGGCTTTAATTGTGCATATATTAGGAAACATAACTGGCAGGCACTCAGAGGGCAACAACAGCTGCAGTTGAATAACAGCAGCTCTATCTGACAGAGGGTTCATGAGTCAGCTCACTTTAAAGCTGTGCTGCCACCAATCTTTCACTATATTTCTGCCATATCATAACTCAGCGCTGTAAAAAAAAAGAAGAAAAAAGTCTGGGTGATGATGTAATAAAGCGAGGGACAGGGTGAAGGGAATAATACAGTTTTGGAAATGTATGTGTTCAAAGTAAACATACACACAATGTCCACAAGTTATGTGAGAGAATGATGCAGAGATGGATCGTTAACCCTCACAACAATTAAAACCTTAAGAGTAATATCTCTAAAATCAGACTCGTCAGCCCTTGGTTTCAACATCTTTGCAGAGTCAGCACAACGCTTATCTGAAATCACGTTCCTCATTGCTTTAGAGCAGTGGCACACCCTCAACAAGCCTAAGCATGGATTTTCATGTGAAACAAAGAGCCATTATCCCATTTGAAAGTATATCATTGCTCAGTCAAAAGATCAAACAGATATACCAACCAAACAATTAAAGACATGAAACAATGTTTAGGTACAAGACAGCTAAGATCTCTCTCCAAGCCTAGCATACATCTTTGAGTAACGAGTTGTTAACAGGGACAACTCTGTTTTCAATCTGAATTGTGATCCGTTTTGACCAGTAAGAACAAGCCCAACACAATATGAACAACTTCATGACATGAAATGCTTTTAGCCAGCAGGAATTAATTGTAATGCCTGTGATACACTATCACCAAAGCAACGCTGAAAACACTGCTTCCAGGCAAAGGCCATCATAAATAACTCAACAACCCTAAAAATAGACTGAGGGTTGTTGACTGAGTGAAAAAAGCCTGTGATCATGCCAAAGGCTGGCACTGTCAGGTCCCTGCTTTGAGGTCCACTCTGAGGTCGACAGTGAGGGCTAGATGAAGCCCTCTTGACTGGGTGTGGGTAACAGGGTAAGAAGGCAAATTTACTTTGCTGCACCTTAAATGATGTCACATTTATCACGTTAAGTTGAATATGCCTACAGAAATGCCCTGTACTCCCATGATACAGTGACACAGGGCAATAAGGTCAGAGATCACAGACACCTGTGAAGATGTCAGATGATGACAGATCCAGGTCATATCACATCTGCCAGTGTGACTAATCATCTCATTTTTATAGGGTAGAAAAGACAACAAGGTTCAAAAACCTTGAAAAGGGAAGAAAGCTAAGAGATCCAACATAATGTACAGTGAGGGTGCAATGCCTGAAAAAACAACCCATCACACTTTGCATTAGAGGATGTCAGCCATTGAATGCACTTCTTTTGAAACGCATTTTCACTACATGATAAGTAGCTACAGGACAGGCACATTTTTACTGACGAACAAAGACTAAAAATGAATAATATGTATATGAATGAATACAATTAAAAAATATGCTTGCACTGATTCAGACACTTAAGGGTTAAAATAGATTATAATTGTATATTCAATTCTAATAGCCACGTTCTGGTGATCTATATAAAGTCAAATCAGTTGTGACTGTTTTGGGCAAGAAAAAGGGCTTTTTATACACATCACATAGGAGCAGGGCAATACAAAAACAGAGAAGTGAAGAAGGTATGCCTGTACTCTTTTAAAAAATGAAATATATATTTAAATGTTTAAAAAGTTAGAAATACTAAAATGTCGATCACAGGTATTTTAACTGGAGACGATTACTGCAACAGCCGAGAAACGAAGCTTCCTCATTTAAAATGTGTGGGTTTTAAATATACATTCATTTAAATATGCAGGTTGTTAAAACTTGGATACACATCTGTATCATTATATAAATATGTTTAAAAATGAGGTACACATTATGAACATCTTAAAGTATAAATAAAACAGATGTGATTTCTCTTCGTCTGCTTTGATGCTCTTTATCTATGAATGCTTTATGGATTTGGGATGTGTCTTTTATGGGTTTTTTTTGTATTAGTATGGTAAAATGACTGTATGACAACATTTTACCTACTGATGTTTACCTTGTATTTTTCCTGGTCTCATATTTGAAAGGCAATTGTTATGATGTGGGACATTTTCAATGTTTGACCACACATCATAACAATCGCCTTTAGGGTAGGGTTAGGGTCATAGTTCCATCATAGTTCCCGTCAGACCATTAGTGTTTAAATCTATAGATTTGCGTGGCCCCCATTTTTAAAAAGTTATCACCCAAGGAAGACCTCTGGTCGAAATGTTAAAAACGATTAAATACAAACTTTTTGTGGCATTTGAGCACGTGTGCGAGCGTGTCTTCTTCTCTCAACAGTTTTGGGCAACCCAACATGTCTGGGTTCTTTCCAGTCAGTAATAAACCTTTACATTCACACAAATAACCATATTTTCTAGGCTACATATATTTAAGTACATTTTTGTTTGAAAGGTAAAAACCTTCCATACAGCTACAGTCAGATGGATACTAGCCCACAGATTCACACTTCTAAGTTAATGGTATCAGTTCATCCTTCTGTTGTATTTTGAGAGCTGTGATGTACACAGAATACAGCACCGAGTGTTTGTCCAATCAATGGTTAACATTCAAAAAGTATTGCTTCTTAACAGTGACAGGTTAGTTTCTGGTGGATTCTTTACACCAATAATAAGAGGACAGTACAATTTTCCTTGGGATTTTTTTCATTCACTGGCAGGAGTATTTTAAGTACTGCCCCTTTGTTGTCCTGCAGGAAAGCTGACAATATATTTGAGAATTTAACAGCACAAAAAGACTTTTCACTCCCAGCAGCTGCTTACCAGCCAGCTGGACGAGTAGCTACCATAACGTAAAGGATGCCTGGGGTTCTCTTCCTCAATGTTTGGCTGCAGTACTGCAGAGGAAGGAGGTGTGGAGGAAGTGAGCAGAGGATGACATGGTGGAAGATAGATGAGTGAGCAAGAAAGGGGAGGCTCCTAAATTTATTCCTTTTTTTCCTCTCTCGACATCCTCTCTGTGGTGACCTACTTATTGTTCAGACATGCCTGCAACGTGAGATCCGAAACAAATGTGTCGGTTGAAGGGTTGGTAAAAAAGGGTGGACGCCTAGAAATTCTTAAGACAATTGTGGACAGATGGCCTGCCACACTGAATAAGCCAGGGCCCTTTTATTCAACCTTAATACTCTTAAATGTAAAGCCATGATAGCTTGAGGGAAGGAGAGTAACTACTTCAGGACTTGTCGTTGCATTAAACTGTTTTACAATTCAGCTCTTGAGTAAACATCCATAAAACAAGAGACTAAGAAAAACGGAAAAATAGCTGAAGTGGTAAAATGTAGAATCTTCGTGGTCACTGATAAGTCTCAAATGTAAAACACTTTTCTCCCAAGAACTTTGAGGTCAAACTTTACCTTTTGTCTAAGTCTCACTAAAGGTTTGATGAGGGAAACCTGTCAGACTTGTCACATTAGCATAGAGACAAAAACTCTGCTGTTGCTTCCAGATGAAACCAAATTCTCACTGAGCAAGCAAGTGGAAAGGCTGATTATATTCTGCATCACTGATTTGGTACCAACAGGAAACTAAGCAAGTAAATCAACTGATCAACTTCCTTTCTCCTTAACAAAACATTCTTAAAATGACTTTTGATTGAATTACGTTTGCTTTAAAATAATATTTACATTCTCTATGAAACCAAAGCGGAAAAGAACAAGGTATACTCCAGTGGTGCCAAAAGCTCCTCAGAGGAAATAGCTTTGATTAAATACATTTAAAAAAAAAAGAGAGACATTGACCAATTAATAGTAAACCAATACCATTACTATTATATTCCCCAAACATGCCCTTGTGATGCATGAGAAGTGTAACAGTAGCACTTGATCATGGGACAGCTTTAACAAACACGTGAGAGGGGATTTCTGCATCCAGTGTGTAGCTGAACAGTTTCCATCGTTGAAACTTTTGAGCTGACAAGAGGAATGAAAAGGAGAGAAAGTGTCGGGTTACATGTTGGTACTTCAGAACAGACCCTGTCCATAAAACAAAGCTGGTTCTCATTCCACTGTAATTATTGCTGTGGATCACTTCTTTATACGAATTAGAACAGAGTTTAGGTGATCCTCAAAAGAGAAGCAGTTAACCCTCATCCATTTAGGGGTTTTAAAAACCACAAGAACAAAGACGGGAGGATTTTTAGTTTTGATATTCCCTTGCCCTTTTTAACTGGTCCTCAGAAAGTGTTGGGACACCAAAAGTATAGTTCTCTGTCTGATATAACACTGATTATTGACCCTGTTTTTATTCAATAAATAAATAACTGACTTCATAGATAGGCAATCATAAATTGCTGTAATAAAGTGACTGTTAACTTGAGTATCCACCGCTCCATAATAAAAATGTAATCAAATGAATGCTATCAAAGTAAGTTTCTATGAACACTATAACATCGGCTGGATAAACATGATATTTCACCAAGCTGTCTCGTCTACAACACTTGGCAACGAATGATGTACTTTGGATTGAATGGAAAAGAGTGCCAGACAAAAATAACTAAAAAAATACGGACTCATTGTACAATATTAACTAAAAACAAATAAGAAGGAATTGATATGTTAAGTGAGTATTACTTGAAAATGGTTCGCAAAGACTAAAACCATTGAAAATGGGAGATCATTTAAGAGGGTGTGAGGAGGACTACAAGTTTAGGAGCAGGCCTTGGCAAGCCAGTCTTCTTCACTTCACACAGGAGATTCCTCTGTGAGGAATGTGACCCATTTTACATTCACACAAGCATTCAGAACAGGAATGCACTGAGCATGCGCTGGATTCGTTCTGTGTGAGGGGGGAGGGGCACGTGTCTGTAATCTTCACATTGTTCCGAAACCACAGAGCATGCGGAGCTCTGGTTTTCTGTGCTGCCGTGTCAGGCCTTTGCCTCTCATGGCAGGGTAAAAGCGTGACAGTGAAAGCAAACATTCACGATTGTGAATGAGGTCAGACTTTGCCATGGGGCATAGAGCTGCTTTAACTGGACCGACAGCAATGCTAAAAAATTTTCACAAGCATTTCTATCAGTTATTATTGGTCTGCAGCACATTGAGAGCAGATTTTTTTGACATTGAAACACAAGATATATTGAGGAAATAGATCTTCCAAAGGTGCTACTATAACCAACATAGCTAATCTCATCTTTTCCTGACATGGATTTGCTCAGCTCTAACTTAAAATTTATAGTTACGATAATTTAACATGTCAGGAATAAAGTTGCATAATTTTTTTTAATTGAACAGAATTCCATCTCCCCCCGTAAAAAGTCAAAATTTGATTTTCATTTTCGTTTTTAAATAAGTGCCACCTTGAGACAACGACATTTTGATAACAATCGCCATGCACACGGCTCCGCAAAAACGACTACAAAACGCTGTTTTTTTTTTTGCAAGGCCAGTAGTTGGCAGTGTTACTTTGTAATGGAAAAAAAAAAGTGCAAAATAGTCTTCCATCAAATGAGAAGTGGCTGTGTTTTAGCAGTCCACAAAGAGACTGAAACTGTGTCATTTTCAAAACTTTGCACTCAAGAGACCCGTTTTTAAACCTTTTGTTTTCAGGCACCTTAAACAACGACGTCATTTAGACGAACAGCCAAAACGCAACAAAAGATTGCTGTTTTTGGATGAAACCGTAGTTGTGTAAACAGGGCCTAAATCTGAATCTACTAACAGGTATTTACATTGTCTAAAGTGTCATCCTTAGTCATAGCTTTTAAACAATTACACAAACCACGGTAACTTCTGGCACTTAATGTAAGACACTCCTTTTCTAACTAGTTCTAGTGTTAAAGGTATAATATGCGACTCTCAGAGATGTCCAATAAGTTGCACTTTAGCACCTATCTCGCAAACCAGCTGAGTACGCCCCCAGTACCAGTCTTGTGAAAATTAAGGTACTTTCACAAACCTCCTGAAAAACTTCCTAATTGCACAGGGGCAGGGATGTTAATAACCTGCGACCGGAGCACAACTATAGACTGTATGCACGGTACCAGTACGATCTCCATGCCCAGAATGAAGAGGCTTCTGTTCGCCAGTATGTTCTTCTCCATTCTTTTCTTTGATATTGTGAATGTGTCGAACTACACATAGCATTGCTATAAAGGCAAACACTTTTTTGTCATTCTTTTTACGTTATGTCTTGCCTCCTGAGATCCCAGTCCATCCAGGCAGACAGGAATAGTGTCCTACTGTTAGAAATGTATTGTTGTGGACAAGCAACTCGGGAAGATTTCAGGGGCAGTCAGTCTGAAATTTTCTAGAAATTTCCACGAGTCCTTTATGAAAATGGTTTTGTAGTCGCATATTCTGACACGGATTTCTAACATGGCCACGCTTATATTGTCCTTTAAAGTTTAAACCAGCCTAACTAAAGTTTGACAAAATCCATCCTTAAAATGTGTGATGGGTAAACACTGATGGCTGTCTAATAAATAACACTGTTTAGTAAAATCATGTGAAAACACAGAGAATAATCAGCATCAAACAGTAAAGTGGGAAAATATGAAGTTTTTTGCTTACTTGCTTCCAATTAAAAGTAAAAAATCAAAAGGGAAATGCTAATCTTGACTCTCAGACAGGAAATGATTGAGGCTTGGAGAAAGATCTTTGACTCTACTGTACTTTACCAAGCAGCTTAACCCTTGGAAGAGCAAAAACCCTTTAGAGTTGTTAATGAAAACACTTGTATGACAATGCAACAAAATGGGTTATTCCAATAAGGATCATGATAATAATGTTAATAACCTTTATAGACTGATAGCAAAAGCAATGAAGAAAGTTAAAGTGAGTAATAAAATCAAATCCATATTTCATACCTGAAGCTCACACCAAGCCACCTCCACTGTGGTCTCAGTGTCCAAGCCTTTGTAGACTGTCTTGAAGGAGCCACGTCCAATTTCTATATCGAACTTTAAGAAACGTCCATCTGGTGATGTTCCCACTGCTTTGGTTTCTGCCTCTTCAATATCATCCTGAACTCTTTTCTCAGCTTCTCTCTGTTCTGCCTCTGCTCGTGCCTTGGCGGACTCCTTGTCTTCTTCCTCCCCTTCTTCTTCATGATGTTCCTTCACCTCAGTAGTGCTCTCAGGTTCAGTTAGACTCTGCACTTCTGTTCCCAAACATGGGGAAGAGTGGGCTGATACTACCACCTCTCCATCGCAGGTATCTTGTACAATGGCAGGCTCCTGCTCTGAAGGCACTACGTTCACCTTGGCTATTTTCAAATCTTTTCCTTCTTGTCCTCCTCCACTAACAGCAGACTCCTCATTATGAGCTGAACTTGGTTCAGCCCTTGGCAAATGAGAGGAGACAGTCGCTTGTTGCCGCTGGGGGACCGCTTCCCGTAACTGAACCCTTTGAGGTGCAGGGATGGGGATCTTGCTGGGTAAAGGTAGGGCCAATGCTGTTGCATTGGAATCACTGATGACACTGCGGCGTAGGAAGCGGTGTTCAGGGTTACATCGGTCACGCTCCATGGTGTGATGCCGGCGTCTCACTTCTGTTGGCCGGCATTCACTCACCATCGAATCTGAACCAGAACTGGGGCCATTTCCACTCTTCTGGGGGGGAGCCAGGAACTTCACCATTTTGTCGTCTGGCTTCTCCGACATCCCACCACCCAGACCAAGAGAAAGGGGGTACAATAACCAGAAAAATTAAAATAAAGGTAGTTCCATGTCTGCCATATAAGCTTATGTAAGCAGTAATGGTCTGTGCTTTAAAATAGGAGATAGAAAGTCTTGCAACTTCTATCTCAGCCTGTCGTTTCTTTTGTCTCTAAAGACAATCTTTATATATAGAGTGCAGGAGTTGGAGGTGTAGGATGGGGGGTGTTCTCTTATAAATGGTAAAAGATTGAATACCACAGCTGAACACAGAATGCTGATGACGATACACAGGTCTCTTTAAGTCCACATCATCCATCCTGTAAGACACAGGGTGCAGCTCCTAACCAGCATAAGGATTTACTGTTGAGGAACACAAATGCACAGCCTTCAACAGGAACAGGTCCTACTGTGGGCAAAGGCAGGATAGCCAGACACTCTAATTCTTCCCCAGTCCACTTTCACTGCAAGAGAAGAAAAAAAGAAAACCATGTGTCAAAAAGTAACTTATTTTATGTCAATTGTCAACAGGATTTGTAAAACAACAACAAAGGTAGAATTTACAGTACACATTAAGTTAAATGCCATTGCTTTCATTGGAAGCACAGCAGACAAACCTTAGTGCAGTGTATCAGTGCAATCTTAAGTTGGCTATCAAGTCCTTTTCAGTGCATCACACAGAATCTAGGGTTATTTATTTATTTTTACACATGCCTTTGATAGAAGTTTAAAATTGTAGGTTCCCCCCTCCAAGAAGATTTGCTGTCTTGCCACGAGACATGTTTGTATGGCAGCTGCTTGAAGTAGCGTGGTTGAAGGTATGCAGATAGAACATTTTATATTTCTGTCAGCTGCACACAATTATTTTACAATCCATTTATAGAATATAAATGAAGTCCTTAATACAGATAGTCATCTATGTCATGTGGCACAAATTTAATTCACATCGTCCTTCCACAGCCAGGATGACACACTAACCTCTAAATACCTCACATGTAGTAATAATGAGGTAGAACGGAATGACAGGTTATCATTAGCAGAATACAAAAGAATAAGTATACCACTATCTAACAGGTATACGAATAGTCTGAAAAAATCCTGCTGGATACACTGTGGAAATTGTCTGTGAAAGATAAAGCTTAACTTAAAGCTATACAGAGCTATAAACCTTGCAACATGCATAATGTAGATGCAAAAGACTGGCCCCATTTAATTTGACTTATTTAGCAATGGCTTACAGTTGTGCTTCATGAAATCTGTTATGGTCTTCTGAACACGCAGGATTAAAATTACGTTCATATTTGATATTTGCCATCTAGACCCTGCCATAGTTGCAACCGTCAGCGCAGGAAACCCCAATGTCAGATCCAAACCTGGTAACGTTAACAGTATCACACCCCGACAAACAAGAGATTGGACAGCGCCAAGAAATTATTTTTCTCTAACGAAAACCTTGTCGTACGTACCTAGTTCTTTACCGCCTTATAAGAGGAAACAACCATCTGGGATGGCAACATCGAGCATACAAGGCAATGGGAGCAATGGCTCTTTGTTAGCTTGCTAACGATAACAGCTAGCAAGGAGCTAGTTAGCTGACGTTAGCCGATCCTTGACCAGTGAAACGTTAACCAACATGAATGATTTCCACGTCACGTCTTTTAAATATTCCGCCCAGTTGTTGGCAATTCAACCTAAACCCACAAATGTTTTAACGTAAATAGTATGAAACAAATACTTAACATATCTGTAACCTGTAAATTAATGTAAATTAAACTAGCATTTACTTTTATTGACAACTTCCCAGCATCTTACGTTTAGTCATTATCGGTACACGCCGTTCTGATTTCAGCTAGCCCGGTGTGACGCCGGTTGAGGAGCCGCTGAGCGGTGACTAACAGCGCCACTGCCTGCTAGCTAACGTTAGCTAGGCGGGTCTTGCCGATGGCCTAAAAAACCTAGACCCACCTCCTGGCTACCCTCGTTCAATTGAACATTATCTGAAACATTATTGACGCTCGTGGTTTGTTAATTTTTTATTAGACACCTTACAATAAACAATTAGTGACTAGTTCACGATGAGCACACGAAGCCGTCGACGGGGAGCTTGTTTGTTAGAAAGCGGTCTGCTCGCTGCTGTCCGTTGGCAGGTCTTTTATGCTAACAATTAGCCCTTCACGTCCTGGTTAAAGTAGAGCAGTGCCGGCTGGCTGATATCGACCTACCTATATGGTATCCACAACACAACTGACGACCACAGTCGTTTAAATTGTCCTCATCGTGAATTCATCGACAAGAAAATGATTGTAGCTTTATTATCCTCAAACGTGAAGTAGGAGACACGTTGGTGTGAAGGTGAATATCCAAGTAGCGATTTGTGGTCTCTGACAAACAAACGGCGCAGTTGCTACATATTGACGAAGAAACGGGTTTTTCCGAAAGCGCCTGCGCCGGTGAAGAATGACCTCACAACCATAACACAGAAAAGAAGCACCTTCATGGCTTCCGTTTTGTATCTGATTTCCTTACGATTGCGTACACTAACGATACACTAAAAATCTGCTTGAAATACACTTAATGATATTGAATCGGATAACATTTCTTCATTACCATGATGCCATAAACGAAGAAATGTCAGATTTCAAGGGTAGGCCTATAGGCTGAATCTGCTTTTATGCGTTACATTAACGCTCTGCACCTTTTGAACATTTTGTGTTTTTATATTTTTTATACTCTATAATATATATTTGTAATTACTTCGTATATTTTATTTTATTTAAGTTCTTGCTTTTGCCTTATTTCCCTTATTAACTGTTTTTGCACCAAAACACCAAGACAAATTCCTTGCACTTTTAAATGTACTTGGCAATAAAAACCGATTCTGGTTCTGATCATATTTTAAGTTTGTTGTAATGTAGATAACACTATGAAGCAAAATGTTCAAACAGAAATTATCTTTCACAACATTGTTTAACAAGTTGTTGAATTTACAATATTAACCAACGAAACACTCATCTATTAAACTTTTCTAGACCAAAAGACAACAAAAACATATTCTTTAAAAACAACATTATTCAGCAATAATCTCTACACTGTACCGGAATATCATTCAAATTTGTGTAATAATTTCTTGAAACTATATAACTTTCACCACGAGATATGGTATCATTGTATATTCAAAGTAAGCCTCCAGTACCTCTGCTCTCTTTTTCAGACGTGTTCAGAATGCAAATGAGGGTAAAAAGGAAAATATTGTATTCTGTGACATCCAAACCATCACACTTTGATTGTAGCGACCAGATCACAGATACCATTTTCTCACATGCAAGTACCGCCCCCTGCTGGTATTTGTTTACATAACATCCTAATAGACGACACCTCATTTAATAATTTTTCATACAATTTATAGACCATTGCGCAACACAAAATATTAGTCAAATAAAAGTGTAATCCATTAGTATAGTTAGCTTAAGAATCATCTATTCAACATTTAGGTCAAAACAAACTATTCGCATTAGTGCCTTCTGACTATTTTTTAGTTTTGAAAACGCTTAGGTATGATCATAACTTATATTTATCACATATTTTTTCTTTAAAAGGTATGCAATTTTGCCAAAATGTTGGTAGGTGTGTTTTTGCTCCTGGCCATACAGCCCCTCACCAGAAGCTCGCGGCCGCGCGTTCAAAACTCAAGCGTGGCGAAGAAGAGCGTCGTGAACGCGCACAGCAGCTTTGACGTCACTCAGGCGCCCTGGCTCTCTTGAGCCGCTGGTACTGCTGGCAAAAAGATGGGAAAATCAGACAGGCATCTATGGAGTTATTAACATAAAATGACGGTTTTTGCAGCCAATGCCCTTTGCCAGAGGATTCATTAGTGACAACGGTTTGACGTCCACCAGACAACGAGAAAAGGTAGATTGTTTGGAGATAATCTTACCACTGGCTATTGTGTTAGCGAGGAAAAAAAATAGAGGTCCTGCTTGACCACATAAATTGGACGGACTGGCCTCCATATGTCAGGGTGAGCTAAAGTTAAACGGATGTACATTTTGTATTTACGTTGTCTCCTTGATTTCTTACAAGAGTAGCCGATAGATATGAGGACCTCTGAATGGATAGACTCTTGGCTTAAAACGAAAAGCCGTTCAGTAGCGTTGGAGGAACATGGATCTGGTTTGATGTGGGTGTCTCCAAAGCAGACCCTGTACTCTGTCGCTAGGATTGTGCAAAATGCTTTAAAAACGGTTTAATGTGTCCCATTTGGACTCTGTTATACTGAACATACCACGTCAGAAATTCAACTATCTAACTAATGGGTTATTATTAATATTTGTGTACAATTATACAAGCAGATAGGGCTTTTTTTCTTGCAACGTCCACCATTGTCAATCCCCTTTTCCTCCCTTGTTAGCTTCATCCACAGCGTCAGCACATTGGGAAAAGATTAATAGATCCAAGAATTGGTCGGCATGTTGTATTTACGAAGCATTTTTCACACGATTTAAGTTAGCAGACATGTTGAGTGTTGATTTACAGGTTACACCATTCAGTCGTTACAGTTAGCCGCTATGTTAACATTTCGCTGCTAGCAAGGCCACGCAGACTGTTCACGTTAAATGACTGTGATGAACGTACAGTCTAAAACAACATTTTACTCAGATTGTCAGAAACATGTGCCGACAGTCTGAATAAAAGATTTGGCAAAGGTTTAACGATAATGCATTAACCGATAAACCTGAAATCAGTCTCTAAAACTGGTCTACAACCATGTCCTTACGTGGATGTTATAGCTCTGTCAGCCAGTTTTAAGGGAACCATCGGAGAAGAATTTAGCTCATGACTCAATACAGTTACACCTCTGTCTGTACTGCATGAGGGCAATCCAGTTAATGCAGTAAAGCTAATCACAGGTTGGATATCTATAGTCATCATCGTGCTGCTACATGTAAACAGACAGACATGTAATGTACTACTAACCTTTTATTGGAAATGGAGGTACCCATTTAATGACCTTAAGTGAACCCAAAACTGCACATAAGAAACAACTGCCTTGTTTTGCATGGATATTCAGAGTTTTATTCTGATACTACTTTAGTTTAGTGTACATTCACATGTCTTATCAGCTGATTACAGATGCTTTGTATGTATGCAATTGTATTTACAGAGAACAACTGTGTTTTATTTGCAGGATTCAGGACATTATTCATAACACTGGGTAGCTCCTGTTGAAGGAGGGAAGACTGGAAGCATTGTCTGTCTATGAGAGTGGAGTGCACTGGACATCTATTTTATAATGAACATTGTGCCCACCATCTCCAGTTGAAGCAGTACTACCAAGACATATTCACATAACTGGTGAAAGTGACAAACACAAAATCAGCAAGACTAAACACCAATTGTTGAGGTCATATTTCCGTTTTGCTGTCAGCTCCATTCTTCTATCTAGCAGAAAATGTACGGCAGCGCTCGCTCTGTTAGCAGAGGGGATGCCAACCATAGTGGAGGAAGAGATGGAGGTGGTACTGGTAACCAGGGATCAGGCCGTTCCCCTCGCCTTCCGCGTTCTCCTCGGATGGGGCACCGTCGCACCAACAGCACTGGAGGCAGTGGAGGGGGTCCTGGAGGAGCTGGAGGCAAGACGTTATCCATGGAGAATATCCAGTCACTCAACGCTGCATATGCCACCTCAGGACCAATGTACCTCAGTGACAATGAGGTTGCCATGGCAGGTGACCATCTTCCCAAAAGTGGTGGTACAATGACGACAATGGGAAGGCAAAGGGTGGCATATGGATCAAGGAGCAGCAACAGTGGAGTTGTGGCTGCTAGCACACCCAACATCTCCACCTCAGTGCCTGCCAATGCTATACTGCCAGCAGGCATGATGGCAGGTGATGCACTAGCTTTTGGGGACCACCACATGGCTTCCACTGTGCCCCATTCTCTGAGGCAGGCCAGAGACAACACTATACTTGATCTACAGGCCCAGCTAAAAGAGGTATGTTATCCCATTGTGCATTTTATTTGTCCTTCTAGTATTTGAAAAACAATGTGTTCTTGCCATCTTCAACAGACCACATATGATACAGTTTTTGTCCTGCTTTCTTAGGTTCTGCGTGAGAACGAGCTGTTGCGGCGAGAAGTGGAAGTTAAGGAGAGCAAGCTTAGCTCCTCAATGAATTCCATCAAGACCTTCTGGAGCCCCGAATTAAAAAAGGAGCGTGCTCTTAGAAAAGACGAGGTGTCTAAGATCACTGTCTGGAAAGAACAATATCGTGTTATTCAAGATGAAGCACAGGTGAGTGATACCGTTTAATTTTTCACAATTTGTGTAGAAATAACAATGTGCCTTGGTTGAAAGTGTTGGCTGCATGTATTTCTTCCAGTGTGTCAGCTTAAGTGTGTTCCACTTATTCTTCTCTTTGCATAGGTTCGTTTTTGAACATCCAGTTAATCCTCTTATACGCTCCTATATGCGCGTGCTCAATATATGACACATGCCGTATGCCTAATGGCTGCTTTTGAGTGTCTGTACAGGAATCGTTGTGTTTTTGAAAAGGATAGAAATATGGAGGAAATGCACATTTTTAGAGCAATGTTAATTTAAATGAGATATCCAACTGCAGAAACTAAGAAACAGACTCAGGTTGATTTTCAAAAGAAGAAATAATAATGCTTTTTTTGTAACATTTTGATAACATGCCTTTCAAATGATTAAAATGTAATGTTTTCATTTGGTAAATCATACATCAAGGGATGTGGCAAAATAAAGACATACAGTGTACATTTATAAAACAGAGGAACGTTTTCCAATCTCTAATGATCTTTTCTAACTGAACTCAGAGTCCGATTGTTTACATGTACTGTACCGCATGTTCTTATCTTGATGTTGACTGCTTGGATTCATTCTGATACTTTTTATTTAGTAGGGTTTTATAGAGCTCCTTGTTCATTCCAATTAACAAAGAGGGAAGGTTCTCACATATATATTTCCATTACCTTTCAGCATCACGTTTAAAAGTCTACTGTACTCATTTATGTCGTGTTGAATCATTTCTGCTGGTCATCCAAAAGGCTTCATATCTGTTTCTCAAGCCTTGTATTCCCTGCTACTGTTTTGAGGATAGTTTTCACAAACATTTATGTCCCTTAGCCCTGGATCTAGATTGTGTTAAGCAGTGTGTATCAGTCTGCACACATGTAAATCTTACTGTATGTGCTGGGGTTGGTGTGATGTCAACCAAATTGGCATATGGCAAAGTCCAGAGTGATACAATGATGGTTGATGACATCTTTTTATAATAAACCCCAGGCATCTAATAAATGTTGATTGGCACTTAAACATTAGTCTTTGAAATCCTGATGTTACGATGGTGGAGGGTTCCTTGTTGGTGACTGGCCACTGACGATAGACGATAGAAGAAAGCACCATTTATGTTTCAACTCTGAATTTATGAACATGTATCAACAATTAATAACAAGAACGAGTGAATAAATATAGGTAAATGGTCTTTGACCTACGGGAGGTTTAGGGAATTGGGCAAATGAAGTTTCATTAATGAAGAGAAATAGTGTTTGTTTCAGTGTAATTCTTAATAGATGGCCTCATCTGTATCATTTGCCGTTTTCACTCCAGCTGAGGTGGAGAATTGCACTGTGGACTAATTCCCAGTAATGCCCGACCAGTGCAGGGCTAATCAGTGGGGGCTGTAATTTAAAGATGTCTGCTTTCATATGTCAGCCTCCACCTCCCACATTGGCACACATGGAATGGAAAGCAAGGAGACACACACACACACACACACACACACACACACACACACACACACACACACACACACACACACACACACACACCCACACACACAAAGACACATACTGAAAGGCACTGGGCTAATTACAGCTTCAGTTCATTTTCTAATTTAATGCAAGTCCAACCCACTGAGCATTCATCAGTTTCCACTGCTATGTAACATCTATATTTATCATTTTGATGAGTTTCTATGCTGGCCAAAATCATTACTACAAAAGGGATTCATTCACCTCAGCTCAGTAATAAGGGACTGTTTTAGTAGCCGGTCTATAAATGTGTAAAAATGTCTTTCATCTTCCCTTTTGCATTAAAGAGGTAAACCAGTTACTTCTTGCTAATGTCTTTGTGACAACAAAATATCAACAGATGTTTTGAAAAGCCAGTCCTTACACAGTTGTAATAAGGTTTTTGGAGTCGTGACATGAACGTGTGAGACTTAAAAAAAGAATTTGTCACATACTGCGCATCTTTAACATTCAGGCTTGTGAACAGAGGGTCGATTGCAGTAGATGACCTGAACCAGAGTTTGGCTTCTGTGTGCTGTGCTTTGTATCACTGCGAGCTGTGACTTAGAGTTCGGAGTCTTGAGCATCACATCTCTCCTACTCGTGCTCTCTCCTCATAGTTCTGACTTTTATCTCTACTCAGGCAGAAAGAGTGAGAATATGGGGGCTGAGAAAGGCAGAAGGTGTGTGTTTGTGTGCGTGTTTACGTACTTGTCCGTGCATGCTTTAGACTGTGTGTATGCAGCGAAGGGGGGGTTGACAGTGCAGTCAGAGCAATGAGTCAGCCTTAGTCACAAGGTGGAGAGTGTGATGCAAAGGGAGCGTTAGAGAGAGGAGAGGTGAGAGTATTGGAGGGAGGAGATAGGTCGAGACCAGGCAAGGTGGATGGAATAGTGTGTGTGTGTGAGGAGGAAGGAGAATAGTTTGTGCCGGAGGAGGGAGAAGGAGAGAATGACAAAGAAAGGGAAGGGAGGGGGTTGCAGAAGGAGGAGGAATACAGAGAGAAGTGAAGGCAGACACTGACTTCTCTCTTTGTTCTGTTGAAAACTCACACAGCTCATTCAGAACAGAGTGTAACACGGCCTTGTGTTGCCTTGCTGCATCTCCGAGTGTCCATGGCGTCAGATGCCACAAACAATGCAATACTATACTGGGCTGATTGTGTTTCACCACTTGTATTTCTCTGTGCATGAAACGTAACACTGTCCACAATGCCTGGCTGTTAGGGGTGTATCTGTCAGGGCATTACTGAATTTTCAGTCATGACTAAAGGCTGATTTTGAACAGGCTGTAATACAACACTCTGACCCGATCTTAAAGTGGCGTTGGAGTAGCACCCATATTATTAAGTTTGTCAAAAAATGTCACCGACGTGTGTAAATCTCTCTGTAATAAAGTCCCTGCAAACAGTTGAGGGGCACCAAATATATGTTGTTTTTTTGTCCCGTAGCATCTCCAGATGACTGTTCAGGCTCTTCAGGATGAACTGAGGATCCAAAGAGACCTTAACCAGCTCCTTCAGCAAGATCCCACCAGCCAAAGCCGGGACCTGGCACTGTCTTCTGAACCCACAGAGGAGAACTACAGGCGGCTCCATGCCGAGCACGAGAGGCAGGCCAAAGAGCTTTTTCTCCTTAGAAAGACCCTGGAGGAAATGGAGCTGAGGATTGACACGCAGAAGCAAACTCTGGGAGCCAGGGATGAGTCCATCAAGAAACTGCTGGAAATGCTGCAGAGCAAAGGTAGCTTTGAGCCCCTGAGAGTAGCAACAGTAACAGATTTGAACTGATTCATATAAAGCAGGCTTAATGATGAAGCCAACGCATATCTGTGCTACTGAGCAGTTCTTCATTTAGACAACAGATTCTGATTATTTTACGAAACAGTATTTAAGTAAAGCCAACAACTAGAAACTCTTTGGAAAAACTAAATCCAAACAATTCTTACTCAAAGATGTTGGTTCTTACAAAGGTTTTGGTCTCAGGCTGATCACTTCTGCTGTTGCACACTTGCCTGTTCCCCTCTCAGCTCCACCCAAGTGCTCTCTTTCACTTTACAAATATGGGTTTTATGTGCTCCATAAACAAACCACAATGCATGCTTTAAAACCAAGAATGCTTCTTAGGTTAGTGACAGCGGAGAGCGTCATGCAAAGACTTGTGTCTCCCAAAATACTTCCATGGTGCGGTCTTGGAGACCCAAAATACCAGTGATTACACATTTGTCAAATCAGATGCAGGAAACTTAAGAAGAAAACATTTTTAAAATCATTGAATATGTTGTGCAAATAAAGTCAAACAAGTTAGCAATTCAATTAAATTCTGTGTGTGCTAGCTACTTGTTATTTTTTTGTTACGGCATCATGTTGGCTGTGAAGTTGTGAACACATTGGCTTTAGATATCATTTCCTGCAGGACTGATTAGCTTTTGTCTGAAGCATAAATCACAGGTTTTTAATTCTAAGCAACACTTTCACATTGACTCAACGGTACCATAAGATGACTTCAATATCTATCTCACTGCTTTATTATTGGAAACAAGTTGTTTGTGTTGTGTTTTAGGGCCATCTGCCAAGGCATCAGAGGAGGACCAGGAGCGGACGAGGAGACTGGCTGATGCAGAGATGCACAGGCATCACCTTGAGAGTTTACTGGACCAGAGAGAGCGAGAGATTAATGCACTAAGAGAAGTAATGTCCAGTCTTGGAAGATATATCATTTGTCCTTCTCTTTTGCATCGCATTTATATTCTGATGTTGTACGTAGATTCTCCTAAAACTTCAATTTAACACGTTTTTTAAATCTGACCCTACAGGAGCTGCACCGTCGATATGAAGGAACCCCAGAGTCGACAAAAACCAAGGCTCTACAGACTGTCATCGACATGAAGGTGAGTTTTCATGGATAATTGTGTATGAGTATGCTTGTTGGTGTTTGTTGGTCACATTTTTTGCATTCTCTTCATCGACCCTAGGATGCAAAAATCAACTCAATGGATCGGAACCTGAGAGACATGGAGGAGGAGCTGCTAATGATGAAATCGAATGGACTTCTTAGCTGTGAGGAGCGTCAGGAGGAGATGAAGCAGATGGAAGTGTACCGCAGCCACACCAAGTTCATGAAGAACAAGGTCTGAGACTACTGAGAGTTTAGTTACATTGACCTGTGTTGTGTTCGGTATTGCTCATACACAAAATCTTAAATTCCAATGAAAGAATCAATTACTTTGCTAAGTTTCATGTTTAACCCCCTGGTCTTTTTTTAAATTACTGTAGATGGAGCAGGTGAAGCAGGACCTCTCCAGAAAAGATACTGAGCTTCTTGGTTTGCAGACCAAACTGGAGACGCTCAACAACCAGTTCTCAGACAGCAAGCAGCACATCGAAGTCCTCAAGGAGTCCCTCACTGCCAAGGAGCAGCGAGCTGCCATCTTACAAACAGAGGTAGGGTAGATACATTTCCATACACTTGTGCGCAGAGAGGATTTTGGAGTAGCGGGTACGTCTTCATGTCATAAAGTCGTTTTTCAGTGTTCGTTTTTTGACTGATTTGGGTTAAACTATTTCCTGGCCAGGTGGATGCCTTACGCCTGCGCTTGGAAGAGAAGGAGGCAACTTTGAATAAGAAAAGCAAGCAGATACAAGAAATGTCAGAGGAGAAGGGCACACTGAATGGGGAGATCCACGACTTGAAGGACATGCTGGAGGTTAAGGAGCGCAAAGTGAATGTGCTACAGAAGAAGGTGATTTGGACTGAGAGCTATTTCTTGTGTTCTCTGAAATACGCCTCGGAAATGCTCTTATCATTCTATAGAATAATGTGTGTCCAGGGGTTGATTTGCAGCAGTACTGATCAGAGCCTGACCGATTAATTGGCCAGCCGATAATATCGGCTGATATTATCATATCAAGTGACTATTGGTATCGGCTAATTTTATCGCAGATATGCGCTGATATTACTAGATTTATTTCACCAGACAAATAGCATTTTATTTGAATTTCACTGTATTACACTAGCAGTTCTCTTTCACCATCATAGTGTGCTAGATTGATTACAACAAGCAACTTCACTCTACAGAGTGTCAAGTGGTGATGCATGAACATGTGCAGTTACTTTCCAGTTGGGTGACCATCTTTTCTTCATTATATATCTTTTCCACAAGTGTCTGATAACTGAATTTGTGGGATCAAGGCAATAAATGTGTATATCTATATTTATCTATCTCTAAAGGTCGAAGATAGTATATAAGAAAGACATTGACAGATGTATCAGCATCAGATTTAGCCCTAATACTGACGGGCCCTAGTACTGACGGTTGCTTGTGTTTCTCTGCAGATTGAGAACCTGCAGGAGCAGCTGAGGGACAAGGAGAAGCAGATGAGCAGCCTGAAGGAGAGAGTAAAGTCATTGCAGGCAGACACTTCCAATACTGACACAGCTCTCACCACACTGGAGGAGTCTCTTGCAGAAAAGGTGAGGAATTGTTGATTTCATTTGTTTGTGTATGTTCCTTTGTAGCAACGTGTCTGGTTGGTCAGATATGTTGTTTAGAAGGCAGCTTATGTGATTGCTTTCATCACCACCTCCTCCTCCTCCTCCTCTTCAGGAGCGCATCATCGAACGTCTAAAGGAGCAGCGAGACCGAGACGACCGGGAAAAGACGGAGGAGCTCGACTGCAACAAGAAGGAACTGAAAGAGTTGAAGGAGAGACTGAGCTTACTGCAGGGAGACCTGTCAGACAGAGAGGTGAGAAAGAGATGCATAAACACACGCTCACAAAAAGACACTCTTGTTTACTGTGATTCTATTAATACAGGGAGACATTATTGCCAGAAATGAGCATCAGGTTTTTTCCATTAGTCTCACTTTGCGATGAGTCACAGAGGCCTGTACTGGATCTTATGTATTTTCAGTCTCCTCAGTCCCAGACTGTTGGTTTGATATGCTTGAACATGTCCATTTATATTCCTGTGTATGTGGGTGTGTGTGTATATGCAGACATCTCTGTTGGACCTTAAGGAGCATGCATCTTCCCTGGCCTCGTCTGGGCTCAAGAAGGACTCCAAGCTCAAGAGTATGGAGATCAATTTGGAGCAGAAGAAGGAGGAGTGCCTCAAACTGGAGAACCATCTGAAGAGAGTGAGATCCTAAAATAAAAACATCTGCCAGTACAACGTGATCCAACTCAATCCCAACAATATATTATTGTGAATTTTTACATATCTAATTCCTAACAGCAGAAACTAAAGTGAACAACACTATCATTTGACTGACACTCTGTTTATTTCTCAGGCTCAAAATGCAGCCCTGGAGGCTCAGGCAAACACTGAGCTGGCTGAGCGCATTAAGAATCTCGAACAGGAAGTGGCTCGCCACAGGGAGGACTCTGGGAAGGCTCAGGCTGAGGTGGACCGCCTGCTGGAGATTCTTCGGGAAATGGAGAATGAGAAGAATGACAAGGACAAAAAGATCAATGAGCTGGAGAGGTGGGTGGGAATATGTATGCCAGCCACTTTGCACTATGTGGTCAAGATGTGCCCTTGTGAATATGTGGTATTTAATTCATGTTTCTCGGTTTCATTTGAGTGTAATAGCTCTGGAATAAGTAGTGTCTTTAATCACAATGTGACAGTGTGCAACAGAAGTTTTGAATAACTTGCTGCTCTTTTTTTATGATGTTTGAAAGCTACACTATTCTTACTGCTACTTGTTTTAGTCCCTAGCTAGCTTGGATATGCATGACTGCAAACTTTTCTCCAGTAACTTTATGACACTGAGGAGAATGTTGCCCTCCTGAAAATGAACATGGTGAATTTTTGGTGTAATTTTGCCATCTGCCATTTAAACAACCAAAAATATTACTTTGAAAGCTGATGTGGTTAATGTAATGAGCAGACCTGTAGCTAAAAAGCTAGTAAATGCGGCTACAAATGATAGCCTAGGCAACTTAAATGTATTTCTTTAGCAATTGTTTGCGGTACATGTATCGTGTGACAGCGGTCAAAGACAACCCTAACCCCGTGGACCCCAGGAAGAATAGCTTAGCTCTCGGGTACAGCTAATGGAGATGCTAACTATGCTATGATCCTGAGATGTATATGAGGCCCCCCCCCCCCGCCGTCTTTCTCTGTCTCTTCACTTTAACTCTTCTTCCTTTGTTGAGTCTGTTATCTCTCTGCTGCTTTCTTGTCTTTATATCCGGAATCTCTCACCTTACCAGCTTTACCTCCAGGTCAGTATTTGTTCTTGAACTTTTCTCCCAGAGCCCTCTTTCTTTTTTTTGTCATTGTCTCATTTTTCACATCCTTATTTCTATTCACCTCCTGCCCCTTGATATTAAAGTGGATCAGACAGTTGCCCTGTCCCAACCTATTTAACGCTTTGTTTTTCCCTACAGTTCTTTTTATGATCATTTTTTCTCTTTTGCTTTACAGTCTTTCACCCTGAGTCTAAGATTGAGTCTTTGTAAGGCTCTCATAATTCTTACCAAAGTGATTCTGTAAGGCTATGGTTGTTACTGTCATTTTGTTCATATGTCTTCATTTGAAAATGCATGTGGCCATTTTTGTGCATGAAACAGGAGACTCAGTTTTGTACTCTTCCCCAGTGTACTGTTTTTCTTTTATTGTAATAATAATGACAAAAGTCAAACTTGTACACAACATGTAACGTCTCCCATGTATTGCATGGTGTCCCTGCAGGCAGATGAAGGACCAGACAAAGAAGGTGGCGTCTCTGAAGCACAAGGAGCAGGTGGAGAAGAGTAGGAATGCTCGACTCGTGGAGGAGGCCAGGAAGAGGGAGGACAACATGTCTGAGAGCTCCCAGCAGGTGAAGGTGTGGCAGAAACAGTCACATTTTGTGACGGTGATTTCACCAGTTCTGTTACAAATCATCAAGTTCTCTAACCAACTATAATTTGCCCTTCTCCTGCCCCTACTGTTCTAAAGGACTCTCTGCGTCTGAAATCTGAGCGCATAGAAGAGCTGGAGGAGGCCCTGAGAGAGAGCGTTCAGATCACAGCAGAGCGAGAGATGGTACTGGCTCAAGAGGAGGCTGCTCGGTCCCTCCAGGAGAAGCAGGTACACAAACCTCTTCCTAAACACACGTACACACACACATACACATCCACTTTAAAGCAATACTAACAAAAACTCATGATCACTCCTACAGAACATTTCTAAACATATTCAAACACAAAAGAAGCTCCTTCGTGTAATTGTAGATTCTTTCTATCTCGCCCTTTTTATGGTGTTTTTCATCCTTTCTTCAACCTCCCTCACTCTCCTCTGGCCTCTGTCTCTTTCTCAGTTCTTTTTTCTTTGCTTGTTGTTTTCTCTTGTTTTCTCTCTGCTACACACTGCCTCTCAGAAGCACTCACTCAAACCAATGCATGAGTCCAACCTCGCCCACTTAAAGTTGTCCAAGGTACGAGCCCAGTTTGTGTGACCGCCATCAGTGAGCAACAACACTCACAGGGGTGGACACAATAACAGCAACACTTGAACATGTCATGCAGTGCCTTACAACAACCCTGGAATAAATGCTTTTGTAAAGTTTGAGCATTCTGAGGGCCTTTGAGATTGATGTTGTTGGATTGCATTATTTTGTACGGTGTTGCTGTTTCCAGCCTGTATACTGTAACTCCCGTGTTATTTTGTTTACCTGCTGTTTGATTATGAAACATGTCGTTGATTAATTGCTGGCTCGTACAACAAGTAACAAATAAAAATGATCAGTCTGGGGAAAGATTTAGTCTCCCTTTCATGCAGTCGATTGTTATTAGAGCATATATAAATATGTAATGACGGTACTATTGTACCTTTTTAAAGAAATAACAGGTAAATAAAATTCAGTTCTGTAGTTTAAGGTTATCTGTGCTTAAAGTGACCCATAGTCCTCCCAATGGCCCACATATATTCTGCTGCCCCCTTTTTATAGAGTGCATAGAAATCTTTTGCTTAAAAAGTCACATGCCTTCACTGATGCTTAAGGTTCCTGTTATTATCTATTCATGATTGAATTGTTGTCATGTATTTATATGTACATGTGTGTGTTCCCAGATGGAGGAGCTGCTGGGGGCCATGGAGAAGGTGAAGCAGGAGCTGGAGTCCATGAGGGCTAAGCTGGCCTCCACCCAGCAGTCTCTGTGTGAGAAAGAGGCACACCTCTCCACCCTGCGGGCTGAGCGCAGGAAACACCTGGAGGAGGTGCTGGAGATGAAGTAAGAAATACACACACTTTCTAACAAACACACACACACCATACACAGTAGGGTGGAGTCAACCCCGGACTATCGATTACCCACTTTCATCTTGTAAAATGTCATCCTTTTTTGGCCTTCTCCAGCTGGCAGAATGATTTACAGCATGAATAATAAATGATAACTGAGCTATTGACTTGTTTGGTTAAATGCCATGTTAATGCACCCTCACCTCACAGACAGGAGGCGCTGTTGGCTGCTATCAGCGAGAAGGACGCTAACATTGCCCTGCTGGAGTTGTCCTCCTCTAAAAAGAAGAAGACCCAGGATGAGGTGGCTCTGCTGAAGCGGGAGAAGGACAGACTTGTACAACAACTGAAGCAGCAGGTGGGTGAAGTGTCTAGTCATCCAGGGAGCCTTGAAATGATCTCCTAAATGTTACTTGAACAAAATAATTTCTGAAGTGGGGAGATGAATTCAGGCGACCTGTGTTTTACCATAATGAACAGGACATCAGATGTTAGATTACAGTTCATCTGAGTTGATTCTAATGCAGCTTTGAAGTGCCATTCAAACGTAATTTAAAATCCTTTTTGGTTACCTCCACACGATTATATTTTTTACACATATTTTATCTTAATTGAGATTTTTTTTTAATGTTTTGACATCTTTATTTGAAAATATAAATAAACATTTAAATTGGAACCATTCATCACTTTATGTAGCATCTGATGGTGTATATTAAATGTCTGGATCAGCACAGCTACTGATTCAAACGAGTCAACATCTTTTAAAGCAGTAAACAAAAGCTTCTATAAACATTCAGGGTTTTTCTGATGATAAAGAGCATTTGTATAGCTACAGCTACATTTTACTAATCAAGCCAACGGTTATATATGAGCACATTATCCAGTCCAGCTTCAGATCATTTCTTTTTTTAATACTAGTTTTTGACATCTTTGCCGTTATTGATAGGACAGCCATAAGGAAACAGGAAATGTTGGGAGGAGAGAGTGGGGTAGTTATGTTGGAAGCTGGTGCTGGGAGTTGTGGTGAATTGTAGCGATGGTTCAAAGACTACATGTATAGCCTTTGTATGTCTGACCCCTGCTCTACTGACTGAGCTAAACTGGCACCCCAATTTGTGTTCACTCACCTACTTCTGCTCCTTCATGACACTGATATAGGGTGAAATTACACTTTCATAATCTATTTGTTTTGATAACTTTTCTAGCAACAATATCAAATATCACTGGTTCAAGAGACTTTCCGGTTTTTTACTGGTGGTTTGACAAAATGATTCACTGTGGCTTCTAGGAAACTGAGATTATTTCTTTAACCTTCTGTAGACCAGTGTATTAATTAATCCCCTTTTTGTGATTTTTATTCTTAACCACTTTCATTTTCAGACTCAGAACAGAATGAAATTGATGGCAGACAACTATGAGGATGACCATCTGAAGACTGCCCCCGACCACACAAATCACAAACCCTCTCCGGATCAGGTAACTCGACTCACCACAACAGTCACTTCTCTTCTTCCTGAACAGCTTTTCATGACATTTCTGACACTGATGGGTTAACAAAGTAATGTGTGTTGTGAGAAGATGCCTACTACTTGAATACAAAATAAAACTTCATTTTAAAATGTATGTTTTCCTCTGCCTTTTGACTTTGTCTACACACTAACCAAATGTTCTTTTCTAATGCTGCCATCGGCTAACCATGTGGCTAAAAGGATGATGAGGAGGGTATTTGGGCCTAGCCAACCTTTTGCCCTCCCCCTCTCTCTCTCTCTCAGCCATTTTTGTTCAGAAGGGTGAGCTCGTTTGAAAAAGCCAGACCCATCAGACTGCTCTTATTCATTGCTCTGTGGCATGTTCACTCTTCTTCCATTCGTTATTTTTTCTCCTTTTGTCACATTTCATTCCTTTCTTCATTACGTTGCTGATCGTTGTATTCATTGCTCTGTGTTTCTGAGGGCACTCATCCCGTGCTGTAACGCTGTTCATGTGTTGCCTTTAAGTGGCTTAAGGAGGGCACTGATCAACAGTTTGTGCGTGTTTGCATGCAAGTTAATAGGATGAGATGGTTTTGATCCTGGCTCTGTCTCATGGCCATGAAGCGTCTTAGCTTTGCATGCTACTGCTCTGAAAAGTATTGTTAGCTCATTACACTTTGACCCACACAAACAGGTGCATTGGATGCTTTTAAAATCAATATTTACAACAGTAACGCACTTGAGGAGGTCGGCTCTAAGAAGAGATGGGGATGGGTTTGAATGCATGCAGGCGGTGATGTTTTGTGTCTTCATTAATATGTTTTCATTTAAGTGGGGTCTTGTGTGTTGGTCTTTCATTGTGTTCAAACTATGCAAAAAAAATAGCATAGCATCTGTCTTTTGTTGAAACATGATTATTTTTTCTCATTCCTCCCTACCTCTGCTAAAATTGATTCATTATCTTTTTCTTCTCTTTCTTCCACACTCTCCGCCCTGTCAACCCCCCTGAAGATGATCGCCCCTCTTCTAGCCCTCTCCCAGAACCGCAGTAAGCTAAAGCTCTACATCGCCCACCTGACAGACCTTTGCCATGACCGGGACCCCAGCATCCTCAGCCAGCTCACGCCACCCTCTCATTACCACCACAACGACCCCGAAGAATGGGAGGAGGAGGTCCAGAAGATGAGTGTAGAGCAGGTAGAGGAGGAAGTCTCAATCTTTGTCTGTATCTCCCCAATACATGTATCTCTTTCTTTTAAAAAAAACCCATCACTTTCTTGACAGTAGGATTGAAATGTAGAATAAAATAATTGATGTTTTTCCCATCTAGTTGGAGCGTGAACTTGAGGTGTGTGAGAAGGAGAGCGGAGAGCTGCAGGAGTACGCAAACTCTGTTCTCCAGCAGATTGCGGACTACTGCCCGGACATCTTGGAGCAGGTAGTCAACGCCCTGGAGGAGTCATGCTGACAACTCTGACCTCAGACACAACCGGGCTGAGCCCTGGTCTCCACATAAACCTCTAGCTAAGCCCAGGAGCCCTACCTCCACTCAATGATGCTCTTGGAAGGATAAGAGGACTTTAACAGACCTGTCTGAGCTTCTCTGCCTCGCTCCTTTTGTCCATTCTGAAACAAACCCTCAGACTCTAAAGTGCTTTCCTGTGTCATTTGTCTCTGTCGGGCTTGCAAAAAAGTAATTACAGATCGTGCTCATTTCAGACAGGAAACGGCATACTTGAGGTTCATGAAAAGCCAGCTTAGAAACTCAGAAGCTGACCATTTAGCATTTGTGAACTCTCCAAATTGGATTTCTTGTTCGTAGTAAAGTAAAAGAATTTGCACACCTTTGAGTCCAGGACAGGTGCATTAGGAGAGAGAGGGAATTCAGATAAAAGAACCAAACTTCAGCACAAAGTCTTTGAGTATACTGCCATGCTTCCTCTCCCTAGAGGTCCTCACTCACTGCAGGAAGTGTAAGATCAAGCACAGTTACCTCACTAACCTTTATCTCAGTCTTTGACCCCTTTAGTCTCTTCTCGCAGGTCTTTCAAGTCGAACGGAAAACGGAAGAAGCTTATTCCTACACAGGAAAAGCACTTTTTCAGTCATAGAACCCAGGAGCTGCTGAATCCAGAGTGGAGCACAGATGAGCTGAGCTAAGAGGGTAAATCATGAAGCCATGTAGATGCTTGCTGGTATTTTAGGTATCGTTCCACAACTAGGAGGCTTGCGTCACAGCCGTTCGTTAGAAATTGCAGCTACTGGTGGCAGATCGGGTGAACTCTTAGGAAAAGCCACTCTTAAACCAAATAAATGCATTTTCTCTAAATGTTTCCTCTCCCAGGTCAAGGCTGTAGCCAGAATTAGGTGGTAGGTACGTCTTTACTGTGTCCTGTGTGGCTAAGAGAGGGATCAAGGCCTCGACCTTGGACATAGATCAAAGGTCAGCTTTTAGTTACACTTTGTTCTCAAATATGAGTGAGAGAGAGAGAGAGAAATAAAAAAAAATAAAAAAGCTTTTAGTCTTGGTGACGTATTAAGTTTTAGATGGTTTTGCACATGACGTCCACTTGTTTATGAGGTATGCAATTATTCACTTGAGAACGTTCTAGTGGCCTTGGAGCATTCACAGAGAAGTACTGGACCTATCACAGGGATGTGGATTTCTCTGTCATATTGGTGCTAAGGCATGATGTTAGGGACTTTTAATCTGATCCACTGATCATTCGGTTACATCCAAAGTTTCTATAGGTGTTACTTAAGCCCACCTGACCTTTTAGTTTGTTGACTCAATCTTCAAAGACAACTAGTAACTCCTTGTGGTTGTTTTTCTTGTCTTTTTCAGATCACTGAAAAATGGCAAGTTATGCCTCTTGTTGTTTTTTGAAATCTTCAGGGCTGAGGTTTTTAATTACTAAGTGCATCTACGTTAACAGGAAATTCAAGTCACTTTTGTGCGGATTTTGACTTTTTAAATCAGTTTGTAAATAATGGGATATTTAACACGTACAGTGACTGAATAAAGGTGATTAAGTGGAAGGTGTTGTGCATTCTTTAAAAAAAAAAAAAGAAAAGTTAAAAGCAGTGCAGTTGTCTTTTGTGTCTAATTTTGTCTTCAGGACAAAATGTGCGTGTGTGACAGTACTGCCATAACTTGCAGAAAGTCATGTTCTATAGAGATATATATAAAAATGTAATACATATATATGAAAATGTTTACTGTATGGATATGCATTGAATGTTTGCACAGAATCTTGAGGAGCACGCTGCTCTGAACAAAATGACTGTGGCGTTAGTGTCCTCAGCACAAACTGAGCAGAGAAGTGTCAAAAATCTTGTGTCAAAATAACGTGTGAACTACAAATGTTTTCAAACCGTGACTGTGTGATGGGAGAGTACAGTACTTGCATTTATTTCTAATGGTCATTTTTTTATATCTTTTTCCACCATATGGTGATGTAAATGTATTATCCTCCTGACATTTCAGTGTTGTCTTTTCTCCTTACTTGTTATGTCCATGGTTTTCTTGTTTTGTTGAGTTCAAAGGCAACCTGATGGATAAAAATAGGACTCCAACTATCATGGCCATTCTGCCGTTACATCACAACTGAGTATAAGAAAACGGTGACAAACTGCATCAGGAAGTGTTCTAACAAGCCTCCTTGGTGGGTTTAATTTCGATAAATGTGTGGTTGGAGTAGTATTGGCTTTTAAATTAAAATAAAACACGGCACTGTTTTCAGAGGATGTTAGTTGGATGCTTATTTTTGTGCTTGTTGTCTTTCAAACTTCTCAGTAGAGATCAATTTCTCTGTGTCCCTTTTAACCCCACAACCCCCACAGTTTGGTTCAGAGGAATAAGTGTTTTGTTTCCCTTACTTTGGCCTGTGTGCTCCTGCCTTAATGTCTCGTCATCTCTTTTTCTCCACTCCTTATTGAGGAACACAGCTGATCCGGGGGCTTCTGTCAACTTCATGCTATTTGTTTCTTTAGTTTTGCATTCGTATGAGAAATGTACTGCCTTCTGTCTGTTCGTGTTAAGAATCATATTGTGTAAAAAGAAAGCTTAACAGACATGTTTGTGAGTTATTTGGATTTTGTATGAATGTAAATAAATAAATTATAAGCCTTAATTCTTCTGTTCTTTAACCAGTTTGAAGAGAAGCGCTCTCGCACTACACAAGTAAAGCTCGTATCAGATTTAAAGGGGAGGAAAACATGTCACATCTAGTTGTTTCCCCTTTTGTTGTTGGAAAACACATTTAAGTTAAAACAAATTTAAGTTGAAACACATTTTTTATCCCATGCAAATACTTGTGCTGGATGGAATTTCCCCTCTGGGGATCAATAAAGGAGAAACCTAACCATCAGGACTTAATGAAATTTAAAACCATTTTTAACTGGCCACAGACCTTCTAATGGGATGTCTTATTTTGTATTTATTCCTTTAAGACATTTCTATATTTGTTAACATAAGATGCCACCTGGATCTGAACCGGTCAAAAGCCCAGGCTGGAATCACACTGGTATCAAACCCTCTCAATAAATATTTCATCTCTAGATGTTAAAGGGGTTTTTTTTTATTTTTATAAAACGGATTCTGTGTGACTGTTTTGCTTCATTTTGACTAAAAAACTTGATTTATTTCCCCCACCTTAATGACATGTTTGGCTCTTGATTTAATTCAGTGGTAACACCACAAATCTAAAAGAAATGAAAAGCATTCTGATCTTCTTGTCTGGTATTTACATGAACATGGCTATGAAGCTTGGAGTTTTAGAAACAAGAGTATTAAGTGAAAGAGCAAACCTAGATCTTTAGTTAATCTAAACAAATCACACCCTAGTTGGTCCTGAACAACTTCAAAATACAACAAAACTGAAACATAATTGCCATCTTTATTCATAAATATCACTACTGTATGAATATAAAACAATATTAAATTACTGCTTTTTTTAAACAAATACTCTGACACTATTGTTGGAAGCTCCTCAGGAGAAAAACACTGATAAACAGTTTTAAGGTATTGCATAAAGCCATGGCAGCTGTGAATTACTACGCCTTACTGTAGCTCTGTTGATAACCCTTAGAAGGAGTAGCAATTACACTTATTTCCTCAGGAATATGAAACATAGCCAACTATACATAGGTAAACAAAGAGAGACAGGGAGCGATCCAACCACTTCAATTTGAAGTACAATTTTGTCAACAACAGTCATTCAATACAAAAAATATTGGTTACACAAGAAAACGTATATCAGCCAGAAAGACATTGAAAATGTAGTCCAAGGTCCTCCGGCCTTTCTGTTAATGGTTAAACACCTAACTGTTATTCTTCAACGAGACTTTAAAATATCAAAATCTCCAGTATGTAAGTCACAAAAATATGCAAGTTATTTAGTATTCAGCGATAGTAGGCACTCCTGTGTTTGACAGGTGAGGTAGCTAGAGAGTAAGAACTGTACACAGGCTGAGATTAAACAATGATCATGAAAGAGAGCACAAGGCTGAAACTTAATATGAATAAGAAAATGGAGTATTGCAGCAATATTCCAGTGATCAATGCAGAGTCCCCCTCCTTGGTTTTAGTCACCAGTAAAATTAAGAATGAATCCAGGCAGTCCCTCTCAGTACATCACTGAGCACTATACACACCTTTTTAATAAACAGGAGAGATTTCACCTCACTCTCTCACTCTCAGTCATCTGCCACAGTCCCAGGTTTAACACTTTAAGGCACGGCAGCTGTGTTATCCTCTCAAGACCCCTCTTGGTGATCTTAGTACAACCATATAGATCGATCCCGGTCAGCTGGGTCAGGTGGTCAGCTATCAACTCCAACCCTTTGTCTGTGATCCTCACACACTGTCCAATGTTGAGTGTCTTCAGTTCATGCATCTGGCGTACCATCCTGTTGATGCCATCATCACTGATGTGACAAGAGCACAAAGAGAGGGACTTGAGCTGATACAGCCCCTGAGCGATATATGCCAGGCTTTGGTCTCCTATCTTGTCACAAAAGGAGACATCAAGTCCAGACAGCCGGAGGGAGCCCATGGCCAGATGCATTATCCCTGTGTCACTGATGTTATCACAAGACCGCAGGTTCAGGCTGCACAGGTGGGTCATGTGTGAAAGGTGGATCATGCCTGCGTCAGATATTCCTCCACAGAAGCTGAGGTTGAGTTCCTTGAGCTTGTTTAGGCCCTTTGAGACATGTTTGAGCGAAAGGTCAGTCAGCTTCTGGCAGTCCTGTAAGGTTAACTTCTCCAGGGACAGGCAGCCCTCTGCTGCGCTGCGGGTCATGCCGGACAGGTGACCGATGCCCACATCGGACACATGCCTGCAGCTGCGCAAGTTAAGGCTCTTGAGCCTGTGCAAGCCCCAGGCAATGAGCAACAGACCCGTGTTTGTGATATTACTGCATCCCCCAAGTTCGAGCACCTCCAGGTTTTTGAGGTACTGGGCAATTCTCCCCAGGCTGGAGTCAGTGATCTGTTTACAAAGGCTGAGGTTCAGTACCCGCAGGGACGGGATGTCCTGCACAAAGGCATGTCCGAGTCCGTTGTCCGTAAGGTTGAAACAGCCACAAAGATTAAGGCTTTCGATGTGCGGCATACCTTGAATCACGTAGCTCAGACTTCGCCTTAAGCTGAGAATCTGAACTTTTTTGATCCCCCTGGTCTGCAGGCTGGGGAACAGAGACGGGTTAGCTCGGCGCAGATGGAGCTTGGCTTCCACCCCCCTCCACACAGACTTGTGGTAGGACGCGTCTCTCCAGGCCGCGCACACTTGGGCTACTCTTCCTTTGTCTTTCACGTCCAGATAACTGAAAATAATGGCCAGGATCTCCGGGAAAAGGCACGATATATGCGTCTCCATTTCAAACATGATTGCAAGTTGACTGCTCTTAGCGGCACAGGCTGAATAACAACGTCAATGCTGTTGTGGTTAGCTCGCCGAATATCTTCTGTCGAAGTTGCTGGCTGGCTCGGATACGTTAGCTTATATCACAGCAGGCTAACTATAGATAGTTAGCATTGTGTGCAATGTAGCAAAAAGCGACGCATCTTGCATGTGTGACGCTAACTATGAGAACAAAAAAAAAACTGCTAAACAATAAGAAATACTAATGGGAGTATTTTGTTGATAAAGTGGACACAGCAGCAGGAGCCACCGAAAGGCGTTCGTGATATTTACCTAGCAGGCTAGGCTAACGCTATCGCTCAAACGTTAGCAAAAGTCGGCGTAGCGTTAGCTGTTAGCTGTCTAAACTTACGAGCTTCAAAGGCCAAAACAATCCCCATCCAAAATGTCCAAAAGAACTTGTCCTTTACCACGGCTCATCTTAAAGCATGTCCAAGAACTTTTTTCCAGAAACTTTAATCTACAAAGCTGTTTGCCCAATGAAAATGCCGGGCTCCTCTACCTTTCGAGGCATTTCCAGCAGCGTCGGAGCATCCCGGATCTCAACAAATGAACAAACCAGCTCTGTTAGCTTTGAGCCAGTGTAGCAACTGGTCAGCGCCTCCCAGTGGAAGAAATACAAAGCCTACCAGTGCTACTGGTTCAATAAGATGTTTTTAATAACAACAGCGGTTAAACACACAATGCAAGAGTCAATAGCATTTAAATTATTTAGAAGTAAACTAGACATTTATGTTTGTTTGAAGCAAATAGCGTCCCTGTGTTTGTTGTTTGATTACTTATGATATTATTAAAATCTGCTATACCCTTTTAATTTTGTTTAGCCTATCCCAATCGCAATGCGTGGTAGGCCTAGTTCAAAACCAACAAATCAATACATTAAGTATTAAGTTCAGATTCGAGAAAACTTGCATCATAATAGATAATATGCTCTATAACCCTGTGACTCAGATGTAGGTTTAGCCTATTTGCAAAGTCTGCTGACATTTCACTTTCCTGCAATTGTTGCTCCCACACAAAGAAAAAGTTAACATCATAGTGGTACAGCGTTTAATCGAGTGTTAAACTGCTTTAAAAACATCTGTATTGTGGTGCAGTATGTCTCCAAAAGCTGTATGAGATAACTGTAGTGTAGACTTTAACCATATTTGTGGCTGGACATCTTCAAGCATCTCTGGTTGCCAGAGATGCAGCGTCATGGATGCAGATAAAAAATTCAGTGTAATCTGTCAAACAGGTCACACGTACAGCACTTATCAGAGACTATTATGTCTGCAGAGGACTCTGTTGTGTCGCCTGCCTCCCTCTTCAGTAGAGCTTGGTTTAAATGTTTTTGACCTGGCAGGAAGCCCAGAGTGATTGCAGAGAGATGTTCACTGACCTGGCCATCTCCGGCTACTGAAAGGACACATAGGGTGCTTTAGAGGCTTGTTAGTGTTTCAGTTTGATAAGGAAAAGAAGCAGAGTATGTCAGGGAGTATTAAATGTTCAGACAAAGCTTCTTCTTTTTTTTCTTTGGAGAGGAGAGATACCGCAGGTCTTTCCTTCCTGCTGCAGTCAGACTGTTCAACCAAGCCTGCTCCCAGTAGATCACAAAACTCACCCACAAACCGGACAATTCACTTAAACCTCTTGTGCAATAATTAATGCTGTATTCTGTCATCACTACCTGTTTTATTTGCATTGCCATAATAATTTATGGGACTACTTGTGCAATAACATGTTCATCCTCATATGCACTGTGTGCATGATATTTTGTTTATACAGACTGTTATTGGCTTTTTCTTTTCTTTATAACTCTTTTTTTGATATCATGTTCATCCTCGAAACATGTAACATACAATAACATGTTCATCCTCATATGCACTGTGTGCATGATAGTATTTTGTCCATACAGACTGTTACTGGCTTTCTATATAACTTTTTTGATGTATATTTTTTACACTTTTTTTTGATATTTTTTATTTAACTTATTTTTGCACTGTATGCTTTTTCTTCTGTTGACTATCCTGCTTTGCTGCTGTAACACTGTACATTTCTCCGTTCGTGAGATGAATAAAGGATTATCTTATCTTATCTTTTCATGGTTTACACACAGTAAAGTAGATTCCATTACAATGGACCATTTACAGTAAGAAAAGCATCTAAATTATAAAATTGATGATGGCTCAATTCCTTAAATTCACTTCAGTAACTATGTCCTGTTGTTTTGCAGGCTTTTCAGAGTCACACTGTCATAGCTTAAATGTAAACCTGAATAGATCAGAGTTGTAGTTATAGTTGACAGGCTACATCTGCGATTTTTCATATGAAACATAAAAATGTCTGCTGTGAAATAAAGCCATTAGCTCACAGCTGGTATTTTGCTTTTTTCCCCTGCATTATCTCCTGACCAGATTCCTCTTTTATGAGATTGTTTTGATGTGCTATGCGGTTCTCAAATCTGTCAATTGGTTTTTTTTAATTTGTTAAAAAAGTTTCTTAGAAAAAGGAGGTAGTTATACACACATCAGGTAGGTGCAGGGCAGTGTAAAATCAGCAGACTGAGGCAGAAGATGAACCGCACACTTGCTCAAATGTCATCTTGCAATTGATCCAACGTTTCAACCAGAGGTCTTCTTCAGGTGATCATTTCTTGCCAGCTGATTGGTTGGTACAGTGCATTCTACATTTCTGCAAGAATGAAGGTCCAGCTCATCCACCCTGCCTCCCTCTCTTATTTGTCACATGTTTGTAACTTCCATGTAGTCTAATTAAAGGAAAAATGCCAGAAAATATACATTGTTTAAAACAAGAAACTTTTTGGAGTTATTGGAAGTGCATTTCCAAAAGTGATGGAGTAAATTAACTGTGATGTGTTGTTTGCAGACTTGTGGAGCAGATAAAAATACAATTGTTTGTCAATATAAGTCATATATACCTTGTAGTTTAGCCTTAGTCTTATCCCATCTCCCCCTATCCCTTTCCAAGCCCGGCGCAGTCTAGGCTGTGAAGGCTGCCTTTTAATAAGGCAGTTTTTTCTTACCAATGTAACTTTTGCTGCTTTGCTAAAGTGCTCATGATGGATTAAGCTGGGTCCTTGTAATATAGCAATAAGTAAAGTCTTTTACCTGCTTTTTGTTACATAACAATGAGCATGGTCTTTTTACCTGCTCTTTTGTAATATTAATAGACAAAGAGTAAGGTCCTTTACCTGCTTTTTGTAAAGCGTCTTGAGATAACACTTGTTATGAATTGGCGCTATACAAATAAAGATTGATTGATTGATTGATTGATTGATTGATTGATTTACTATTTGTGTTGTATGTCTGGATTTGAAAGAGTTCATCAATTGTGTCTACCTACTGGTGCCAGCATGACAGATTACTGTAGTTGAAGTGAATCGGACCCTAATGACTTTTGACCTTAAGGGGAACTGATGCAAATCCTGGGCCCCTTTAACAAAAACTCACTAAGGGTCATGAAAAAATAAATATGTGCAATTCCTGGCATGTTTCAGGGCTCTCTCTCTCTCTCTCTCTCTCTCTCTCTCTCTCTCTCTCTCTCTCTCTCTCTCTCTCTCTCTCTCTCTCTCTCTCTCTCTCTCTCTCTATCCAGACATCTGACCCTGAAGCTTTATTATTTCAGGGCTCTACGTGGAATGAAACAGACTGAGCCTACTGAAAGTACAGGTAATACAAAATCATCCTGAAGTTTGATCAAATTCAAATGTGCAACTGAACAATCATGAATATGAGCTGAAGAGAATAATCTTATTCCCACTGTTCGCATCATTCATTTAAATCCCCCCCCCCCCCGACTTTGACCAATACAGAGATTGTAGACACCTTTAGGAGAAAGATCAGGCAAAACTATGGGGGTGCTTCGGGTCAGACGGACACCTGAAATCTTCATCAATCTCCTTTCAACGAACATGCAGAGTATCAATGCTGAGTGAACAATCATCTGCTATTTAACACCAGCTTCAATGGATTTCTGCTTTCTAATTTTACTATAACTGATTTTCTGAATGCTAGTTTTCTAATGTTTTTATTTAATCTGTAAAGTTCAAACATCCTGTGCATCAAACATAAATAGCCTACACATAATTTAATTTAGCTGTTATTCTCCTTCACTAAGCATCTAAAGGGCGCGGTCCCACTGGCAATCCGTACCGTGCCCAAGCACACTTCAACCCTAAAGTCCAGTTCGTTTGGCCAGTGTGACCACTCCGTTCCGTGCTCAGGCACGGCACACTTCCTTGGCTTCCTCTCAGTGATCTCAGACCTTCTTCGACATTATTTTATTGGAATTTTATCATTTTAAGAGTTAATATTCAAGAGATAAGATAATTGTGTATAGAGAAAGAGAGGTGAAACCACATACCGGAACAGTACTGACAGATTCTAATCAGACTAAAGTTCAAATTCACTTCAAATGACCTGCACTTGCAATGCTCTTATATGCAGCAGTGTTAAATCAATTTAAAGAGGATCATGTCATAATAAAGCATCTGTTGTGGAATAACATGTATACAACTTTTTTTGTAAAAATAAGTCATTTCTTTTGATCTTTTTTATTTCTGCTCAATGCTGTTATCGCAGGTCCACATGTGTCCAGCAGAGGGCAGCGCTGATCTGACACAAACAACCGGTGTATTAGGCAATGCGCTCTCTCTGTCTTTCACTGATTATAACTATACACCCAGTTAGATCACTGACTCTTCAAATAGTCTTTTACACAGAACCTGCACCTAAAAAAAAAAATCTCTTAAATCTGAGGGGATATTTAGACAAAGAGATCTAAAAAATGAGATGAGGAAGGATCAAACAGACATGAAGACAGAAAGATAAAGACAGGAGAAGGTTTAGTGGACAGAAAGGGGGGAAGGAGGAGAATTGAAGACAGAAAGAGAGACAGTGCAGGGTGGTGATTCTCCTCTCGGCCTCCCCTGTGGCTGGACTTGTCTCTGCTAATGACCCTGTCTGCTGGCTCACACTGACAGATGGTGAATTAACTCCAATTAGCCCACTCTCACAAGATCTCCTGTGACAGCTCTCACACACACACACACACACACACACACACACACACACACACACACACACACACACACACACACACACACACACACACACACACACACACACACACACACACACACACACACACACACACACACACAAACACACACACACTATAGTAAATTGAACTCCTTTACACAGTTTTGTAATTTTTTTGGAAACCTGACTAGAGTTGTTTCAGTGCTATGTTGGGAGCAAAATCCAGACGGAATATTTTCATAGATCTGATTCAGATCTTCTGATCATAAAGAAAATAAGCTGAGTGGACACAGTTTTTTCTAAGCTCTCCGATTTTGGAGATGGGTCTAAAATTGCTTAAAATATAGGGATCAAGAGAGGGTTTCTCTGAAAGGGAGTCAACCGTTGCATGTTTAAAAAGAAGAGGAAAACCCCTGCAGGGAGCAGTTAATAATAGTTGTAATATCTTGAGCAACCATCTGAAACAAAGCTTTCAGAAACCACGTGGATTATTTAGAAAGTGCAACAGTGTGCTCTAAGGATGAGAGATGTCACTAAAATGGTCTCATGATTTGAGAGGACAGGAGTCTAACCCTACATTTAAACAAATGTTGATGAATCTCTGCAATTTTGTTAGTGAAGTAAAGGAGAAATTGTTCAAACGTCACTGGCAAGAATTTGACAAGCAGGCTAGGCAGGGGAACCAGTCACAGCTTTTACTGATTGAAACAGGATTCTGGGGTTATTAGCGTGATCAGCAATGAGCAGTGAAAAATACAAGTTTTAAGTTGAGCTTGTCTTAGACTTGAGGAAGCGATTTCTTTTTCATCAATTATTTAAAAAGTATTATCATGATTAAAAGTAAATAAAAACATCTGAAGTAGCATGCAATATGATTTATATGTAGTTTAAACTCAGACAATTTGTCATTTTTAAATACTTTATCATAATTCGTTGTATAAGTGAGATCTTTGCGTGCAGATATGGAAAAATTCAACAATCAAAAGAAACTATTTTGAGTGACTTAATGTCATTTTGATTATCATGTGACTCACACACACACACACACACACACACACACACACACACACACACACACACACACACACACACACACACACACACACACACACACACACACACACACACACACACTTTTGTATGACTCCTGCTGCTCATCATTTCATACCCTGCACAACCTCTTAGTTGCAGACCTCAATTGAGATGTCAGACCAACCAGAGTGTCTTTGTGTTGTGTCTGCAGAGCTGTATGTGTCTGCTGTATTCTCCTTAGTTTATCACACTGGGGAGAATATGTCTCTCACAGGACAGTTAAGCTACACACACTTGGTGTGTGTGTGCTTGTGAGTATTTAACAGGTGTTGTCCTTGCTGTTAAATGGGCTCTCTCCATCTGGGAGTGTGACCAAGAGGTGCCCTCCTCTCTCTCCCCCCGGTGACCTTTGATCTCTTCTGTAAACTGGCTCGACAGGTGCTGAGCACAGGACAAAGGTCAGTTGGTCAGAAACTATGTTAACGTTATCAGATACCACTGCAAAACAAAAACACACATGAAATGCTCAATCTCTCTATGAAGTGTACACCTACACACTGTGTGTTTCAGTGTGTGTGTTAGTGTATGAATGCGTGTATGCGTGTGTGTGTGATTGAGTGTGTGTGTGTGTGTGCAAGTGCATGTTTGTGGATAAACGTTTGTGCGTTTATTGAGCAGAGTTGAGTAATCCCTTTAAATCTTTTTAGCTGTTCTGATCCATACTCTGGAGCACGGGGGGCAGGATGGACAGCAGCTGTGTGTGTCAAGGATGTGTGACCCTGGCAGCTCAGAGGGCACAGAGAGAGTCTTCACACCAGCTGACCTTTGACCTCAGCTCCAAGGATGACACACACACTCACACACTGTTTACTGTATAGACAGAGTGTGGTCTGAAGCAGATCTCTTTTCTCATGTGTTGTTGTGTCTGTTTGTGTTGTTGTTGTGTGTGTGTGTGTGTGTGTGTGTGTGTGTGTGTGTGTGTGTCTAAACTTTGCAACTAAAGGTGTTGTCAAGCAGAAAAAGGTTAAGACTTTGCCTGACCATATATCAGCTTCCTCATCATCATTATTACCATCATTAGAGCAGATTTGATACGACCCTCATCTCCCCAGTTGACCTGCAGTGAAACACATTCACTTTATGGAAAGTCAAAAAATCTTTTAGCTTCACTTAGGTCAAAAGTTAACCCCCGAAAAAATAAAAAAAACGACTCTCAACAAGAATTAAGGTGTAATTTAGTTCCTGCACCAATGTCCATGTAAATTGTAAATAAAGATGATAATGTTGTTTCTAGGGTATAGGAATGATAGCTCTAAAGTCATTCATTACAAATGAAAGTGAAAGTGAATGCAAAATGAAGGAACTTCTACATCTGCGGAGGATATTTGCCTTAAAGAAAAAATGATGACACAACGTTGGATCAAAGTGACTAAAATGTTAACTCTGATACAGTCAATTTAAATTTACAATTTGCCTTCATTTATGTTTAATAAATGTGTTCGCTTGAGTCACTGCTTGTTTCTTTGCCTCTTCGGACTCTTTTATAGCCATGTTTTCAGATATAAAAAAGTGACCGAAAAGAAAAAAAACATCAAACATGTTTTTTGTGTATATCTGTGTGCGTTGGTTTAATGCCTACACTTCAGCTCTGTGGATCAATGTGTGCCAGTGAGATGGAGCGCTTCATTAAGTGCTTTTTCATGTCCTGCACAGCAGCTCAGTAATGTGCTGCTGTCATACCAACATGCAGATAAATGGGCCTAGCGACACACACACACACACACACACACACACACACACACACACACACACACACACACACACACACACACACACACACACACACACACACACGATGCATTCTTGTGTTTTTTCCAATACATCTCTTTTCGACTTGTTTGTATTTTGGCAACCCTGTGCAGTTGTTTTTGGTAGTAATGTGCCTCATAAGCACTCAGCTTCCCCCCTCTCCTCCTCCTCTCTTCATTTGCTTGCCTACGGGCCTGATGTGATTTAAGGCTGTGCTTGAAGACTGAAGACCGACCTGTTATCTGCCTGTTATTGATGCAGGCTGTAACTCTCACTGTCCACGCTCCACAGGCAGATGGAGAGAGGCAAAGAGAGAGTGGAGTAATAATGTTGGCAGATTGATGGCTTTCCCTGTAATAATCAGGCATCAGACTGTGTGTGGTTCTACATGGGTTCATTTGAATACAACATGTAAGAAAAATCAAAAGATTTTTCCTCCACCCAGCAGCTCTCCCCTCTCTTATTCTCTCAACCCTCCCTCCTTTTTTCCTCTTATTTCTGCCTCTCTCAACCCCTCTCCCTCCCCATCTGCACATTATGTAGATGTCAATAATTTAGCAGCAGATTCAAGAATTCAGTGCTTAACAACAGGTTACGATCTTTGCTATAAAATATGCGTTTGTGAATTAAATATGATTCTGTCTCTTTCAAAGCAGCTGAAACCTGTCAAGCTTGCCATTTGTTTTCTGACAGTATCGCGCTGAAGTGACAGTTCAAAAGCGAGGGTTTGTCTTTATCTTGGCAGGTTTTCAATCTTTGCTCTATTTCTGCACACGGTGGAGCATTATTTTCCATCCATTGTTTGTAGACCATCTTTCATCTCCAGGGCTTTGTTGTTTTCTCACTCCTTCTCTCGCTGTCTCTCCCTCCTCTTACATCGTGACTTCTTCTTTTTTCCCTACTCCTCCTCTTCAGTTTTTGTCTTGTATTGTACAGTTACAGTAGCAAATAGACAGCAAACACATCCCAATCTAACTGGTCCTTTTGACCTCCACTCCTCTGTTTCATACAAACCACCCCACTCTAAATACTTTGACGCTTCCTTCTCCTTCCTTCCTTTCCTCCGCTTTCCTCCTAACACCCTTCTTCCTCTCCTCCCCCCTCTTTCCCCCACAGGCCTGAGGATCGTTCCTTTGTTCCTGACATCTGTTTTGTTGGGTGATTAATTGAGATGAGCATGTGGGGTGAAGGCCTGTAGAGGGGAGCTCAGACCCCCCAGGTAATGTGGATGTGCATGTGTGTGTGTCTGTGGACATGTGTGTGAAGGTGTGTGTGTTGGTAGTGGAGCTAGAATATTCCTTGATGTTGTTAGTTTGTTAAAACAGATTTCCCTGCAAGAGTGGTGACATATGAAACATCGTTATATCTGCGCACTTGGTTAAAATGTTATAAAAAGTGTTTAGAAATAGAAAATGTCCCATGTCTATTCTCCCTCAGTAGAGTGAGATATGAACTGACAGCTGATTGACAGCTGATTGACAAGTGACAGCCCAGGCTGAACACAGCAGCATGCTAGATATCCCAGAAGTCAGAAAATCATCTCACAGTGAGACAAACATAATGTTTTGTATAAATACACTCACCGGCCACTTCCATGAGTACGGAAGTTTGGCCTCTTTGGGAACACTTCTGAATACAGTGCAGTCGGGTTCGACACTGCTGCAAACTACAGCCTCAATCATCAAGATGTAGCTGTGATTAACCTGAACATGAATATATTGTTCTGCTTGAATCTGAATGATCCAATAGTTGAGTGTACATGCTTTTTAAGTTGTGACAAAACATCTTGATAAGGAGCCAAGTAATTTCTCTCACAAAAAAAACTGGAGATGGAGAACAAAGAATTACACAAACATTTTGATTTTAACGCCGCTCAGTTAATCTACTGTAATGTATTCAATAAATGATTGTAAATTACCTGGCTGATAAACCGTTATTTGAAAAAACGTGAATGAAACTAAGGAGCAGTTATGATTTACCAAGGTAAGGATTCTAAAATAAAGACATGTTAGTTCCTGGTAAAATTTCCAGCAATATTTCACAATACGGGTTCAAGGCCTGATTCTCAGTCTGTGTCTGAGGTATGATTTATGACCGTCTGAGGTCAGAAAGCATCAGAGGGGACAGACACAGGTTTGGAGGTCAAAGAGCCATGGACAGAAGTCAAAGGTCACCGTGGTGGTCGGAGCAGGGCAGCCAAATGTGCTGAGAGAAGTTGATAACTCTCCTGCGGAGCCCTTCTGATGTGATCCTGGATATGTGTGTGTGTGTGTGCGTGTGTGTGTGCGTGTGCGTGTGCGTGTGCGTGTGCGCGTGCGCGTGCGCGCGTGTGTGTGTGTGTGTGTCTCCCAGGGGACTGTAATCACGTATGGTGGCACGGCATGTGTGGGACCTGCCTGACCCAAAGGAGCTGCAGGATGGAGGAGCAGATAGAAACATGCAGAGATAATCACAGATATCACCATCTGTGTGGACAGAGCGGGGCCAAGCAAAAGCACAGAACACAACTCGCACACACTCTCACACACGCTAAAGATCAGTTTCACCACAGGGGAGGGAATTTCCCTATCAGTGTCTGATAGATAGATAGATAGATAGATAGATAGATAGATAGATAGATAGATAGATAGATAGATAGATAGATAGATAGATAGATAGATAGATAGATAGATAGATAGATAGATAGATAGATAGATAGATAGATAGATAGATAGATAGATAGATAGATAGATAGACGGACGGACGGACGGACGGACAGATAGATAAAGAAGGATAAAAGGAGAAAGAGACAAGAGAAAGAAAGAAGCTAAAAGAGAGAGAGAGAGAGAAGAGAAAGGTGAAGAGAGAGAGAGTTTGAAGTTCTTGAGAAGTACAGTGAAGCCCTGTGGCTCAGGCCCATTAACAGTCTTGATTTATACTGCTCTGCATGCTGTGGTGGGACAACAAACGTGCATGTACACCCACGTGCGTTTGTATGTGTGTATGCTCATTCAGGGCCTGCATGAATGGATATTTTTGTGGGCCGACAGTCACCAGACATCCTGAGTCCAGAGTTTAGCTGGGGGATGGGATTACGTTTTTGGGGGGGCTGGACACACAGAGCATCCTCATTTGCACACATAGACTAACACAGACACACAATCCAGATCTCAATAAGACTAAAGTTTATTATGTTATTAAAGAACATCTGATGCTGGTAATGAGTTTAGGGGAGAGAAGGTGTTCATTCAACTCCATTTTTTTTAAAATTATTGTCCCAATAATTCTAACTTCTTCCTATTCTCTCTCTATATCTTGAGGTTACAGTGAACCCATAAGCATCCAATTAAATCCCTGATGGTACAGAACAGACACAGAGAGGAGGAATGATGAGAGGGATCGGCTGAAAGAAGCGTCCTCGGGTTTCTCTCTACAATATGTGTGTAATGACTTCCTGTGACAATTATCTTTGATCCGAGGCTCTCCTCCACCCTCCACCTCCCAGCAACCATCCCCTCATCATCCTCCACCATCACTTTACCATCCACTCTACCCATCCTCCATCCGCCTTCTTTTTTAATCTTTTTCCATCCTGTCGTCTCTTTTAATGTCTTTTCTAAAACTGCCCGATTCAACTTCACAGAGGCAAATATATTTACTGTTACACACACACATTCCCACCTTTCAGTGTGAGTGGATTCAGAGTGACTGGGTAATGAGGCTCACTCACTTGGGGTCAGTGACCTCTCAGGGGTGTAGATGAAGTGGGTGAGTGTATATTGGGGGGGGGCAAGAGAGGAAAATGGAATAATAATTAGATAGAGGAGGGATTTCTTTATTTTCCCATTCCATCATTTCTCTCCTTTTATTTGTCATCTTCTCTGTGTTCCTTGTCAGCAGTTGGAGAGCTGCATAGACGCAGGGGAGAAAAAAAAAAAGGGGGGAGAAGAGGGGGGTTAGCAGAGGGAGAAAAATGTTTAAGTGCTGATGGCAGCCCCCAGGATGCTGCTGGGTTTGGGGTGTCAGCTTTTATTCTCCCACAGCATGAATCTGACAGGGAAATGATAGAGCAGAGAGAGAGAGAGAGAGAGTGAGGGAGGGGGAGGACAAGGACGAGTGGGGAGGGAGGGGGAGGTTGGGGGAGGGAGGCGTCTTGTGTGTGATGGTGTCTGTATTTGAAGACAGAGCGAAAAAAAAACAGTGAGAAAAATGATGCCAATGTTTTATTGACCACATCTCTAAATTTTCTCTTCCCCTTCCCCTTGTTTTCTTTCTCCTCCCTCTCGTCCCGCCTCCTTTCTTCCTCTCCTCTAATAGATTGAGTTATACTGCTCCCTCTGTGACAGGAATTCCCTTACGTTTCCACAGCGATGGGGTCAGAGGTGATGGCTCGTTATTGGCTGTTGTCTGTAATCATCACGGATCGTGCTGTGTGTTTGTTGGGCCCTCCTCCTCCTCCCTTTGTTGACCTCAGCGACCTGGCTCCTTGCAGCAGAGCGTGACCCCTGGGGCCGAAGAGTCTCCTCTGTCTCGACCTCGAGGTCGGGGGTTTTTACTGGGTGTTTTGTGTTTGTGTGCATCAAAGTGTGTGTTTGTTAGGACTAAAAGCAAAACAATTATCCAAATGAGAGTTTGATCTGATAAGAACCAATCATAAGAGCTTGACATTTAAAATGTAAAACACACACACAAACACGCACACAAAAACACACACACACACACACACACACACACACACACACACACACACACACACACACACACACACACACACACACACACACACGCACAAAGACACACACACGAACACGAACACTCTCTCCACCTCCTCTTGGCTGTTTCCTCAGTACTCTTTATCTCTCTTCTCCAGTCTGCCCTTACTGTCAGTTTGTGGTTCGCTGATGTTTCACAACTTCTCCCACAGCTGCTCATCAGTGTGTGTGTGTGTGTGTGTGTGTGTGTGTGTGTGTGTGTGTGTGTGTGTGTGTGTGTGTGTGTGTGTGTATGTGTTACGACTGTATGTGCTCATATTTTGTGTGTCTGTGTTCTGTACACACTGTGTCTTACAGCAGTCTCTCTCCATTGATTCCTCTATGACAGAGTGGGTTATAGATAGCTCTCTGAGACCCTTTCAATCAATCTTATCACTCACATACTTCCTCCAGAGAAAAAATAGATAAAATGTAAAGAAGGGTGAGAGAAATCGAGAGGAAATCGAAATAAAGAGAGATGAAAAAAGGGAGACTGAAAAACATGCCTGTGTCCATTTATGTTTTCACAGCAGAAAGTGTGCAATAAAACACATAAATGTGTGCAAGAGGAAGTGACAGATGCAGAGATGTAAACAGTGATAGAGCGGCCAGGTTCCTTCCAGGCTTCTGTAGAAACAGACAGACAGAGACCATGGGAAGCAAAAGAAGCAATATTGACTTTTTACCAGCATCGAAGAACACCACAGAACAAGCAAGAATTATTGCTCCTAATGGACCATCATTCAATGGTCTGTGTGTGTGTGTGTGTGTGTGTGTGTGTGTGTGTGTGTGTGTGTGTGTGTGTGCGTTTGTGTGTGTGTGTGTGTGTGTGTGTTTGAATGAATAACACATCTGTGATAGAATTGGGTCTCAGTGACAGTGGCTAAGACGTAGACGGTAATTGATGGAAAGCTCGGCTAACGTGATGTGTCAGACATATGAGGCCTGTCTAATCAATGGGAGCATGTGAGCAGGTTTTGGGGCTTCGTGTTTGTGGTGTGTGTGTGTGTGTGTGTGTGCATGTGTGTGGATGTGGATGATACAGTTATGCTTGTCATGCACCACTATGTCTGCAATCCAAAGCAGAGTGTTGATTTTTAGGACTGGAGGCTGAAAACGGAGAGAGGAGGAAAGAAAGAGGAAGAGGAGGAGATCTGAATGAAGAAGATGCTTAAGGGCAGGTTTTAACCCCTCCTCTAAACACACACTCACACTCACACTCACACACACGCACACGCACGCACACACACACACACACACACACACACACACACACACACACACACACACACACACACACACACACACACACACACACACACACACACACACACATTCTTACCTCCCTCTTTACTCTCCCTTCCTCTCTCTCCCATGATGAATCAGCTGTCACTCAGGCACCAGTCCAATCTACTGATAATGAGAACTGCATCAACACCCTCTCGCCTCCCGTCCTCCCTCTTTTTCTTTCTCTCAATCCTTCTTTATGCACACACACGCACACACACACACACACGCACACACACACACACACACACACACACACACACACACACACACACACACACACACACACACACACACACACACACACACACACACACACACACACACACAAAATCATCTTTCCTCCTCTCCTCATATTTCACACCAACACACAGACACAGACACGTGTGCGTACCACACTCACACGAACTCATTCATCTCTCCCTCACTCATCCGTCTTATGATTCTCCTCCCCTCTTTTTTCCTCCCTCCCTCCTTCATCCCTGGTCCTCCTCCTATGTGCTGGCTGAGCTGAGCAGTCAGTGGTGGGACTGACGGAGGCGAAGGAGGGAGGAGAGAGCAGGAATAGAGACTGAGAACAGAACAGAAAAATAGATAATTATTCAACAAACGAGAGAGAGGCTGCTGAATGAATAACAAGGACGGGATTACAAAGACTGAAAAAGAAGAAGAACAGCCGAGGAAAGACTCTCTCTCTCTCTTTCTCTGACTCCCCCTTTCTATCCATCCTTTCACCCAACTCTTTCTCTCTCTACTGGCGAGATGGCATGAGCACACAGTCATCCATCCTCTTCAGCTTGTATCTTTCCGTCCTCCTAGTTTTCTCTCTCTTTTCCCCTCTCTTTCTCTTTTTTTCTCTTCCTCTGATCTCTCCGTCTCTTGTGGACCACACGGGGGTCAGTGCAGAGGGTAAGGAGGAGGGGAGGGAGGTAGACAGGAGCTGACCCCTCTTCCCTCCTTGCAACCGAAAGGCCCAGAAAGAAAGAGAGCTCGTGCTGGGGAGGGAGACTCTGATGACTTTACACCCACAACAAGCTCCTGAACCCGGCAGACCACAGCCCAGACCCCTGTGCTCGCTTGCCCGAACTCCTGTGCTCCCTCCCTGCCTCCCCTCCCAGGACCATGTTTGGATTAAACACTCCTCACTTCTACCATCCAGGTAAGAGAAATTGTCATTCAGTGTTCATTTTTATTGGGATACTTTAGAGCTTGTTCTCCTTGGGCTGCCAATCAAACTGTACATGGTCACATGCCGGCACAGAGTGGATTTCTCTTTCATTCAGTCATTCTTTCAAGGCGCAATTAAAAGCTTGAGTGTTGTCACTTTGATTAACTGTCTGCTGACAGATGAGACCTTCCCATTATTGCTTATGTGCAGGGATATTTATATTAATATCAGTCAAATGACAGTCACAGTTTTTTTTTATGTCCTTTTGGTACTAGTGTGGGGGGAATTTGAAAGTTTTCTGTATTCATACTACAGTATCTGTGTACCCTGTTCTAATTCATTTTTGGTTTTCTCCAAGTTCTTGCCATGTTGTTAAAGTTTTTTTAATAAAAGGCTGGACTAAATTGGTGTGTACTACACAAAGGACCACTAAAAAAAAAAAAATGAAAAATGATTAATCGATTGCTGTTATCAATTAATCTACAGAAAATGAATCAGCAGCTAGTGATGCTTTGTTGAATAATACATTTTAAAGCAGCAATGGTGATTATTGATAGTTTTCTTGGTCTTGAACTTTTTAGAATAAGTTTTGGACTGATAATTAGATAAGAAACAATAAATTTGAAAATATCAAGTTAATCTAATGACATTTTCAGACCAAGGGTAATAAATACTCTTCTAGAAATCATCTATGGGGTTTTCTCTGCCATGGACATCCATTGTTTGAAGTCTTCTAGTAGCTTGTGTGAAATACAAGAGCGTGAGGTCAGAGTCAGCGCAGGGACAGGTGTAAGGTTACCTGAGAGAGGTGATTACACATGCCTGATGGCAGCATGACAGAACACCAGTGAAAAGGGAAAGGAGTGAGTGGTTGGGATGAGGAGTCAGAGAGAGGACAGTTTGAATACAAGTGTTGGAGGTGAGGAGGGGAGAAAAGGTGTGTAAACTTATAAAGCTGTATAAGAAAGGAAGCTGTTTAAAACAGAACAGTGCTAGAATAAGAGAAGACCTTCCCCATGTGCCTTTCCCCCAACCTCTGACCCTAAAAACTGACCTTTAAGTTGTTTGGTTCAGACAGTGGTCAATGATTTTAAACCCTGCTGTCACAAAATGTTGAAAGTGGAAGAGGGTGGAAGTGATTGACAGAGAGGAGTAGGGATGGGTGGATGGATTGATGGATACATGAATAGATGGATGGAGGTATTGATACATGGATGGATGAAGGGTCGATAAAACATTATTCCTCGCTTTTGAATCTTTTTTATGCATTTTTTAAATAACACATCTTTCATAAATGAGTCAGAGTGATTATGTGCTGCTTCGTCATAGTATGTGTATTTGAGTGCCTTTTGTGTATTTGTGTTGCGTGCATGTGCTCGTGTGTATCTTCATGTATATGTGAACAAGAGAGGAAGATGAAGAAAATTCTCTTCAGGAGGAAACAAAACATCCTCCCCTCCTTTGTCTCTGCTTTATGTCCCTGCAAGGGGGTGTAATATTAGACTTTTTAACATCTTCATGCATCTGTGTTTGTGAACTTGACTGTGCTTTTGTGTCAACATGCTCATGTGCATGTGTGCACCTGCCCCCTTCAGCTTGTGTTAATGCAGGTATGTGTTATTGTGTTGTGTTTTCTTTCATCACTCACACACTAGAAGATGCCCCAGCCCCCCTCCTGGCCCTAACGGCGGTTGCTGTGGTGACAGTGTCAGCCATACGCTCGCTACTCAATGATCATTTGACAATGTAGGGGGTGATTTGTAAAGGATGTGTGTGTGTGTGTGTGTGTGTGTGTGTGTGTGTGCGCACGCACGCA